>VZTJ01003885.1:850571-898791 GCA_013397795.1 Orthonyx spaldingii | reverse complement strand
TTCCATCCATCCATCCATCCATCCATCCATCCATCCATCCATCCATCCATCCATCCATCCATCCATCCATCCATCAGATTTGGTGTGGTTGAGAGAGAGGCAGTTAACAGTCAGTTGTCTGCACAGGATCAGTAGTTATACAAATGTTTTCAGCTTTAGAGAGTAATTTGAACTGCTTTGGTCTCCTTTGCTAAAGTTCTGAAAATCCACCTTTTTAGATTCAGTGTAGTGGTTTTGTTGCAAGTATTTGCAGGACAGATGCTGAACCTTACTACAATTGCTGCCATGTCTGTGATATACATAAAATAATAATACCTTTTTCAAAATATTTTGAAAAACCATAAAATAGAGCAAAACAACACAGCTCTGTTTCATTAGAGTGACATACTTATTTTTAAAGTCTCATCTTTGTATCAGCACCTTTGAAACCTCTTATGATAAAGTTTTTTAGCATAATTCTTTCAAACTATGTGCTCCCAAATGTTAAAAATAGGACCCTTGCTGCTTGAAAATTTCTGCATTGAATTTATCTGAACTGAAATATTTAATCATTATTATGTGTTGCTCTTACGTGATGTTTGTGCTCTCAAAGGTTTAACTTGTATTCTGAGGATCAGATTATAACTTTACATGCTTGGAGGAAGATTCGCTACCATTCATCCATGTGAAAGAACAGTGGTGAATATTTTGTATTACCTAACTGAATGAAGAAATACTCCATGTGAAACTAAAAGCCTGGTTTCATTGTCACTTTAACAGTTGTTTTGTCTCTTGTGGTTTTCTGATAACATTTAAACATATTTTCCCTGAAAGAAGTTGGCAAGGTTTAACACTGTGTATGTGATACCTACTGTAGTGTTCTCCATTTTTCAGTCTGTTGGGTAAGTAGGGCTTTTTGGGGTGTAAACTGCTCTCTTCTCTGCACTATTGCCTGAAGAAACAAGCTATAGATTGTTCAAGATACAAATACCCTCCATTTTCCAGATGTGTTGCAGAGAAGGTCAAATGTCAGGTGTCTTTAACCACAGAGTCTACTGAAAATGTGAATTTTTTCAGTTTCTAATTATCTTTGTGAGAGATTTTAAATTCCACTGAAGAGTCATATTCTATTTTGTCTTTCCTGCAAATTAATGGATTATATAGAAATATATAATTTTGATTAATTAATGATCCCTTTTTTAATGTTTCCATAATTTTCTTGCCTAAAAGAAAAACTTAGGTAGACTTAGTATATGCAGAACAGAAGCACCACAGAAAAGAAAAAATTGTTTACTGTCAGTTGCCAACTGTCCTGTTCAAGAAGAGTATCTTAGATTTACATCACCAGTTGTAAACTTGAGAGGAAAAAAGACAGGATCCCTGTTGGGTGTCCATGTAGCTTATGCTGAGTAAATATTGACAAAGTAGTCTAAAGAGCAAACACTTTGACATTTGTAAGGTCCACTGGAAGGTCTTGTATATATTTATACAGCAAGAATGAGTGCAGCATACCAATTTTGTGGTACTAGCGCCTGACATGATTCTGCATGGGTTTTCTTGTTGAGGAAGTTGTGTTTAATTGGGAATGGGACATTTGTTACACCCATAAAGAATATCCTCAAATTGCTCTGAGTGAGTTGTTTCAAAAGGTAACATCACTTGCTTTTAACCATCGCCGCTAAAATATGACATTACTACTAACTTTAAAAAATCTGTTTTTTAAATTTAACTGGGGATTTTTTACTTTATAGAAATTCTTGATGTTTGTTGTGCTCTATATTTATTAAAGATTGAGTCTCAAAACTGTAATGAGCAAAAAATGCTTGCTTAATTTAAATTGTGAATCTGTCTGTTAAGAAATGCATTAGGGGTAGGAGAAGCATAAGACATATTAATTGACAGACAGGAACTGCTGTCTCTGAGGTTGATACAAGTAATTTATTACTTTAGAAATGAATGCCACCTCCAGAATGTGCTTCATTAATTTCAAATTTAGTTTTAATTTCAAGCTGTTGCCCCTTGAGAAGAATAAGGTGGCAAATTATGTTTGAAGAGCAGATTTTTTTTCTAGCTCTGAAGAAACACTAAATTTTAACTGTTTAATTTTACAAATAAGTACACTTCTTTGGCTAAAGCAAAAGTATGATGAGCAGAAACTAACTTGTATTTCCTTCTCTTCATAATAGCATATGTTTCAGACGAACTAAAAGCAGCAGCACTGGTGGAAGAAGATGTGGAACCTGACGAAAATGCAGTTGATGGGGAGCCTTCAGCAAAATATGCATGTCCAGAAAAAGACTTCAGTAAGAACTGCCAGAGCTACCAAAACTCCCCAGCAGCTGAGTTCTCTAGCCATGAAATGGACAGTGAGTCCCACATCAGTGAGACAAGTGACCGCATGGCAGACTTCGAGAGCAGCTCCATTAAAAATGAGGAAGAGAGCAAAGAGGTTTCCATACCACTGGAAGACTCTACGGTGTCTGACAGTTTAGAACAAATGAAAGCCGTGTATAATAACTTCCTCTCCAATTCCTACTGGTCCAATCTCAATTTGAACCTTCACCAGCCAATTTCAGAAAAAAACAACGGTAGCAGCAGCAGTAGCAGCAGCAGCAGCAGCAGTTGTGGAAGTGGCAGCTTTGACTGGCACCAGACTGCAATGGCCAAAACACTGCAGCAAGTTTCTCAGAGCAGAATTCTGCCTGAGCCGAGCCTTTTTAGCACAGTCCAGCTGTACAGACAGAGCAGTAAGCTCTATGGCTCTATATTTACTGGAGCCAGTAAATTCCGCTGTAAAGACTGTAGTGCTGCCTACGATACTTTAGTAGAATTAACAGTGCACATGAATGAAACAGGACATTATCGGGATGACAACCATGAAACAGATAACAATAACCCCAAAAGATGGTCCAAACCTCGCAAACGTTCTTTGCTTGAAATGGAAGGGAAAGAAGATGCCCAGAAAGTGCTAAAGTGTATGTACTGTGGTCATTCATTTGAGTCTCTTCAGGATTTGAGTGTTCATATGATCAAAACAAAACACTACCAAAAAGTGCCTCTGAAGGAACCTGTTACACCTGTAGCAGCAAAAATTATCCCAGCTACTAGAAAGAAAGCATCACTGGAGCTTGAGCTTCCAAGTTCTCCAGACTCCACGGGTGGGACACCAAAAGCAACAATCTCAGATACTAACGATGCACTTCAAAAGAATTGCAATCCCTACATTACGCCAAATAACCGCTATGGTCACCAGAATGGTGCCAGCTACGCCTGGCACTTTGAGGCGAGGAAATCTCAAATTCTGAAGTGCATGGAGTGTGGAAGTTCTCATGATACCCTGCAGGAGCTCACGGCTCACATGATGGTGACGGGACATTTTATTAAAGTCACTAACTCTGCCATGAAAAAAGGGAAACCAATTATAGAAGCCCCAGCCACACCGACAATAACGTCCTTAGTAGATGAGAAGGTCCAGTCTGTGCCACTAGCTGCCACCACCTTTACATCTCCTTCCAACACACCTTCTAGTGTTTCCCCTAAATTAAATGTTGAGATTAAAAAAGAAGTAGATAAGGAAAGAGTCATTGCTGATGACAAAATGAAAGACAAAGAGAAGTCAAGTGAGGATGAGGAGAAGTATGATATTTCCTCAAAATACCATTACTTGACTGAAAATGACCTAGAAGAAAGCCCTAAGGGGGGTTTAGATATATTGAAGTCTTTAGAAAACACGGTTACATCAGCTATAAACAAAGCCCAGAATGGCACACCGAGCTGGGGTGGCTACCCCAGCATTCATGCTGCCTATCAGCTGCCTAATATGATGAAGCTGTCGTTAGGCTCCTCTGGGAAGAGTACACCCTTAAAACCTATGTTTGGAAACAATGAACTGGTATCACCAACTAAAAACCAGCCCTTGGTGTCTCCACCAAGCAGTCAGACCTCACCTGTGCCAAAAACAAACTTTCATGCCATGGAAGAGTTGGTAAAGAAGGTCACTGAGAAGGTGGCTAAAGTGGAGGAGAAGATGAAAGAGCCCGAAGGAAAGCTCTCTCCACTGAAGCGTGCGACGCCTTCACCGTGCAGCAGTGAAGTCAGTGAACCCCTTAAGATGGAGCCCTCCAATGATGGTGGCTTCAAAAGCCAGCAGAACAGCCCAGTTCCTCAGAGAGATGGTTGCAAGGATAGTCCAACTGTAGAACCCATGGAAAATGGGAAAGAGCCTGTGAAGTCCATTGTAAGTTCTTTAAGTAGCAGCACAGCCATCATCACCGATCACCCTCCCGAACAGCCATTTGTAAATCCATTAAGTGCACTGCAATCTGTCATGAATATTCACCTTGGGAAGGCAGCAAAGCCATCTTTGCCTGCTCTGGATCCAATGAGCATGCTTTTTAAAATGAGCAACAGTTTGGCAGAAAAGGCTGCAGTGGCCACCCCACCTCTACAGTCCAAAAAATCAGACCACTTAGACCGTTATTTTTATCATGTCAACAATGACCAACCCATAGATTTGACGAAAGGCAAGAGTGACAAAAGCTGCTCTTTGGGTTCAGCGCTTTTGTCATCCACATCGACATCTTCTGCATCTTCTTCATCTACAGTGACAACAGCAAAGACATCTGCAGTCGTGTCATTCATGTCAAACTCGCCGCTACGCGAGAATGCCTTGTCAGATATATCTGATATGCTGAAGAACCTGACAGAAAGTCACACATCAAAATCTTCCACACCTTCCAGCATATCTGAGAAATCTGACATTGATGGTACCACAATAGAGGAACCAGAAGAGAGTACACCAGCTCAGAAAAGGAAGGGACGTCAGTCTAACTGGAACCCTCAGCACTTGCTCATATTGCAGGCCCAGTTTGCAGCCAGTTTACGGCAGACTTCGGAGGGGAAATACATCATGTCAGACTTGAGCCCTCAAGAAAGAATGCACATTTCCAGGTTTACGGGACTCTCCATGACCACAATTAGCCACTGGCTGGCCAATGTGAAATACCAGCTCCGAAGGACGGGGGGAACTAAGTTCCTTAAAAATTTGGACACTGGGCACCCAGTGTTCTTTTGTAATGACTGTGCTTCACAGATCAGAACTCCTTCAACTTATATCAGTCATCTTGAATCGCATCTGGGTTTCAGGTTAAGAGACTTGTCCAAACTGTCCAGTGAACAGATTAACAATCAGATAGCACAAGCAAAGTCACCGTCTGAAAAACTGGTGACGTCCTCTCCAGAGGAAGATATCGGAACTTCTTATCAGTGCAAACTTTGTAACAGGACTTTTGCAAGCAAGCATGCTGTTAAACTTCATCTTAGTAAAACACATGGGAAGTCACCAGAGGATCATCTTCTGTATGTTTCGGAGTTAGAGAAGCAGTAGCATTTGCTTTTGATTAAAATAACTGTAATTTGCTTTGAGGAAAACTGTCAAAGACGCCTTAAAGCTACTGTTTAGTTCTTGGCACATGTTCTTATTTTAACTCCAGAGTCGCTCTGGGCTGAACTGTTTTGTATAACTGTACAGTGTTTAAATAGAGGTGCATAATCAGCTGTTGTTACTGGTAAAATATGAAGGTTAAAATGCAGTGGTAAGTGTTTGGAACTTTGTGTAAATTGGATTTAGTTGCTGTGCATCCCTCTGATGCATCAAGCTGCATGCATTAACAGACAGTTTAATTAAGCATTTATAACTAATTCTGGTGCACTTTTTCATGTGACCTAAGTGTGCTGGTATTTCTCACCCTATAATCTTTAGCCCTCTGAGTACTTTGAAGCACTTTTGCATTAATTTGGTAAAAATGTAAGGATATGCTTTTTTTTTTTAGACCCTTACTGGCTTAGTTCTGATTACTAATATGAACCTCCATTTATGCAGAGGTGTCTCACACCTTGAAATTTAAAAATATAATTTTCACATTGAAACATAGATGTATATATTGTATAGATTTCAAAATCTCTTATGGAAAATGTGATTGTGGTTAATGCCATTTTCTTTTTTTTCAGCATTTTTAGCAGCAGCGGGGTTTGTACCTGATAGGTATAAACTGTACCTATATATAGTGTATATTTCATTTTTTTTTTAGAACTAACGTTTTTTCCTTTAACAATCAAGCATTGTAAATTATGTGATAAAAGATACCACAGATAGCATTTATAAAGTATTCAGAAACATTATTCTTAAAGCAAAGTATGTTTTGCTTTGTTTTGCTATACAGTACATCTATATTAAGAGAGGTTCATGTTTAAATTATACATATTTATTAGTGTCGCTCTCATTTGTTTGGTTTTTTGGTTTTGTTTTGTTTTTTTTTTTTTTAACTGTCTGAAGAAACAGAAGCCACGGACTGCATTCCTGGCATGCATTCTAACTGTTTTGCACAACATGACTTTTAAAGGTATTTATTAGTAAAAAAAATAAAAATAAAATAAAAAGAGAAAATTGAAAATAAACTCAGTGCTCAAAGGGTTAAATCTATTTGAAAAACTTGTACTGTATTTCCTAAACATTGATAAAGCCTTTAAAATGTTTGTACTGTAATACTTTGCTTAAAAAGTTATGAGGCATTCTGTGATATAACCTCTTTTACTTATTTATAAGCGCTCTTGGTTGTTATTTCCTATTGTAGAATGCCTTTTTATTTCAATTGGTAACTTTCTGTTTTGTTCTGCCTAATTATTCTCCCAAGATTCCATACTGCAGCTTTATCTTTAGGCATATGAAAGGTAACCCGTGGTTACCAGCACACTAAGTGATTCTGTTCGTCTCCATTTTTGGCAGTTAATTTGCAGAAGTAACTGACAGCTGACACCATATGAGAATCTATGTATAAAATATTGGCATGTAAACAGCACAGACACTGTAATGCACTCTGTGCCCTGTTTTGTTGTTGACAATGAAGCACCATTATATGACTCTTCATATAACCTTTTTTTCTACAGCAGCATTAAAATTGTCTTTTTGCTATAATTTTGTGTTGCGTTCACAATTATGTCTGAAATGTGCTACGACTAACGAGCACATTAAAATTAAATTGTATGCTATCTGTTTATGACTGAAGCTTGAGTAGGTTTCTTCATCTGCCAGGTGCTGGCAGTCAAAAGCTGCACAAAATCACTGGAGTTTCAGTGAACTTTAGCATTTAAAGAGCAGGGTAGCACTTATTCAAAGGCTGCATTAACAGAATTTTTTCCCCCAGAAGAGATAAATGAGCATTATAACTCTTTTTTAAGCATCAGGTAAGGCTGGCTGTGGAGAGGGGGTTTATCAGCAGTGCATGGCAAGGCAAATAGGTGTTCAGCTGTGAGTTCAGACCCAGGCAGGCACTGCTGCTCACCCGCCTTCCTCCTAAATGCATTGAGCAGAGCCTGCACCCGAGGGTGTTCCACAGCTCGGAGAATCCCTTCCCATCTACCCAGCATTTCCAAATGGCAGGAGAAGGAACCTGAGACCGGGGACTTCAACTCTGTGGTTTTGAAGTGAGTCCCTGGCCCTACCCGCTGCTGGACGGCATTCCCGGCAGGTAGACAGGGGGAGAGGAGGTGAATAAACACATGCCAAAGAGAAGCAAACAATCTGGAGCATTTGTATGATAATGACAGACTTTTACTGGTGTTGACAGGTCATCCCATCAAAACCATTGAAAACAATTTGCATCTCCAAACACCTATATTACTATGCATGTAAATAATGTCTTTTGCCAGTCAGGTGAACTCAAGAGTCCAGAGAAGGTTACATGGAACCAAACCCACAATTACAGCACTTCAGCATCCTGAGTGAGAACTGCTATCCCAATGTCAAATGTACAGTTTCCTCCCTTTTTTAAAAAAAATCCACTGTCTTCGTGTAAGCAATGAATTGAATCTTTGGTTCTCTTTGTCTTTCCATCTCCTTCCATTTTCCCATCTTTCTCTGTAATGTTAAAGGCCAGTATCATGTCTCAAAAATGTGTTGGAGTGTTCTGTTCATTCTACAGCAAATGCTGCTAAGTGGACCAAGTGAATGGAATTAGGGCTTTGGGTTTTTTCCTCCTCTTTTGGCTCACACTTGTGTCTGATTTTGAGGTGATTTGTGTGTCAATGTTTGTGGCCTCAGCTCAAATTCCAGCAATAAAATCACAGCAGTTTTACTGGTTGGCTGTACCATCCCAGGAGTCCCTCACTTGTGAGGAGAGGGAACCTGGCTGGCTGAAGTCTTCCCTGGAGCCTCTGGGGTGCCTGTCCACATTTTTTACAAACACATGATCTCAGTCTAAACCCAGCCAAACTTTTTACCCCTACAGCAGAGAATTCCTCTTTTGAAAATTATAACAGCTTAAATATAGTATTTGGTTGCAAACCAGAATTTCACACATAAGGAGACTGGCAGATTATTGCATATATTGTCAATCAATGTATTTTTAAGATGCACCATTGACTTATAATAGTAATGCTCAAAGCTCTGTATGCAATACTGTTATCTGGGACACAGCAGGGAGTAAAAGCAAGAGACTGCAGAGTCTGCAGTGTTCTTTCTACTTACTCTTAAAATATAGGCAGGGGATCTGATGCAACCTCCCTGATCTGGTAAAAGTCGGTTCCTGGGCCTGACTTACCTGGGTCTGAATGGGCAGAGAGGAAAGGTACCAGGTACAAATTCAGAGAGTGACCAGATCTGCCAGTGTGCACCAGAAAGGACTTTGTAATATGCTTCTTAAAATATCCTTGAAACTTTGCAAATGAGTGGCTTGTCAGGATGTGAATATCCCAAATTTATTAAAATAAAGTTCAGATTGCATTTCAGAACCTCCAGGACTGGCATACCAATGTGATTTCACATTATAAAAATTTAGAGAATCAATGAACTGGAATAATGTTCTTTTCATCCATACACCGGTATGTATATTGGCATGGTAACTATTAGTGCTAACCAAATCACCAACCTAGCTGTGTTAAGATAATTTTTTTCCTATTAGACAAACATGAAGGTATAAATGCAGGATTTTAAAATAAGCATCTGATTTCTGACTTTTGCTTTGCATTTGATATTTTATTTAGAAATATGCAGATCAAGTGCAAGAGAAAACAAAATGCTTCAAGAAAGAGGTTAAAAATGAAATTGTGATGGGTGAGAAGAGCTTTAAATCACAGGTGTATAAAGGTGACCCTGGTCTAACCCCACCCAAGTAGTGGCTTGTTGCAGCATACTGTATATCTTCCAGCCATCACATTTACGCAGTATCTTAAAATAACATTTGTGATAAATGTGCAATTTAACTAATTTATGGTGCTATGATGTGCTCAGGGCTACATGCAAGATGAAAATCTTAAATGGAGCTTGAACAGCTCACTTCACAACAAGAAATCAATATGCCAGATCTTAGAGAGCTGTTCACTGGAGTCAACATTTAGCAAAAAAAAAAAAAAAAAAAAAAAAAAAAAAAAAATCAAAAGATATTTNAAAAAAAAGAAAAAAAAAAAAAAAAAAAAAAAAAAAAATTCAGGGAATGTATCTTTAAGTTTTAGTGAGTAGGAAATCTATAATTAACCAAAATATGACTTTTAAGCTAGCGTAAGGAACTGTTTCTGAAACCAAAATCTTTCTAGAATCCTCATTATATTTTATTTTTGTATTAAAATTGAAAGTAAATTGTTTTAATTATGCAGGGGCTTTTGTGGTAACCACTATGTGCAATTTTTTATCCAAACCAAGGCAGATTAGTGTTATCAATATGGGAATTATCTGTTGCATTTAAATATGGCTGTGTATTTTGGTATATAAAGCTAAACATGATATGACTCTGCATGTTATGACAGCAAAAAAAATTGGCTATACTTTGAGATTTAAAAAAATTACTGGCATGTATTGAACGGAAGAACCTTCTTTAATTTTGCAAGTTCTTATTTCAGCTGCAACAGAACAAAAGGAACAGTGGTGCAAGTGGAACAGAGATGACTGGTAATAAAGCTAAATTTAATTAATAAATTTTGTATTTTAAAGTACGCCTCCAGAGAGCCTTATATATTTCCTAGAAAAATATCAAATTATTACGATCACTGCTGCCTGCTTTGTTTGGGTAACTTTTGTTACAAGAATATGCTGGAGGTTTGCTAGGTGGTGTGTTAGCCCCACTGCTCCACAGAGCTGAAGTACAGGGAAGGGTCATAAAACTAGAATTTATCAAGGAAAGTAGAAAAAAAAAATTATTTCAAGATTACCAACTTTTAAAAAGTCACTGGATTGTCCTGTTAGCCAAGGAGGAAATAGCACTTAATACTTATCTGGATAGTTACTGTTTTAGCATGGAAATACAAATGTGTAACTCCCTTGAGTATCACTAGTAAATACATACAATCTGCAGGAAAAAACTCAGTATATTCTCTTCTCGTGGGACTCTGTGCCAAGATGTGCCTTCCAGCCCTTGCTTGACCTGCTGGAGGTAAACGAGAGAACAAGAAATGATTATGGAACTGCCATCTCAGAACATTAAAGTGGCTCTGTTGGTCAGGGTGTGGTAACAGTGAATTTTGTTGAGTTTTCAGCAATTATCCTGTAATAATGAAAGGCTTGTATATATTTAAGACTATAATAGCACAGCCCTCATTGAAGAGTATTTGCATAAGAAGTCAATCTTTTACCAGTGAAGGAAGAAGGAATCAGGGTCACTTACAGGAGCGAGCGGAGTTATGTATTAACGCATCATTATACGTCTGAAAGCGTTGGGGTAATCGGTGAGGTTGCAATCTGTTTTCAGGCCTTGGTTTGGGGCACTAATTTTAACTAAATGTTCCACATGAAGAAGATGACTGAGATTTACTAACACGTAGCTCGTGCTGTGTTCATTATCTAGTATGTACACAAATACAGCAGTGGTGTTCCATAAATTCATTTTTTTTACATGTTAAAACAATCTTCCTTTATGCTTAATATCCAGCTTACGTGTGAGGGTAGTGGTTTGTTTGTTTGTTTTTCATCACTATATAACAACATCTACATGGGACACATTAACTTCCTCAGCAGCTGTTGCTTGGTTCACTTTGCCTTATTTATAGCTTGAAATGCACTTCTGGTTAAATAATCTTTTAAGAGAATTAAAATCAGATAGACTTTTTGGGATAGATGGGTATGTCCAGACCACTCATCAAGTTCATATATATAACCTTTATTGAAACGAAAATACCCAACAGCAAATCATACTTCCATAGCTCTGTGCCTATCTTTCACTGTGGGAGTGCTTAAAAAGGAAATTAAAAATTACAACCCAAGGCAGCTATGCCAAAAAAAGGAATTTTTGAGTAATAATATAACAAGACATTTTCTGTATATCATGCTTTTAAAGTTCTTAGCCTGTTTCAAGCAATAAAAAAGGTTGTCTTGGAGCAAGCAGAAAGGAGTCAAAAATGGCAAGGCCAGGCCCGGCCCCATGGCCTGGCTGGGGGCTCGGGTGGGTGATGGATCTCACAGCTGGTAGTGCTGTCCTAAAATGATGCTGTGCCCCCAAGTCACCCGCTGGCCTTTCCTGGAGTCACATTAGCTTGAAGATGTGCACTTCTTCCCCCACATACTTAAATTTTGCAAGCAGCATAGTGGACTTTGTAACCAAATAGTGAGCTAATTTTCTGATGACTTACCTCATGATGCCTGAGGTAGGGACTTTGGTCACAAGGGAAATGAATTTCAAATGATTTGGCACTGTGGAAAAGCCTATATTAGACCTGTCAGCCCCATTCCACTCCCCGTGGAGAAGATAGTGTCCATCCTCTTTTTTTTTTTTTTTTTTTTTTTTTTTTTTACTATCAAAAATATAAAGGGAGAGAGAATAACTTTTAAACTTCAGTATGAATTAACAATGAAGAATACTTCTCTATTAAGCTTCAACATATCAAATTCATTCTTGCGTGGTAAGAAACTGGGGACATGTTTATAGCCATCAGAGTTGTGAGTTAGTGACCTTTCTAGCCAAGTGAAATGAAATTACTTGAAAATGGAATTCTTTTTAATTGGCACGTTTGTAGGTGGAGGGGAAAGGAAGGGGCTTTGCTAAAGCGTGTGTGCAGTGCACAGCCCGGGAAGAACTGTAAAAAAAGCCTGGAGCCTGTGCTCAGCTGTAAACCTGTGCAGAGAGGGAGAATGAGGTAGGTGTGTCAGGAAGCGGAGTCATATTCTTGGCTTTTTTTTCCCTCTAAACTGGAGGTACAGTCACTGCAGTCACGCCTCAGTGACCATGGAACCGAGTCGGCAGAAGCTGAAGGACTCCGCTCCTGAAAGCCTCATCAGGACTTGTCATCGCTCTAATGAATATCATTTAAATTGCTTTGTATATTGGTGGAGTTTGGATGTCGATTTAATTTGTGCATGTGTTTGAGTTCTTCTGCTTGGCTAGGCTAACAGAGAGCAACAGCCTAATGAAAAGTGAGTTGGTGACAGCGTGATGAGCCCCAACCCAATCAAATGTGTTTGAAGGGCTGTTTTGACAGGGATCTTAAAAGTAGATCTAGAAAAGAGGAGTAGTGCTTCAGTTCAGTACAATTGTTTCAGGCTAAGATTACTGCTTTTTGTACCTCTGAATGGCTGAACATTTCCTGTGTGCACTCTGGCTTGTGCTAAAACATGAATCCATCACAGAATTGTCATTACAGGAGACCAGAAGAACAAGCGAACCAAATAAATGTCTCTAGAGATTACTGGAGTTCAAAAAGTACTTTAAAATAAAGTCATTATTGGGGTACACAGGAAGCAAGAAGAGGCTTAAGCAGGGGTTGCAGTGTCCATCTCCATCTCTGTGTTGCAGAGGGCAGGCTGGAAGAGCAGCAGCAGATTAACACTGCAGGGCAGGGGCTGGCCAGGCAGGGCCAGCCGTGGACTGCTCCGCATTAATTCCCATTTACTGTGCCGGGAAGTTGAGCGTGCAACGTCGCAGAGCTGCAGGGAAGGGCAGAGCAGATGGGGGAATCCTGCAAAATGTATTTCAGTGCTCCCTGGGTGCTGGAGAGAGGCTGGGAACAAGAAAAACTGACCCACTGTGGTTCATCCTGGCTGTGGGGAGGGAGGTGGCTGGGACTGAGCAAGTCCTTCTCTCCTGGAGGCTGTGGCTATGAAGAGAAGGCTCTCTGGAGGGCACAGCCTGGTTGATACAGGAAGGGCTTGCCCTCTGTACAGCAGGGAAGCCAAATGCTCCAGGTGGCTGGGACACTGCCCTCAGCACACAGAAACCTACCTGAGTTACCACACCAGCAGCACAGACACCGTCTCACAGGGGGATTACTAGAAGTGGGTAAAATAGCCACATCAGCCCTATGAATTGTACTAATTCTTCCAGTCTCCAAGAAAATGTTCACTTTTTGCCTCTTACATATGTAATTGGAAGGTGAGGGAAAAACAAGATCCTGATTTGTATTTGTCACCATGAAGACAAATCAATTTCCAAACCAGAGCTGCTGTCAAGAGGGGAAATAGAGACTGGCACTTCTTCATCCCCTCTGAAGGCTGCAGAGCACCCCATCACAGCCGCCTGCACTTCAGAGTGTTTCAAAACAGACCCTGGGACCCTAAGTGTTAACAAAAACCCCAAAAAATGCAATTTTAAAATTTCATGTGAAAACCCTACAACAAAAGACTGCAGGAGGGAAATTGGGTTACAAGAAAAATCTACAGTCCAGATACTCTTATCTAAGAGATGATTAATACATCAGATAAATTGTTCAGCAATGGTTCATGCAAACAGACCCTCCATAATTCTGCCAAAGTCTGTGAGATCAATGTGCTCTGCTGAGTGATTGTGGCACTGACCACTCAAAAGAAAGCACCTAAGGGCAGCTGTAACTTATGCTGATTTCATACCCCTCATGATTTCAAAATATATGAGATTCTCCAGCTCCCTCTGAACTAAATCCATGTATAACCCTCAGGAGATGCTTGCTCCTGTTTTGGGAGTGAACATGACCCTTTCCTTCTTCATTGGCCCAGATTCTATAAATGCCATATGCTTCTTCTTTTTATGTGATAAATGTTTTAATACAACCATCAGCCCCAGACAGACAAGTTACCGTCAATAATTTGAATGTCAGGCCTTCAGTATGCCTCTTAATTTCAATGTGATGTTTAGGCAGGGTACGAGAACACCCAAAACCCCAAAAGAAAATAAGGAATTATGTGATAGGAAATGTATGTAAGTCTCCAGCAAGAAACTATTAGACTAAAAAAAAGCACAAATTCAAGGCATGTGTTTGAGTATTTAATGTTAAAAATATAAATTAGGTATTGAAGAAGCACAAAGCACCCACTTGTACTTCCTTAATAGGGCTTTTATTAAAGGCTCTAGAAGAGATTCCGAGGAGGGAGAGATCAAAACAGCGGGCTCATCAGCCACGCTATATTAGCAGCTTCTCAGGAAGCACTGAACAGCAGGCAAACCACACCAACCCACAGGTGCAGGCACATGCACCTGTAAACAGCTCTGATCCCACAGAAACACCCAGCACATGTAAGACTCCCTCTTAGCCTGGTTCCTCACTCTGGAGCTGCTTTAACCCCGCTTCTGCTGGACTCAGCCAGAGCTTGGCACACTCCTCTCCTTGTCAGCTCTGCTGTCAGGCTGTTCTTGCCTCCTCCCAAAGCCCTGCAGAGGCCTCTCGCTGTGTTTTCCTGCAGACCTGCTCAGACCTCTCTCCTAAGAGCCTGTTGGAGGGATGACAAATGCCACAAAGCCATCAGAGACACCCAGTGCCAGACCACTGAGCTCCTGCCCCCCTGTCCCCTCTGCTCCAGGGGGCTGTCCCCAGGACAGAAACGCTCTGCTGGACACCCCAGCTGCCCTGCAAAGAGCAGGGAGGGCCTGGTGGCCAAGCGGGGCGTTTTTGGAGCTGGTCAGCCATGCAGCAACATAACCAAGTACCCAGAAATGAAACACTCTGGAGAGTAGCTGAAGCATCTGTGCTACCACTCCTGGCTGACAGAGCCCAGATAGGTGCTGCCCGCCATCTGCTCAGTATCCCAGCTGCAGGGCCTCTCCTGGAGCTGGAGACCACAGCATTCCAGCAGCCGGAGCATCCCAACATCTGCAGCCCAGCAGCCAGAGCTCTCCCTTCAGTGCATGCTTCACCCTGTTCTAGAGAGGGCTTTCCACCGGGCTGAGCTGCTCCCTGGCTCTCAGCATGCTTTTTTCCTGAGCCCAGGCAGTGGGAATCTCCCCAGCAGACTTGGGCCAGAGCCCACAAGCCCTGTGCCTGCAGGGGAGCTCCAGAGCTCAGCTCACCACGCCTCGCCTGCAGGGCAGCATAGCCAGGGAGCTTGGCACTGCCCAGCTGGCAGAAATTTAGGTGAGTTGAGAGTGGTTTCGAGAACATCTGTGATTCCTTTGTGGTGGGTGGGTAATGTGCCTAATGTCACAGCCCTCTGGGTTTACCTGTTGGTTGTTCTTGTGTATTTGTTGGGCTTTATAGCCTTCAGTGAAGATGGTGAGTCCTGTGATTTGTTATCTGAGTTGTTGGAAGTTTGACTCACAGATCTATCAAAGAAGTCTTACATTCATTTTAGTATTCAGCCTCAGCTAAAGGCTACTCTCTCTCTGTTAATTTTAGCCTATTTTACTCACTCCTGTAACTTTGGCTGGCATCTAACAGGCCAGCTTAACAGTAGCTACACAGCTTTGCTTTTGCCCCACAGTTTGCTTTTGATCAGTTCTGTTTTCTTGAAATTGCTTTGCTTTTTTGAGATGTGGACAGAAGAAAAAAAAGAGTTTTTAATAGAATTTTAAAATGGCTCTGCTCTGCTTTCTTGTATTTCTAAGTCATACAATAAGATTGTCTATACAACAGCTCACAAAAGAAGAAGTTTTTTTATTGTTTGTTGTTGCTTTATTGCTGTTAAGGCAAGGTAGTGGGTTGATGTGGCAAGCAGGTGGCATGACACTAAGTATACATGACAGTATATATGTAATACCATTTTCTTTAAGGAAGCTTGTATGCTATTTCTCATTGTTAAGCTAAAGGTCAGGGTGTCAGGTGACTTCTGCAGCAAGAAACAATTCTCCAAGCTGCAAAACTTCTGCTGAAGTTGGTGACATTAAGAAAAATGGAGGCAAATTGGAGAGAATCCAGAGGAGATCAACAAGAATGATTAGAGGTTTTGCTAACATGACGCATGAGGAAAAGTTAAAAGTATTGGATTTGTTTAGTCTAGAAACAAGAAGCCCAAGTAGGAACACGAGAATAGTCTTTAGCTATGCTTAGAAAAAAGTTGTTGTAAAATGGGTGCTGATCAAATTTTCCTTGTGTCTACCAAGGGCAGAACAAGAGTTAAATCAGCTCAGCTTGGCAAAGGGCATGGAGATGAGATTATCGAGGGGAACACAACTCTAACTACAAGTTAAGCACAGAGCATCTTGTGGAGGAGGAGGAGTGCAGGCACCATCACTGAACCCTGCAATGAGCTGGCGTGGGTGTTCCTGACCTACTTGTGCTGCAGGGTACCAGAAGCTGAACTTTGAGGGCTCCTCTAACCCACAGTCCTGTCTGAACACCTCAGGTGTGCACAGCTGCTGCAGAGAGGACCTTTTTACGCTCTGCAAACTTCCATCGGCTTTCCTGCCGGGCACTGGCAATGGCTATTTTAACTCTAACTGAGTTTTCATGCCTCTTCTGTCATCAGTTCAGATCATCAGGACTTTCTTGTGCTGTACAGGAGGAAAAACTAGCTCTGTCTCTTCTAGCAGAGGGAGGGACCTGGGTGGCTCAGTGTCATTGTTGCCTTTGCTAACCAGTTGTGACAGGCAGTGAAGGGCCCCCCGTTTTGCTGTTTTACACCGTGACTGCTCTCTGTGCTCAGGTGAGATTGCACTCCTTGGAACACTCCTAAGTAGAGTTACTTTAGACACAGAATTTTTGGGTTTTTTTGCCAGCAGAGGCGTTAAGTTTTTGGCGTTGATCACATGACTAAGTCGCTTGCAGCTGGATGAAGGGACCCTTCACTCCTCCTCACTAACAGTACAAACCTTTCCAGTGTTCCAGAGCAGACTTCACATTTCTCAGACGAGCTGCCTCATTCACACTCGCAATGCACACATTGTGCAGATAACAGACAGCGCTATTTAACCCTGTAATATGTAGTACAACGTATCCTGCAGTACAGCTGCAGTCCCAGTTACTCCTCGGGGAAGCCTATTACAGCAGCACAATCCCATGTATCAGTAATAAAGTGTTTCAGAGACTCACAGGAATGTTAATAAGTTTGAGATAAATACAGCATGTTAGCGTTTGGGCCCTGTTACTAAATTTTACTTTAATTTAGTCCTCACTGCTCTATTTTCATCCATGGCTCACAGTTTCATCAAGATTTTCCAGGAACAGACAAGGAGAGCAGGATTTAAGTGCCAAAACAGATACTTAAGGCTGCCCAAGATGTTCTGGGGCCTCCAGAATACCTGCGGGGAGTGGACACAAGTGACACAGGCCACATGGGAGGTCCCTGCCCTGTCAGGGAGCAGCTGAAGCCCAGGTGAGTCTCTGCCACCCCTGGTGCAGCTCAGCCAGGGCAGAGCACCCGATGCCCCTGCACAGAGGGTTCCTCTAACACTGTGGGATTTGGCCTTGCTCCTGAGAGGACAGTATATTTCAGTTGTTACGCTTGACTGTAGACTCGTTCTGCAAGGAAATACCTCCATCTGCTTCTCATACAATTTTTAGAACATTTAGGATGTTCTGTTTTAAACAAGCTTTGGCCAGAGAACTTAAGAATAGTTTGTGGTGTGTCTAAAAATTAGGAGAACTGTTGTGGTCTCTTGTACTGGGGTTTTGGTTTGGGGTTTTTTTTGCCTTCTTTTCTCTCTCTCTTTTTTTATTTTTTTTTGTTTGTTTGTTTGTTTGTTTTAATATGTACAGGGCTTTGGTTTTTTATATATCCTTAAATATTCCATCTCTCTCGTCCTCTTCCCCTTCAGTAAGGGGCCTGCAGAGATGCCCTGTGCAGAGTCCCACTCCCCAGCATGGAGAGATTACACTCGAGCGTGTCTCCAACAGCAGCAAGTAGTTACATACAGTCACCTTTTCATCACAAATCAGGCCAGCAGCCAAAAGACCATTTACGTGCCCTGTGAGGAAGGGAAAGGCCAAGGAATGGGAAAGAGAAAGATTTGCTTAAAGTGAGTGCAGGCCATAAAGGAGCCTGTAGGTCTGCACAGGCTCTGGTCAGGGAGCAACTGGGTTAATTGCCAGAAACCATTGCTTGTACCATGGCTAACAGTGGACCAGTTAACTGGGGAAAAGAAACAATTGAAATAATGATTTTTCTGGGTTTTGTTTAGCTGAAGAATTAAAATTACAGCTAAAGGCCAAAACTCATTATTTGAGTTACTAAATGTCATTCCAGGATTGGTTATTGCTCAATGACTGGTGCCTCTGCATACCATGTTTGATTCTGTGCACAGTAACTGTGGGTCCTGAGCTGTGCCTACAACAGTCCTACCTGAGAAATGATGGCTTTGCCAGACTTAAGGCTCTTTGAGAGGAGAGCATTGAAGGGCAAAGATGAGGAAATGTATTTGCTTTGATGCATTTCAATGAAAAATGAGATGAGATGCTGCCTTCTTGCAAGTTACTGTTCCTAAGCTTCTGCCAAGGCTCTCCTGTGGTGTAAACGGGTCTTATCCTGGGGCAGAGCCTGAGCCTTACAGGCTTCCTGCAGCTGCAGATCTGCTTCTGGTGGGGTCCTTCCTATTTTGCTCACCCCCTTATCCACCTCTGTGTGCACTAACCTGTACCTTCACACTGATCCATGTTGCTAGTGATGTGTTTTATAAATACACAAACAGTTAATTTTTTTTTTTTTCTAAAGAGATATAATGTTCTAGCATTAAAAATAACACAAACTAATAGGGGTTACAGGAAATTAAATTTATTTAGTTTCATTCTCTTGGGTATATTGCATATCATGACCCTTCTGCAACTAGCAAACCTACTGTTAAATCCATCAAAATTGATCTATGTTTAGCTATTCATTTTATGTATATTAATTTGAACAGAACATTTATTTGGCTTAAATTTTATTTTCGGTGGTGGAATGTGTGTTCCAAATGCAAGCACAGGCGATTTGCTAGGATTTAGTTAGGAGGAATGTGGAATGTTAGTTTACAAAGATAATAACCGAGCTATTAAAGCCAACAACCCCTTTTAAAGCAAACATACCATTAAAATATAGGAACAGTTTATAGTGTAAATAAAATTGAGGATATGGATTATTTAAAGATAAAAATTTTAGGGGTAGCTATGAGAAAGTTGAATAAAATGTATTTAATTGCACCACTCTTTTTTCTAAAGTGAACTTCAAAAATGCAAATAAAGGATGATAGTTTATGGGCAGGGGGAGACAGCTACACAGACAGTGATGTTAGAAATCCATTTTACTTATGGAGATGTATAATAGTGATTTGACTTTTATTTTCTAATCTGAATCAGATTTCAGGGGAAAAAATTATGCCTAAACTCCTAAGTGGCAGAATTTATCTTGCTTGTGAATCCATACAGTGGAAAGGGAAGCAAGACATTTGCTTCTAGATCATTCTCCTTGTCTGAATGACAGATACAATAATTCCCTCTATTAGCCAGATCCATTGTCTTTATTTTGCACAGAAGTACTGTATTGCTGAGGTAGACTTCCACTGCTATGCATATTTTAAGGGTTATTTGGCAACACAAGTAAAGCTAAAAGTAGCCTCTTAATCTAATTAATTGACATTTCTGAATCTTGCTTTCACAACAACACATGGTTTCATGTTCTGGGTTTTAGCACTTGTCAAGCTTTTTTGGAGAATGTTTTGGTCAGAATGACAAGATAATTTGTGACTGAGGCTCCAAGCTAGAGGAGTGTTTAAGGCTATAATGATTTATTATCATCACAGAATAACAAAATTTACAAAGCGTTTCATCAGAATTTTTGAAATAAGTTCGCCACCGTGGTAGAAGCATGCAGGGAGGGGGGTCTTCCTACCGAAATGCCACTGTGACTTATTTGTAATAATCACAATGCTGAATTTATTTTGGAGCTTTTCTTGACAGACTCGCAGCATGGTTAGAAAGACAAGAGGTGAGGGAACTGTAAAACCAAGAAGGTAAAACTCTGCCTTTTTTGAAACAAGCACTCTGTGACTAAAAAAAAATATTGCTCCATGCAATAAATAATATATACATGGCCATATTAAACTATCAGTGCTAACATCCTGGCAGGAGAGACTGGAAATAGTCACCCTGTAAAAAGTTTAAAACAGTGAATGTCTGTGCTTTTGATGTTCAGAAATGCATACAAAACTATTTTCTTGAAGGATAAAATAGGTGATGTTACTGAGTGGCAGTGCATTAGTGGGGCTGGCATTTGTGGACTTTCAGGCAACTGCTATAAAAAGAAGTAATGTAACCACACTAATTTTGACTTCATCTTGATTCTCTGCTAAGTGAGCTAAGGATGCCAGACTTTGAGACAAAATGTCTGACTCTGAATGTGCAGCATTTCCACTTATTCTCTGTGTTTCTATAACTTACTTATTATGTAATTAAATACCTTGAAACCCTAGGCATTGGTTAGTTTAGACAAAGTTATGACAGTTATTTGACTTCAGAGGCCGGGAATAGAAGCCACTTCTCCTGTGCCCTAAAGTGATTTTGAGGCTGTTTTGTTTGACTATCAAACACATACCTTTCCAGAGCAAGCTTTTTTAAAGATGCAGTCATAGCTTGCTGAGGGATGAGGTGAGGAGTTAACATGTTTGGCAGCGAAGTGTGTGTAACATTGTTTAGTAACAACAAGGACAACATCACCCAGCATCAGCGAGCCCGGTGTCACAAAGGATCACAAGGTTGTTTGCCGTAGAAATTGGCTTTAATTATTGTATGTATTTATAAGGCACAGGCGCTGCAGTGTCCACGTGCCCTTTGCAACAGCCAGAACACGGTGAGCTAATGGAAGGCGACTTCCAAGCTGGCACAGGGAGTGACCCCTTGGGTTCCAGGCATTTTTTTTTTTTTTTTTTCCTTCTTTTTGCCTTTTCACAGAAGTAGTCAGGCACTTGCATTTAGTGAGTTGGAATGTAAAAAGATGTGTCTCGCATCTCCTACAAGAGCTTGCCAGATTCAGGCTCTGATGGATTTCTGGCAAGAGTCAGTTCCGGAGCTGAGGACCCACCACAGAGAATATCTATTTATTTAAGCTATTTATAGCATTTCTAAAGAACTCCTCACTGTATTATCTCAGCATGTCACAGAAATTAAAGGTACACCATGAATTAAAGGTGCAGCACCAGCATCCAGCGCTGCCTGCCCGAAGGTCCCGCAGGGCGTCAGGGGGAGTTGTACCGGGGGCGGGACAGGGGGGTCGTGGTGGGGACAGGCAAAGGTGTGTGCTCACATTGTGCTGGGTGCCATGTGGGGCTGCAGCAGGAACATGCTCAGAAGGCAGATGGGTCTGTTCTCCACCAGCCAGAGCTTCTGCAGGGTTCAACAGTCCGCTCAAAACGGAGTTCATTGTCATAGCAGGGCCTATTAATTAAACATATGGTAATCACTGAATTTAATCTGGGTAGATGATGAATGGATGCAGTCTTCTAGGAGATGAGTAAGAGTGAGAGACCTAAGGTGACAATCCTGCTGCAGGCAGCACAAGGAAAATTATTGTAGGCTGCCCCATAAATTTTGCCGTGTGCTTCCTGTTGTTTCTGAGCTTCATGCTTATGCTGGGAGACCTTGTGCCCACCTGATCTTGAGTTCAACCACAAACAGAAACAGCCGTGCCTGACTGCAGGCTCAGCGAGGAGCAGAGAGGTGTTTGGAAGTTCTCCACCTTGCAGTCCGTAGGCGTTGCAGTCTCGCTGTGTATCTCGAGGAGGGCTCACAGACCTGTGGTTCCTAGAGATCTGACAGATACACTGCTGAACATGGGATTTGCAGCTCTTCTCCAGTGGGAAACCTTACACAGCCACAGCAGCAGAAGGTTAAGTTATTTAGCAGCAGTTACAAAGCCGTCTCCTCCCTGCTGCTCCTCTCCTTTCTGCTACCATTAAAGTCAGCTGTAGTTTCTGATTAAGATGTGAAAGTAGTTGATTAGTCTGAGGATCAGCAAGCTTGTTTAGCTTCTGTTCATTGTCGGGGAAGCAATCACACCTCACCCCTTCCCCTCTGCACCCCGAAGCAGTTCTTGCCACGACCAGCAGCAAAGGGGTTTCTCTCTGTCGGACCAGTAATGCAGTTGCTAGAGTTGGCATTGAGCTACCTTCCCAATGATTTTTCCCAGAAAGAAAGTTCAGAGACTAGGTCATAATTGGTAGACTCATTAGTGTTAAATTATGTGGGTTTTATTAGGGGCCAGACATTCACTTGTTTAAATGTAGCTGGCACTTTAATGCCTCTCTGAGGGGATGTAATACGTACTGCAGAGGCAATGCATACTGACTTTTATTGGTACTGACCAAACTCTCAGGTGGTTGGGGCACTTGCTGGTGGCCATGTTTAAGGTGTGTGCAGTGGGTTAGTGCAGAGAGTTTAGAAGCAGAAAGGGAGAACTGAGACAACATTCCCTTTTTTTACCCCCTCTCCTTTCCTGCTTTTTCCTCCAAAAGACTGAGAGCCTCGTTCAGGAAGCAGTGTGAGTGTGTGTGGCTTCCCAGGTAAGGAGAACAATCGCTAACAATAATAACTGTTTATAGGAATGTAGTATGATGTTGTAAAAGCCATGTGGCAGTTTAGCTTGGTCATGTTGCTCAGGATACAGCTCCTTCATATCACCATGAAACTGAATCTCAGCATGGTAGAGCTGTGCCTGGCTGGCAACATTGCATGAAGCATCAACAGAAACTAAGAAATATGCATTTAATGGAACCTGGGGGTCACTGAAAAATCTCAATTATTATATGTTTTATTGTATGTTTTAACATAAACTTTCTATATGAAAAAACCTATTGCACTCCACATCCTTTGCAAACTATGTTCTTAATGCATAAGAAATATGCCTAAATTATCCAGTGACACCTGTTGTTTTTATTAAAATATACTGATTATGAATCAATAAAACCTGATCTGTTCCTTTCCAAGGTTTTATTGGAAAACTTTTTCTGAGAGTTTCTGTATGTCCATTTGGCTTAACATTGTGTATTTTATGATCAATTGAAATTCAGCTTTTTTGTTTTTGTTTTTTTTTTTAGAAACGTATTTATCTGTTCAAAATCTTGGAGCATTTGACAGTGCATATTTACATACAGGAAAAAAAAAAAAAAAAGGTGGAAATAAACAAACTGCTCCATAGAGGGTTCCCAGGAACTGAGAGATATGTTGTGCACCTTAGACTGATCCAATCACACTTGGATTAGCTGGAGAATTGCTGTGTGGTTAACTAACTTGCTGGGTGATATGGGAAAGCAGTCACTCAGAGTGTAATTAAATGATAAGTTCACATTCAAGGGACAATTGTAAGTTACTGAGGCTGTCATATACAATGCCAAAAATAGGCTGTCTCATGATGAATACCCTTATTAACAGCTACACTGCTCTGTGTTCATAGTGTATGGCTGGGGACTTGGTCCTGTTTGTTAAAGATCTCCCAACAGATTTTAAACGAGATTCATATGAAAGATGACTACATCTGAAAAGCAAATACTACATACTTTTAGCCCATACTGGTGTGGCTTTTAATCATGTGTTAATAGTAAAATCTGATGTGGCTTTGCACCTTTATGTAATGTCACCAAAACTATTCATTAACAGAATACAACAGCAAGAACTTTGTTATTACCAGGAGAAGGTATCTGAGAATAATTTGTGTCAGTTGCAAACATCTTTTAAGGAGTGTCTTGGTGGCTTTGGAAGATGACAGTTCCACCATTTTAAAGTTCTGTTTAGGAAGTGTTGGCAGGGATTGTTCATTTTTCAAATTTGCAATACTCCAGTTTACTGCTATCTTTTCCTCTGCCAATACAAACCCCTAGTTCAGCAGTCTCTTCAGTCACTGTGAGATGAAATGAGTGTTCCAGCAGGCCCAGGAGATGCTCAGTGAATCAGGGATGGGGGAAATGAGTATTCCCCCAGGCTCAGGAGGAGTGAGGTGGTCTCATGGGCAGTACAGGCTGTTTGTGTTTAAGGCACAAAGCTCTGACTTTCTCAACAATCAGCCCCAAATCCCTCTGCACTGTGCTCATGGCAAGGTGTTCCAGGCAATAATTTAACTGCAGTGCAGTGCACCAGCTTCCAGTTTCAGGTAGATTTATATTGACTGTATTGCAGCCTTGTTTGTTTAAATAACAGAACCCTGTCTGCTCAAATAAATCAATATCAGTCTCTGAGTGTTGTGAATGGTGCTAATTTTGAAATTAATGTTGCATCAGGGTTTCACATGAAGTTTATAGGAGCAGCTGAAAAGCTTGATTTGGGTGCTTCTGTGGTGTTTGGATAGACAGCAGTGTTTTACTACCCAAAGAATAACCTCCATGCCCTTTCCTTTCCAAGAGCTTTTCCTGCACGGTGCAGTGGGCACTCGGCCCCCATGGGGAGGCCCGAGGGCTGCCAGGGAATCAATGCCCAGAAGGCTTCACACCTGCCAGCTCTTAGTCTTTTTTCCTTTGTCCCAAACCCCTGCCATGCACGCTCTGTTTTATTTTGTTCTTGTTCCTTGGGTAGGTTCCTTTTCCTGCCTCACAGCTGCAGATGGGAGCTGCAAGTGGTGGATGGGCAGTGTGGGGCTGTGGGGGGCACGCCAGGGACCAGGCTCCGTGCCTGGCAGTGCCTGGAATCCCCAGGGTCTGGTTTGAGGCAGGGCTGATCTCCCTATGCTGCCTCAGTTCTGGGAGCCCAGTTGGAATGTGAAGGGTCTCAAGGAGTCCCTGCCAGGGCTCGAGGGTCCCCTTGAAGGTAGATGTGTCCACTGCTTTGCTTTAGGCATGTGCATCCCACTCGTTGAGGCCAGGATACCAGGGAGAGCTTTAAGTTAGCTTTCCTTTTAATAAAAATGAAGGCATGCATCCACTGCTGCTGGGTGTGCACCACCTCTGTGGTGTGGAGCTGCTGGAGCATCCTGAGCTTGCCTGCTGCTATTGAACACCCAGGAAGGAGCTTGTGAAGCTGAGACTGAGCAGCTGGCACTGCTGCAGGTTTCCTTCCTTCCTAGTAAGTGGAATTTTATTGTGTCCTAGACTTAGAATGGCTTCCAGTGAGTCCCTTGTGCCCTGCAGGTTACGGTATCCCTGTCAGACTCCTGAGGTCTGGGGGTGGCACTGGTGACTGACTGCGCCACTCTGTGCTGAGGGACACCCATCTTCTATAAATGGAATGTAGCAAGAGTTGTGTGTGGGGAGAAGAAACTCCATATTTATACATTTTCCTGCCCCATATACCTGGGGCCCTGATCCAGTGCTTGGGCTGCTGGAGCTGAAGAGGTGCAGGGTGCCAGTGCTGTGCCTCCAGTCACAGAGCAGAGCAGATCACCTGGGGCTCCGTTAAAAGGCTGAGATAATACGTGGAACAGGCCCTAGGAATGTTAATAGTTTTGTCTGCATGGTTTATTAAAATTTGCATCATTTTCCATCTTATCTGAAGAACAGTTCTCCCAGCTGCACAAGTGAGGTGGCGTTCCCTCGGTGCTGGCTCACTGGAGGAGCAGTGCAGACCCTGCAGAATCAGAAACAGGATCTTTAGCAGCAGTGTAAGGCTTGGGCTCTCTACATGCTGCCCACGGACCATTCCTGGAGCAATTTCTGCAATGGCAATGAGCAAAAGTCTCGTATTTACTTCAGAGCTTTGCTTATATTCTAATTCTACCTGTTTGTGGGACTTCTCCCCTATGAAGTGCCTCTTCTGGGGATTATGGCATTTACATGCCAATGGCTCGTGTTGGTTATAAAGAGGATAATTACATTTACTTTCTTGTTGAGTGTGGGTCAAGCTGATGATGCTCCTGGTTTACAAAACCCATAGTTAGGAGGTTTTCTGACTGTAAGACCTTTCTCTGTGCTTAACCTCTTAATTAATGAATTGCATTGAGTTTGCATTATTGTATCAGGAGTTAAATCACTGGTATTTCTCACTGACAAACAGCTGTAAAAAGGTGGGAGAGGAAAAAGATAAGTTTACTAGCTGAAAGTCTCAAAACTTAGGAGATGTGGCCATCCTAATTACACTGAAATTTGACTGAAATATCGCTGGGTTGCTGTGTGTAGAATGAACCTGATTTTGCACTTCTCTTGAAGTATATGAAAAGATGGTGAAAGAAGATGTTTGTGCAAAAAATGTTTTCTGTGTGATTTATGACACAGAATTTAAATCCATGGTGTTAGTATTTTTTCTTTTTTTTCATGTTGCATTTCAAGGTCATGTGTGCCTCACATGATAGATGAAATATTCTTCTAGTTCTACTTTTTGGAAGAACTTGCTGCAATGCTAGGGCTAAGGAATTGCCGTACTTGGGGAAGATGAACAGCTGCTGGTTTGAAAACTATGCACAAAGTAGTTTTTGCTTTGCTACAGGCTTTCTATTTTGAGCATGCTCAGTGGCAATAAATTTGTGTTGCCATCTTTTACATGCATGTAGGTTTTGCAAGCCAGCAGGAAGTTATTAATCCATCATTTACTATGAAGATGACAGTGATGTTTAGATCCAGAACTCAAGTAGAATGTGCATCACAATTGGATGCTGCTGGATAACAGTCCCAGAAGCTTTGTTGTGATATGTGATGGATCTATAAGACAATTGTTTCAGGGCACTTTTGTGTATATTGTTAATATGATGCATGATGACATGACCAATTATAGCAAGCTAATGTTCAAACAGCATGTCACAACCTGTGTATCAATGTATTGGATCTCCTCTCTCAACAAACAAATGAAACTGAGCAATAGGAGATGAAGAGTCATTGACCTCATAAAAGGTCAAAATCTTCTATATTGACCTCTCTACTGCAATGTAATTATCAGGGTATTATTTCAATCTGTGAGGAAGAGAATTAGCTTCTGTCTTGAAATGTGTGATTTGATTTGTCAGAAAAAAGCTTGTCCTAGATTTCCAGAGGTGGAAAAATTGGTGCCACAACCTTTGCCATGGATTGAGAAGGGTTTCCAAATTCCTGTATGCAGCCAGCTGTGCTCTCAGCTTGGGTGGTTGGGCTCAGGTGAGGAGAAGCCACAGCCTTTCCCCTCTCTGCTCAGGCTAGGCTGGGAAAACTGGCAACAGAAATTTTCCCTTGGGTTGTGGGTGTGGAAACTTCCCTCGTTTCTCAAGAGAAGGGAGGAGTATGAGCAGTTTCCCTCCTGTCATCTGGAATGTGTCTGAGGAGCACCAGCCCCTGAACCTATTTTGACATCTCTCAGCATCGAGCTGTGTGTTTTGAGGCCTGTCGGATCTTGATTGGCAGATATGGTGAGCAGTGACTTCCCTTTGTGTAAAGGCTCTCCTTGCCACACTCACCTGGGCATGGAAAAGCATCTTGTTCGTTTGGCTTTTGCACGTGCAGTGTAGATGAAGGAAATTGTAGTGTGCTCCCAAAGAAAATGCTCATATATGGAACCAAAGTGCTTTGGAGTATTTGCTTCGCATCTGTTCCTGCAAGAGTCAAATGCAGGGTGCAGGGCCAGCACTTCAGCAGGATGTGACTACAATAAAATGATCTTTCTACTTTAGAATACTTTTGGGTCAGTGTGGTCATTCTGGATACTTTTAGATGGAGGATTTGTGAACCTACAGTTCTGTTGTGTGAGCAGAAACTCTTATGAGGTAACATAAGTTGAGAGGTAACCTTTCAGCAGAATGGTTTGAGCTAAAATAAAAGAATTGAAAAAGAGTACAATGACCAAAAAAATCTATAAAAATGCAATTGCGCTAATATAATTTTATCACTTATTTAAAAATTTAGTCGACCCAAAAGACTACCAAGTGTGAAATTAAGGAACAGCTCCTCTACTTTTATGGAAATCACTCTTCTTCACTTGTCTAATAGCCTGATTTTGTCAGATCATTTATTTCCATGGTTTTAAAATGAGCTTGACAGACAGAATTTTATAACACCACTTTACTGCAAATAAGAACATCATTTTCGCTTATTAAAACTGAAGCTTAGAGAAAGCATTAAAATTAACAGTTCACTCTGCTTTAACCTTTTGAATACTACTATGACTTTACACTCCAGACTATGTGTAAGGAAAGACTCGGTGGCTGCTGGGTAGGTAGCTGGAGCAGAGCTCCCAAAGGACAGGCAAGCGAGGAGCTGCTCTGGCCATACCCACAGTCTGCTCACTCTTGCCTTGATAACTCTGTCTATGCAAACATTTAAAACACCACTGCCAGAAATTAGTGCTTGCTCCAGTCAAGGTGACTTTGGGCATCAGAACTGTGCAGTGAGGAGAGGTGGAGAGTGACTATGGCACAGCAAACACGGTCGGAGATTACAGACATGTTGCTGCATACAGCAAACACCATAAAATGCAGCTTATTCTCCTAACAGATGTTTTACTTTTCGTGTGATTTTTCCTTTCTGAGCAATGAAAACTTTGATTGATCTTGGAGGTCACTGACAGATGATGAATTCTCCTCTCCATAGTTGGCAGTAACTCAAACATCAAGGCAATGGTGGTGGGACACATCCTCCTCCAGCTTGGCTCATCTCCAGAGAGGAAAGTCATCTTCACAGCTACAGCTGGGCCTTATCCGCATTGGGGGGTATTTGGTAATGACAGTTTGGATCAGGTTTTCCCATGCATGTCCGTGCAGTCTTGTTTTTCTTTCAGTTGCACGCCTGGAGTTACTCATTGCCATCATTTCGTGCCTCAGCGTTGTGTTCTTTTTAAAGCTAATGCAGTGAACGGGTGGGAGTCCCAGGCCGGGCAGTGTTGCTGTGGCTCAGGCTGCTCCCCGTTAGCCAAGTTATCCTTCTGCTAACTGTGGTTATCCCTCGAAGTTAATGGTGGTGATAAAAATAGATTTTCTTTTTACATTGTCAACGTTTCCACAGATAACAAGGACAGATCCCTTCCAGGATCTCCAGTGGAAAAACTGATTCAGACTGTGGCAAGACATTAGCACCCTTTCTCTGCCAGCTCATACAACCTAAAAAATTAAGACAGTAGTAAAAGAGAGAAGTGTGTTTGCCAGATGAGCTGAACTTGTCTCTCCCTTCCAAGGCTTCTGTATGTTGGCCCTCTGAGTCCCCTTGGACTCTGTCCTCCAGGTTAGCAGAGGATATCCATCTTTTCTTCAGCCCCAGATGAGGATTCCTAAAGTTTCACAGCACTCAGGATGGAGGGTGAAAGACTCAAAGTCTGTGTTTAAATAAAACAGGAGAATTAATAGGAGAGGTTTTTCTTCTGTTTTTGACCATGGAGTTAATTCATCTTTTATCCAACTCTTCTTTTCTTCTTGCCACTATGTTAACACAAGATTTTGGCATGCTTTATTTCCTGCCCTCAAATATTCTGCCATGTGAAGATTGTTTCCATCAGTGCATTGTTGCTGCTTTTCACTGGGCTTCATTTCAATAATTAAAAGATTCCTATATAAGCTAATAAAGGTGTGTTTGAACCCCTCTAGATGTAAGAATAGTGTTATCAACATTTCATTACTGTTGTCACAGCCTTTTGGTCTTGTTGCAGCTCATAACAGTGAGAGAACAGATAAAGAACACAGAGCTCACAAATTTCTCCACCAGCATTTGTTGCAAGTCCAGATTTAGTTCAAGTTCTAATTGCTGTGTCCTATTGGTGTGATTAAACCATCATTCCTTGCCTTTAAGGATCAGTCCTTTGGACTGGAGGTTGAGAATCAAATTGCTGCTGTGCCCTGAAGTCTGAGAATCAAATGAAGAAGTTTACTACATGGAGACTTGAAATTTTAGTTGAACTAAGTCTAAAAAATGACCAGAGAACTTTTTACTGTGGTAGGGAATTAATCTCTCATTTCTACAAGAAATGTTGTACAGGAAAGTCTACACAGAATGGAGCAACGTGTGGTTGTGTTATTGGAAAAGGAATAGCCTGGTATCATCTTCATAAATGATAAAAAAGCCCCTCAGCAGCCTGCACTGAAATAGAAGTTGTTGGTACATGAATGCCCAGCAGCTGAAGTTGATCATTCATCTACAAATTTGAGAGAAGGAAAACAAATTTCTGTTAGATATCCTTTGGCAGCAAGTATGGAAATGAACAAACACTTGAATGACAAACACCTCTAATCAGGCACCCACAAAGGACCATTAATACAAGGCAAAGATGTGTTGTTGTGAACCACAGTTGTAATGGCCAATTTGCCATTCAGCCAGTCATGCCTGAGAGGTACCACCACTTCTGAGTTGGTATTTTCCAATGCACCAAAAGAAATACAGCAACTGGAATAACAAGTGACACTGAGGTGTTGGAATAGCTTACAGCTCAGGGAAGTTTTTCATCCTATGACATGGTCTTGCAAAAGAAAGCTCAGGAGCAGGAATCACGAATATGAACTCTTAACATTTCTTCTTGCATTTGAAGTAACAACTGGAAAGCTGTGTATTTTTCATCTCAAAACAAGCACTCTCATGGTTCTGGCCTCCCTAGAAAACATTAAAGCTGAGATTTTAAATTAAGTCATGCAAACTTGAAGGGCACTTAGGAGGCATCAAGACCATCCTCTTGCCCTGGGGTGGTGTAACTGATGACTCCTCTGTCATTCCCAGCAGATGCTTGTCTCATTTTTGTTTAAAAACACAATTTTTGGAAGCTGCACAAATATGTCCAGGAAATCTCTTCCTTTGCTTTGCTGTTTTTGTCACACAACAGTTCTCTCTTGATATCCAGTCTGACTCTGCTTGTAATTTAAACCTGTTATTTCTTATTCTTTACATTGTGGCTCAGGGCAGTTTTGAATCCACTCCTATTTTCTGCCTTTAATGTGACTGCAAATTGTTATCAGGTTAACATGTGACATATCTCATTCTTTTCTTCAGACTTAATAATACTGATTAATTAACCTGTTAGGTTATGGCTTCTTGATTTATTATTACACCTATATTTTCTGCACTTGGATCACAGCCTTATTGAGGAAAGGTGACTCAAACTGGTATCACCCGAGGTCTTCCCTATGCATAGAGCAGAAGAATTTTCTCATTTCTTCATTCATATGTTATAGTATAGATGTGTTTTTGTGCATCTGGGTGTAGCATTAACCATTCTCTATGGCCCCCAAACATTTTCAGATCTTTTTGTATTTTGTCTGGCTCTTCCTGTAGGTCGACATACTTACGGTACATTCTGGTTTGATCTCTTCAGGGAGCTTTATAAGTTTACCCTTTTTAGTTTTTTATAAATTATAAGTTTACCTATCATTTACCTTTATAAGTTTACCTGTCATTCAGGTCTGAGAGTGCTGAAAGGTACCTGGTCTAGACCACCTCTTTGATTCCTCTTTTTTATTTTCATAGTGAACCACTGATAATTGCTCTCCAGATATGGTTTTCAACCAGTTTTGCACCCACTGTATTGTACTTTCACCAGCATCCTGTGGGATATTGCATTGGAAATCAGGAACATGTGATAACGATTTAGATGTGCTTGAGAGTTCAATGAGTGTAGATGTATTAATATGCATTTGGATTTTTTGACTGTTCAGTGAATGGATGCACAATTTTACTGGTGCAGCTGGTGCTTTTTAAAAGTGATGCATAGAAATTCACTTACTAATGAAAATTGCTAAGATATCATAAAGTAAAGAGATGGGTTATTGGGTTCAGAAAACCAAAACTGGCACTGAATCTAATTACCAGAGGGGAAGGTGTGCTGCCGTGAATTTGATTGAGATTTTATGTAAATCCCGTCCAGCTAGTCCACTCCAGCATTTAATTTACAAGTCTAATGGACAATAAGGGTGTGCACACTGCAGATTGTGGGTAAGCAGCAAAGCAGCTGCTCTGGTGAGTGACTAACTCAAGTGCATGACAGACATCTTACAATTTCTGCTGTGGGTGTTTTCTGCAGTGCCTGGCACTGGGGGTGATCAGAATACACTGACCCAAAGCTTAAATTCATGGCATTTACTTTGGATAGGACAGGGTTCTGATTCCTACACACTTGTCCTGCTTAACAGCAGCAATTGTCAAGAAACCCCCACAAAAACTACTGTGAAAATAAGAGTAATAGTTGATGGGCACCAATCATTCGTCTTTAAGCACTTAGGAGTTTCCCAGGCTTCAAAGCAGCCTGTGGTCTGTTTCCACACTGAGTTTATGAATGTAAGGTCTCTGCAGGCTGCAGTTCATTCTGGAGTCGAAGCTGTGTGGGGTGGAAGTGATGTGAGGGTTTGTGTGTTTGAACCAATCCAGCAGGCAGCACAATGACCTCTGCTGCTTTCCGTGTTGTTGTTCTTTCTGTGGCTCCCAAACCCAAGCACGAACAAGATGTTTTTTACTCTTTGGTGAAATTTCTTGAGCTAGGGGAAGAATCTCACCTGTAACATGAGGTTATTCTCACTTGATCAGAGCTCTAAACAGTCCTAGCTCTGAGCCTGCCCTCACAATCCAAGCGCCTCCCAGCAAACTCCTTGAATACACGGCTAAGAAAAGAAGCTGGCTCTTACAGTAGGAAACGTCTACTTACTAAGGAAAGCCTTTGTGTAAAGGATGTAACTATAATTTGTGCCATAAGCTCTCCACATGTTTTTATGCACAGCTAGAAACCTCTTTGGCTTTTGCAAGCCTTCTTCCATTTCAGAATTATCAGAATACATTTCGGCTCGGTGTCCTCTCTCTACCTAGAGTCAGTTTAAACTCAGAGAATTCAATATACAAAAGAACAAGCCTCTGAAGGTGACATTTGACTCTGTATTCTCTGTAACATAGTTTATAATGCTGTATCATATGAGTTAACTTAGAAATTGTAAAAAAAAAAAAAAAGCAGGGAAAAAATATGAGATTTACTCAGAGCTTCAGAGAGCGGTCAGGGCACAGTCTCCTGGGTTTTGAACTGCTTAAACTCCACCAGCTTCTGTGGATTCTGCTGATTTAGATCGTGCAAGTGGCTGGGCTTAGATTGCACTAGTGGTGTTAAGGCATATTCAGGCAAACCCTTTATTCATCAGTTCTGTGATGAGCACTTCATGCATAGCATCTTCTTTATCATTCCTCCCCATAATTCGATGTTAACATTTTCCCTTTCCTTGGTCTTTAAGATGTAAATAATCATCTGATTAAATATCTCTTGAGAAGATTATGCTATGGATAGAGGACTGTCACTGCACCCCTCACAATCAATGTTTCACTTGTTTATGTGATATATGTACACCTGTGAGTGGTTGCCATTACCCTTGATTACAGCGTGGGAGACTCCTAGCTTAAAACACAACCATGCAAAAATCTGTCTTTTTTAAATAGTGTCTTTTTGCAAATGTGAAAGCAAGGAAATGCACTGACTGTAGATAAAGCAGCATTAATGCTGAGAAAAAAATATTGTAACAGGAGCGTAGCAGTCACTGAAACAGCTTTGGTCTCTCCATTGCTGCTATCATGAGCACTATGGCTTACACAGAACATTTCTTAGCAGGAAGAAGAGCTTTATTTTTTTCCTAGAAATAAAATTCCCACAATGTCTAGCACTAGGTGCACACTGTGGTTAGGTGAGGCATGAGATACCTTTGCTTATCGTCTCACCCGAGAAATGAATTCACATTGGCTTCTAGAAATGCTGCGTGTGGGTTAACGCCGAGCCAGAGAGCTGTACAGAGCAGAACAAAAAAAGGCAATGCATCAAACGTGGGGAAGTTTCCTACTAATGTAATGCAGGGAATAGCATTAGGTCCAGTGTTATTTAACATTCTCGTTAATGATCTCAAAGAAGAGAGTAAACAGCTGGTTAATGAAATTCACAGATGATACTAAATTGGAGACATTATAAATATCACTGAGGGCAGCGAAATAATAGAAGGGGAACCGAGATCAGAAGCATGCCAAGGAAATAAGGAAAGGAATGTCAGCTGGGACAAATGTAAGGTAATGCCCAGGGGGAAAACGGGAACAGCTCTGCTCTCGGGGAGGGGAAGCAGGACGAGCAGGATCAGGCTGATTTCAAAGGCACCCCAATTCTGCAGCAGAGCCCAAACCCCAGCAACCCACAGCAGCTTTGCACCAAAACACAGCCCAGCCTTAGTGACCAGGTCCTCTGCACCACAGAGTGGGGAAAAGGCTGGAGTGTAACCAGTGGGACTCCTCTCCTCTGGGGACTCCTCTCCTGGCTGTTACACTGGCTTTTAGGCTGCTTTGTGTAGCCACAGAGAGACAAAACAGCTTTAGCAGGCTGAGAACTGGACCTGAAGAAGGAAGAAGGACTATTTAAGGCACAATTATTATTCTGCCACAAAGAAAGGCAGACTAGGAAGAGAAGATAGCAGGAGTGTGAAAATAAAATATAATTAAAAATTGAAATTTCAGCCTGGATGTCAGGGGAAAAACTTCTAAATAATCTGCAGAATAGTCTTCAGAGGAAAGTGGTGGAGGCCCTGTTGCTTTGGAGTTTTAAACACAGCGTGGGGGAAACACTGGACAGCACATCATAGGAAACAGGCTAGAGCAGGCAGGGTGCGGGCTACCTGTGTGTCCAGCTGGTCTTCTTAGTCTTATCACATCAAGATAAAAATCTCTCCAATCTTACACTATCACAGAGTGCTTCACACAAATGTGTTGATTCTGGAGAATTTCTGTACATCTCAGTCACAGAGGCATTTTTACCAAAATACTTTTGCTGCACTATACTGAGATTTATTCAATGCACTTACAAGTTTCCTTATCTGTGGCTGAATGGATGTCAATCACACTGAAGACTGAAAAGGAGGAACAGCATTAGAGCTCTCCTTTGCCCTCTGTAGCTCTCTTTTTCAGCATGTGCATGTTCTTAGCTCTGTGCTGAGAACATTAAAACTGGTTAGCATGGATGTAAAAAATTTTACTGCTGTAATTACAGCAAAAGGCTACCTGTCAAGAAAATAAATGCAAGTAATCAAACATAGCTACGAATCTGGCTTTGAGCTGGGAGAGCCGTTCAACCGTGCTGCAAGGAGGCAGAGTTCCCAGTGACGTCAGGGGCTTGTGCCAGAGCACAACCGGGCTGGGAACCAAAGCCACCACACCAGAACCAAACACTCTGGGGTTAAACTACAGCTCTCAGGCTGTGCAGGGAGGGGGAAATAGGCCTGCATGCTGTCCTGGTCCTCTCCGAGCATTTCCAGGTGAATTTAGAGAGGGAGGTGAATATATAGAGAGGTAGATGTCTAACAGAGTGGAGAAAGATGTTTGAAATGGTGGTGAGAAAATATGAATTATCTAAGAATACAGAGAATGTGGGAAATGCTAAATGCAAATCTGACCAAGAAAGTTACCTCTCCACTCCACAGTGTCACTCTGAGATGGCTCACCTAGACCTTCCAGAATCTGACTGGAGAAAGTAGAGATATAAAATCACAAATGAAACTTGGGGGGTTTCTTTTGTCATCCCTGCTAGAGCCATTCAGCTGGTCGTAGCTGCAGTGAGTATGGTTTATACGTGCATGTAGGCATTATCATGTTTCACCTGCATTTGAGCTTACTGGAATTTGTACCAACTATATTTTCTGTACCAGCAAGAAGAGGCCTGATGTAGAGCCTGATGATGAAAACTGAAGCACTGTCATTCCCTTCTTTGGCTTTGGATTAGATCTTAATTTTACTTGTTAAATTCTAGGGATTCAATCCTGTGTAACTGTTTCTTCTACTCCAAAAACCCGACAGAAAATTATATGCAATAGTTTCAGAAAACTCTCAATTTAATAAAAATAATCTTGTAATAAAATAATACCTTGGTCTTGTATTCCATTTTCATCTATAGATTTGAGTTCTTTAGAGATATAGTCTGCATTTCACAAATGGTAAACTGAATTTTTGAACACTGTAAGTAGCATATCTGTCATTAGGAGAACACGATACAAGCTCTTAGTTTCTCATGTGCTATTTTAATAAAAGGAACTGTTCAAGATTAACAAAGAGCATCAGTTTATATGTAACATTTTTACGCTTCCCGAAGAAGGACATTTCATATGTTGGATATTTATCTGAGCAGGTGAGAGAGGGAGCAGGGAGAGGAGAGGATCAGTGTTTGCCCCACAGTGCCCCAAATATCAGTCTTTGCAGGTGCCAGCACACTGATGCCGTTGTCAGACCCTTTGTACAGGGGTGGAAACTCCTGGACAAGCAGGAAGAGGTAATCTAAAGACATTTTTGTGGTAAGAACCTCCGAGTTAAGCAAATGTCTAAATTGTCTTAGAAGTCAGGAACCCAAATGTCTGGAAGGGTTTAGGTCTTGGTGATTCAGTGAGGATGAAATTAATAATCGGGATTTCTAACCCTGTGCTCCAGCAAACTTGTATTATGGAATCATTCCAGTTGTGTTAGGAGAACTTCTCCCAGAATCAGTGGTGCTGATACCTGGATAAAGAAAATCCCCTTCAGATCAATGGGGTTCTCCAGCCTGCTCATAGTTCCTGAAGATTTATGAAGTGAGCTTTGAAAGGGAACTTCTGCAATGGTTGGATGCTGGCACTGTCTCCCACAGTTAGACAGGATACTTGGCTTTCTTCAGGGGATTCCAGATAGTTACTCTGAATGTGGCTTTTTGGATGAAATCTGCTCTTAGTAATTTCTAAAACAATATTGCCAAAACATTTCCAAGTTATGTGGCTTTTATCAAAAATGGACTATTTAATTTCTGTTCTGCTGCATTTAACGTTTATGCTGTCTGACAATTCTGTCTGTACACAATACCCTGTCTGAGTCCTCGATGGGTGTTCATGATGGCCTACTTCTCAAGTATCTGAAATATTTAAATGCCCTGTTGGTCCTGCAAGGGTTTTTGGAGCCCATCAAAGAGTGAGGTGTTTGCCGAAGTCTCCTTCACTCTTATATTTTCCTATTTTCCTGCTTGGTTTTGAATACTTGAAAACACCTGGGCTGGAATGGTGCAAATAAATGACATCTGATCCTAAAAGCTGGAAAACATTAAGTTCACTTGAGAGGAACAAATTTCCTGTGGTGTTCAGTGGAACTCCTCATGATGTTCAATAGAAGTCCCCATAACTCCTGAGTTGTTGGAGGCACTCAAACTATTTTCCTGTAGCTGGGGGTTGAGATCAGGGTTACAGGAAGCTTTTTGAACTGAGAAATGATTTTGACAGGGTAGTCAAAATGTTCCATCTCGAAACCTTGGGCTTATTACTGAGAAAGAAAGAATTTCTTCGTCCCAATTTTTTTTTTTATTTCTTTGCCCTGCTGCTAACTCTGATCAGTTGGTTCCCTGTGACCTCTCAGAAATGTCTTGCCTTTCATGTGTGCAGGGAGCTGTTTGCCAAGCAGTCCTGCACTAAACAATTCTACTTTTTGTGGCCTATATTGCAGTAAAGCTATTTATAAATCAGAATTTTAACTTAAAGTAGGATTTTATGACTAAATCATTATTGTATAGCTTCAGAATAATAAATCAGTCACTTGTATCCTAAGTGGAAAGTGAAGATTTATAAATCAAAGCATTTTATTTAGGAATTTCTCAGGGTGATTTGTAAATCTGCTGTAGAATTTGTAAATCCAGATTGGGGTATGTAAATCCATTTCATGACTTATAAAGCAGTTGAATGTTTTAGCTAAATCTAATGTTTAAAATAATGATTTCTGAATCAAAACTTTCTGCTGAAGATTTACTGGTGAGTTTTATAAATCAGAGGCAAGATATATAACTCAAACTGTGAGAAGTGCAGATTTATAAATCCAACTTGTAAATCAACAGAAAAAACATCATGTTTTACACTAAATAATATTTTACAAATGGCACCTCATACATCATGCAATTGCCACAAATCTTCTGCATGGGAGTCAGGGTACATAATGTGTGACTGAATCAAAAAGAAGAACTGTGAGAGAGGCAGCACAGTGGGTTAAATTCTCAGCTTGAGCCCTCCAAGGTTTGGTGTTGCCTGCAAAGCAGGATCAGTGGTGTCGACCCAGTCAGCAGTGGACATTTGTCCAAATCAATACACGATGGCATAATTCATAACCTTGGCAATTGCAGCAGAGGGGAGGCCCCACACAGGAGTAGCAGGGGTGTTGTAGATCATGATTGAAAAGCATTGGCAGAGTTATGCAGGGAACCTTATGCAGCACCTGTCTGCAATGCACCTGTTCTAGCAGGCTGTCCCTTCTAAAGGAGCCAAAATCCGCAAGAAAAAAAAAAAAAAAAGCCCTAAAAATGCCCCTCAAACCCAAAAGACTAAACCCCACAATCTAATAGACCTTTCCACTAATGTGATGACTAGATGAGGAAAGAAAAGTGAGATTCTAGGTGTATGCAGACATCATTAAAAGGATTTAACACAAATCCTCACTTTTCACGTCACAATTTTCAAAGACATTTTTATTCCCAGAGCAGAACTTAGGTCTAGGGGCAAATATTAGAGAATAAGGTTGGTCTACAGGTTCTGTAGGAGCTTCACATCTGAGTGCCTGGAAATTCTGATGCCAGTTTGGAGGCACTGGGTTTGCATTTCCACAGCTGGGGAAAGCTGGGTTCTCCCCCCTTGTCTTATCCCTCACGTAGAGCCAGAAATGCGTCTTAGATGGGCAGCTGCCATCACAGGGCATTCCCCTTCCTTCCACCTCCCACCTTCAGTGCTCACATGAAGCTGCAGATCTTGGGTGTGGGGTTTGATGTCCCACATCTGCCTCTCCTGGTGCTGTTTCAGCAGGACAGGCAGAGCTGTGGTGGCCTCCAGGAGCTCAGGCACTCCCACCCAGGATGCAGCAGCAGGTCCCCACGGACACTGGGCTCTTCTGTTTTCTTTAGTGGGCAAATGCACTTGAAAGGGAAGAACTGAGGTTGGTATCCAAGTCAGAAAACGACTTGTTACAGAGAAAAATGATAGGGGGAGAAGGTATAGCTGTCCTTGCTTCTGACAGTGTTTTTCACCTGGGAACAGCTTCCTGTCACCCACCTGTGAGTGAAAAATATCTTGTGTCTCAAAATATTTTTTTAGAATTCAGCTGTTGGGAGGTTAAAAAATTAACCAGGAATATCAAGCTGAGATTTGTAGATGAATGCCACCAATTTTTATAACAGAATCCTTAACTGGCTATTTTTCAGAATTCAGTTCAGGAATACAAGGAGCTCTGTGTATTCCCTAATGAAAACGTTGAGTTAAAATAGAGTTGAAATTGAGAGTGCATTTTTGGTAACTTGGGGGTAAAAGAAAAAAAGAGGATGTTGTAATTATCCCTAAAACAACAAAATTCAATAGACACAAAGAAACTTAAAAGAAAGGCAAACATGTTAAAGTAGGGAAATGCCTAATTAAGGCAAGTAAACAACCTTCACTGTGCCCTGTAGTGATGTCATACAGTAATTATACAGCAATACGTTTTATTGTCCACCAGAACTGATTTTTGATCCTTTGAATTTTATATTTCTCCCTTCCTTTGCAGCATCACTACATGACAGGGATGTGCTGAGGGAGGAGGAGTGAGCTGGGGTGTGGAGGGTGCCTTCGAGGGGAGCAGCAGGCAGGACGAGGGCATGAAGGGGGGAGGAAGAGTCATTTAGGGACAAAGGAGTCTAAGGGACAATTGTGCATAACAGACCGAAACCAGGGCCGGGCAAGTTGGCTTTTTGAGGCTTTTCTGACGTTGTCAGCAGCAGAGGAGCTGAGCTTTTGGATTTCTGTAAAGCCAGACTGCAGAGTGAGTGAGTGGCAGTGCTGAAGTGGGAGCATGGGCCAATGGCCAGGTAGGAATGTCTCAAACAGGGTTTTTCACCTGGGAACATTTCTGCAGAGCTGCACCAAGAGTCATAAAGTCCCTATTTCTGATTCGTTCCCTCCTATATCCTTGCTCCAGAGCCATCATCTGTTCGGCTGCAGTACCCCATGGAGCCAGAGCTGCCTTCCAAGGGGTCATGCAGCTACACAGACTTTATGTGGTGGCCAAGTCTTCCACAGTGAAAACTGCACAACGAGAATCAAAGATTTCTTATGCTTCCACTTGTTACAGTTATTAAGACTGTATCATCAAAATCAGGAACTGAGTGGACATTCCCACAGCCTCGTACACAATTAAATAGAGCAACCTTTGCTAAATTCCTCAATAATTAGAGCCTCCATACAGCCCACAGCAAACTGTAACTACCTGGAATATTTTGAGAGGTTTTTTTTTGCTGCTGTTAAAGCCTTTGAACTAGTGGAAGGCCAACAGTGTGTAAAATATTTTTTAATTTTTTTTTTTGTTAATCAAAGTATTCCTGGACAAATAATTCCAAGTTATAAACTAGGACAGGATACAGTGCAGTTTGCAAACATTACAGAAAGGTCATCCCTCACTGTTAAGTGTTTAAGCTTATCTATAAAGCCTTCAATTGCATTTTTTAGTTTCCTATCTCCCTTTGGATTTACAGTCCAGCAGAGATATAACCTTTTTTTACCCCCTTCCAATACTTGCATTTCTTTAATAACAAAGTTCTCTTGCAATTTTTCTCTTGTAAATGCTAGACAAATGTTTTTGTTTTATCTTCTCATATTCCAAATAGGCGTTGAGTGAGTTGCAGTCAGTCCCTCAGAGAAAAACCTCTGACTGAATTTCTTCTTTGGAAACAATGTAAAACTGTGTGGGCCTGCAACTGACCCAGCAGTTGTCTAAATACATTAGGATAAACTGCTTTAAAAGGCAAGGTTGAGTCTGATTCCTCTGAAATGGTTGCAGTTTCCTCAGCCAGCCTTCCCTGTTCTCCAGCAAGGTCTGGAATCCAGGGGCAATGCTCAGAAAAATCTGGGCTATATTCCAGGAGGAGTAACAAAGCAGCAGATACTTAAGTGGTTTTGAATGCAGACAGCCCTATTCAAAGACATTTCAAATATTGCTCTACTGTTTGTCATGGATTTTTGACTTATAAAATGTTGGTTCTTAATGGGAGGCAGAGCTGAATGGCAATAAAGTCACATCACTTAAGCCATATGGCAATACTTGGGGAGCCTTGTGTGGGAAGTGGAGCTGTGTCTGATGCCATGATAAGGAATTTCTGATAACACAAACCTCGTCAGCTCATGCAGAGAGCGAAATCCTGAGCTAGATATGGCAGTAGGAAAGGTGGGGATGGGAGGGCTACGCTGGTGAATGCAATTGTTATCAGGAAATCCAAGTCATGATCCTACTGCAAAACTAAACACCTCAGCAGGCTGTGCTTCAGGGACTGCACTCACCAGAAGGAACTGAGAATATTTCCCTTGCACCAAACCTCACATCTCAGAAAGCCCAACTGCAGTTGTATGGGTGCCTGATTTGCAGGCATGTAACCAGAGCTGATTGCAGTTTTCATACCCTTGTGATTCGCTTCCAAATCACAGAGAATTGGTTTAAGAATTCCATCACCCCCACTTCTTCTGGAGGTGTATTCTGAAATGAGAAATAATAATACTGAGGTAAAAAGGAAATAGAGGTGGATTAGATGACAGAGATGCATAAGAGTTACTTGCCAGTTGTATGGAAATATAATATCATATTAATAGTCACATCTTCTGGTTATAAATGATGACATTGCTATTCATATAAGGAACTGAAATTTCTCTATGAAAATACGTAAATGGTACTCCAGTCTTGCATGTAGCAGAATGCATCATATAATTTACAAGCATCATATCCAATTTAGTCAAACCCACGTTCCACAGAGGGTGAGTGTCAAGACTGGGTATTTGAGCCCAAAACATTGGATTTTAAATAGGACTTTTGGTCACCTTGCAGCTCAGAATTCCCAGCAGTGACCATACCATCAGAATGAGTTTCCAGACCACGGTGCCCCGTGCCAGCAGCAGAAGGAAGCCCTGGGTCTTGGGTCCCCATCATAGACACCTTCAGCACGATGACAGGGCAGCGTTTCTGTGGTGCATGGCTCAGCAGTCACCACATGGAAGTGGCACAGGAGAGGGGACCACCCTGCAGGGTACAGAGAAGAGATAATCTATAAGAACTGGCATCTACCTTGCTCCAGAAGAAGCCATGTCAGCTGGTAGCACAGCAGACAAAGGTGATGGCAGGAGACTGTGGCACCTTCCCAGCTGTACACTGCTGCCCTCGTGTCCTGCTGCAGCCTTGGACACAGCCTTGCTGTTTGCATGATGTCACCAGCCCTGGCACAGAGAGGGCTGTGAAGTCTGATTTCTCTCATATTCTGTAGAATATAATGATACAGAGTCTGCTGAAGCACCAACTCCGGCTTGCCAGCTGTGGTTGGTGGTAATGCTGATGCTGATGATGAGCAGTAATAAGCAGCACTGATACTTAAACTCTTGCTAACATCTTTAGTCATCTTCCTGACCTTTTCCCCTTTCCTGGCTTGCAATATTAATTTAAAAGGAATATATCATTATATAATCATGGGAGATGACTTTCCCTGTGTTTGCACTTTTTCATACTATAAGAGAACAAAATTTTTTCCTTTTTTTTTTTTTCTTGGCAATAAATGGATTTGCAAACTTTTCATATCAGAGATTTAATAAAAATTGTTAATCATCTCTTAAAGCTTTTGTGTGCAAGGGCTTCTCATCAAGTTTTTGCTTAATTTGTAACAAACATAACTCATAAACTTTGTCTGAAAAGGGAAAGTCATTTTTCTTCAGTTAGTAACTCTTATATTTCAGTTTCAGAAAGAGAGAAGAAAACCCTGCGAAAACAAAGAACTCTAAATGCTGCCATTAATTTTGTAACTGTTTCTTCATCCAAATTTTAGGAAAATTTCTGCCATGCAAGGGCTGGCTTGCAAAGTAGTAATTCAAATGAAAGGAGCAGATCTTCCTCAGAGAGCAATGGCTGGTAACTGGTAAAGTGCTGTATGGGTTTCTAATGCCATTACCCTCAGAGGTAAAGGGAAAGTCTGGTTATTCTGGCTTGCACTCTCCTAATGTGTGTCTTCTGTCTTTGCTTGACAACTTAAATGTCCCCAGCTCCCATTGCAGGGTGATTTTTAGCATAAGTACCTGCCTTGATCCATGTTGCAGTGTGTTTCTTTCTGCTTGAGAGTCAGGAGTTAACCTGGACGTACAGAGACATTCAAGCACAGAGGCTTGAGTGAAATCCACTCACAGATGACAGCCCAGAAAACACTGGGAGACCAAAGGACCTGCTATTCTACCAGGGAGGAAAAAAACAAAACTCTTTTGTGACATTGGCCTTTGTGACTGACCCACAAAGCCATCTGCCTTGGGAGAAAGGTTTTTGTGTTAAAATTTTTAGGTAAGTACATAAGAGTATATGATGCCATTTTGGCCCAAAAGTCAGCAGAGGAAGGTTGTTTAGTTTAAGGAACTATCCTGTATTTTTTAAGATTTTGGGATGAATGCCCTAGAGATGTCTTGGTTATTGATGAAAGGTAAAATATTTGCTAAAGCAAACATAGAGAATGATGCCTCTTGTGTTCTCCACCAGAGAAACACAGCAGGATGCAAAGGGTCCTGTTCCTTTCCTGGCATTTCCAACATGTTTTTGCATCAAAGAGCCTTGAAGGAGCCTAAACTTCTCTCTCAGCTAGTCAGAGCTCTCTCAGGCTGACATAAACTCTGGATGTATTTTACTTGTTAGAATATACAGGGCAGGGTCCAACACTTAACAAGTTTCTCCATCTTTTTTTACCTCTTTTCAAGCATTTTCTCCTGTGTATCATATTTAAAACTTGCAGCTAATTTGTCCAAGGCAAAGAGTGCTTTAGGAGGCATTGCCTCCTCTTGGATTCATCCCATGCAAAGCAGAAGATGTGCAGGTGCTTTCCTGCTTTGTTTTACACATGCCCTGGAATCAGACACCAGCTTGGAGGGATCTGTGGGGCTGGGAAGCCCAACCCCTTGTTGCACACAAGCCAAAGTGAAAATTAGAGCAGGTGGTTGAAGGTTTGTTTGCCTGCTTATGCAGACTTAAAATGAACATCTCCATGGATGGAGATTCTGCATCCTCTCCAGGAAAACTGTCCCAGTGTGTGAATAGTCTTGCTGTGACTTTTTATTTTCCTTTTAGCCCACTTGGATTTCCTCTTCTGCAACTTGTGACCATTGCTTCTTGTCCTTTTGCTGAGAGGAATCCCTCCTATAACCTTGCCTTAGCTGGTTTAAAGCAGCAATTAGATTCTCCCAAAACTCTCCTTCTCCAGGGTAAACCAATTTAGTACTCTCAAATTCTCCTCTCATGTCTCCAGTCCACTGGACTCTCCATTGCAGCTGAACTGTGACTATCTATAACTATAAAATTAATAATTTTGTCATTATGATGACTGGCCTGTGAGATACTTGTAGCTCTGAATAAATACACAACCATGTTTTTCTCTTTCGTAAAATTGCCCAAAAGCATTTTTGTAATAAGGATGCTAAAATAATCTTGATTATACTTGTTTATATCAATTCTCATCAGACATGATAAATATTAATGTAAGAATGAGTGTTAAGTAAATCGAGATGATCACAAAACAGCACTTTAAAACAGCATTATCATCCACTGGATCACCCTGTCTACAAAGGATGGCAATACAATGTATCAGCTGACCCCATCATTTGCTTTCATTTGTGTCATTGAAACTTGGAAACTGACATGAAATGTGGAATCAAGGCTTTGATTTATTAAGGTAGAATGGATTCAACAAGTGCTATAAAGACCACTTGATTCTGATAAGTTAAATTTTGTCTGTGTGAGACTCTCCAGGACAGCATGTGGCACTCTGCTAACAATGTGTGTTTTCTGATTTTAACAAGACAGTCAGGGAAAACTGAGATGGAGGAAACTGACAATTAGGAGTTTAATGTTAAAAAAAAAAACGAACCAACAAACTCAAAAGGAGGTTGTACAGAATTATAGCAGTAAGATCTGCCTGAGTAACATCAGCTGACCTGGCAAGATCTTTCTAAGGAATGAAAGGGAGTTGGGATTTAAGGGAACCAGTGAGTGAATGTAGATGGGTCTGCTAACACCATGATCTCAGCCTTAGTGACACAGCTGCTGAGGCTCGAGTAAGGACTGTGTGTGTGCACTGTAGTCAAGTTTCTTTCCTGTTTGGTTTTTTTATTGGGTTGGGTTTTTTTCAGTGTCCTTCCTTGCCTGTGGGTTGTATGCAGTGAAGTTAAACCCTGTGTTCTGGTTCTTCAACTGTGCTCTGTAAGGTGCTTCACTTGATCTCTTGAGAGGCTGAGTCCACCCCTGTGGCTATTGCAGAGAGTCCCAGGGCTTTGTGCCCACTGAGGCGCAGAGAGGGACGGGGCAGCTGCAGCCTCGGTGCTGAATTCTGGCACAACCCCGAGTGCCCATTGAGGTGGCAGTGCTGCTGTCAAAGGGGTATCCACACGTGGGCTGGAAGTGGGTGCGTGTGAGCGGTGCCCGTGGTCAGACAGCGCCGTGGCACTTTCGCCCGTGTGTGCTGCACTGCTGCGTCTGTGGTGCGCGGCTGCCACCGGTGCCTGGCGCTCGTGGCACCTTTCTGCTTGTGCAAATTCCTGTACAAATACAACCAAAGAGAAGCTGTAGTATTTCTTTCTTGTGCTTCTTCTCTGCTGTTTTTTTTCATTTCCTTGCAACCACTGATAGGTTTTCTGGGCCATGCCCAGATGATTAACTGCAGTTTAGCTCAAGGCTTCATAAAATGTGGCTTTCAAATGAGTTAGTGATAGATGAGTTACATCAGAGCAGTGTATGTAGAGCTAGGAATGACAGCTCTTGCTCCTACTTAGGCTTGTATTAAAAAAAGAGCTGGAAATTTCTAATTTAGAGAGATTTAATTTAAGAGATTGTGTTTATTGTCCTGACTGTGGGAAGCACATTTCTTATTCCATTGTCTGGTATCAGTCGGGCTACTTCCCCTTGAAGCTGGTAGCCAAACTGCTGATTGCTGATGGGGGAGGACAGGTGCTGTTGTGTGAAACCAGGCAAACCAGTGCTGCTGAGATGAGGCCCCGGGGATCCTCCAAGAGCAGCCAGAGCTCCCCAGGAGTACTCTGCCCCTGAGCTTCCTCCCTGCCTGTGACACCAGGAGCCAGGCCTTGGCAAGTCATACCATAGGTGGTGTGGAGAACACTTTTAAAATTAAATTATTTTAATGAACATTGAGTATTACCCGATTTTATTTTTGTTTCCTGTGTAGTTCTCTTCCTTAATCTCTGCCCTGACTGGTGGTAGTGTTTCTATATAGCAAGGAGTAGCATGGACTTCTTGGAAACTGCCTGTGTGTGCTGGGAGGTGAACAGGATATGAAAGAAACCCTTCTAATTTTGAAAGCAAAAGATAATCATTGTGGTAGATGAAGAAATGGCACAGTCTCTTTATGGATGAAGGAAAACCGTAAGGATTCAGATTTCCCCGTGTCAGAAGTTTGACGACAGTAATTGTATTTTTAAAAAAAGTCCTCATTGCACATAATCAGGCTTGTTTGATTTTGTTCTAGTCTTTTTTGAAACATGCTAATAGTGATAGTGTTAGTATCAGCTTCAAGTGTTGCTGAACGTTTTTGTGCATGTTTGTGGGTTTGTGATCATGAGGAAGACCCGTTTCATGAATAGTAGGAGGATTGTCTATGGTCTGATACTGGATTAACTTGGTCAAAATTTTGTGGAAAATTGATTTAAGACAGGATTCAAGATTATTTCTTAGTGAATTCAAAGCACTTGATGTCTTTTTCTACCTTTGACTGTAAAAACAAGACCAGTTATGCTGTTAGCTGGACTTTGAAAATGGAAATAATTATGTAATTAAGAATGTGCTTCAGTTCCATTACACTACCCATAAAATTCCACAATCTTAAAAACAACATGTTTTAAAATATCTTACTAGATATAATTCATGTAACCGAATTTTATATCCTACCAAGTTGTGCAATTAAATAGTACATGACTATTTCTTACAATTAAAGATTGCAAGGATCTTCCTACATCCAATATGATATATTTAACAACTTTTTATGCTAAATAGTTGATATAGTTAATGCTGTAGTCACTTAATTCAATTTTAATTAGCCAAACACTAGTTTGAAAATGTGAGCTTTTCATTAACTGACATTGCTCATATTTTTGCTGCTTGTTGTCCCTGTAGTTCTTTCAGATTATGTATGTATTATGTGTTAACGTTCATGAAATACATTTATCATTGAAGGCAATGCCCAAATTAGTGCAGAGTGAAGAGAAATATACTTGTGTGTTTTTTGACAAGTGTGGCTTGAGTCTGAGGTGATTAAAAGAAAATAAGAAAACAATTTCTAAGTATTAACCAAGTACCTCTCCTGCAGAAAACTCTTCTGTTTCGGTTTCATCTTGGGACATTTGACAATCACAAGTGTCCAGGCTGAGATTCTGTCACTAAGTAGCCTTGAAATACATAGAAACCAGGAAAACTCTGTGGAAAGGGCTTTACACCTTGAGCATGGATTCAGGAGAAGTATTTCATGAGGGATGGTTTCTAAAGGACTTCTATAATTTATTGTTTGATTCTGAATTATAAAACTGGGAAAAGGTGATATTAATTTGACTTTGTTATAATACTTGCTTTGCACTGTTAATCCTACTGTCTGTATAGCTGGGGAAAAGATACCAGCTGGTTATAGGCTAGAAATTACCATATTAATGTTTTATTTGTGTGGGAATATAGTTGTGTTAATTAATGTTTTGATGTGGTTACCAGCACTTAGTGGTCTCTGAACATCCCCTGCTGACTTATGGAAATTAGAAATATTCAGGTGTGAGTGTGGTGGGGCCAGTTCTACCATCTCTGCCCAAGCACTCAGGGGAATCCCACTTTGTGGAGGGTGGTGGTGTGGACTTGTGCCATCAGGGAAAAACCTTCCAGTGAGGGGTGGCTGAGGAAAAGGAAATGTGGGAGGTGTTGAGCAGAAAGAGGGGATTTCAGCTGATGTGCAGCTTGGCTCCAGCCAAGCACTTCTCTGAGCACTGACGAGCATTACCTCACTGTGTGAGAAGATCTCTAGGTGCCTGCCTTGCTGCAGAAGTGCATTTACAACTCACAGCCTAAAAGATACTTCTTTAGTCACAATTGGATCAATTTTTTGTTTCTTAAAACTGCTAGGGCTTTTGTTTTATTTTTTCTTTCTGCCAAGATCAGAGTAGGGAGAGAAGTCCCTAAAATACAATGAATGGATGTGTATGAGGAAAATGGAATGTTAGTCTTGAACTTATACCCTTTGCTTTACCCCTTCCTTCCTTCCTTCCTTCCTTCCTTCCTTCCTTCCTTCCTTCCTTCCTTCCTTCCTTCCT
>VZTJ01003885.1:728279-850083 GCA_013397795.1 Orthonyx spaldingii | reverse complement strand
TTCCTTCCCTCCCTCCCTCCCTTCCCGCCTGCCTGCCTCTCAACTGCCATTATTGCCAAAAAAGTGTCCTTTATTATAAATATTTTAATCTAACGGACTGACACTGTGCTTTTGCCATGGATATCTCTCTCAGTCTGCAGACCTGAAAGAGTTAAAAGTACCAGCACTCTGTAACCTAGATAAAAAATATGCATTTTAATTTCTAATAAAAAAAAATCAAGCAGGTATGAATAGCAATAAAATTACTCAAAATGTTTAAATTGAAGGAAAACAATTGAAAATGGATTTAGAAATATAATGTTTATTTAAGCAAGCTATAATGTTCTGTTATTTTAATCAGTATTGTGAAGCAATTTAAACTATGCTGGAAGATAATTCTTATGTTTTAACATATAATTCTCTCCCTCCCCCAAAAAGCCACCAAAAATTCCTTAATGTTTCAGTCATATTCTATAGTCCTTGGCAATAGCAGCCTCTTCGTGCAACGCTTTTCAGCTTTTTGATCTGTTTTCTGGCTGCCCTAGTACAGCCAGCCCTGGACAGAGCCAAATGGACCTCCAGGCTGTCACATGAACAAACAAGATGCTTTACACAAGACTTGGAACAACAAATAAAAAATCCACTACCAGAATTAGCATCTAGAGAGAGATGCAGAGTGTTGACTGTACAGGAGGAGCCTTGATTCAGCATTTCCTGTGTTCCTGCCTGCCTTGGCAGGGTAACTGGGGTGCATTGCTGTGCAGGGAACAAAGGCTGAAACCTCAGCTCTGCTGGGCTCTGCTGCTGTCAGACACCTGGAGAAAGATCGTGGCCTGAGAGAGGAAGAAGAGGATTGGCAATTTCTCAAGTCCCCTGCAGCCCTGGTTCTCTGATGGCCCTGACCAGCTGACAGTTCAGTGCTGGCACTCTCTTCTGCATAACCAAAACCTTGGGATGTTTAAGCACGTGTGAATTGGTTCAGAGGGACACTTTTGCTTTAGATGCTTATTTGGAAAATATGTAGCATATTTCCAGCCATAATTCTGATTTTTTTTGTGATGTGAGTTTCCTTGATTTTTGTGATTTTTCTTGATTCTTCCACCTGCAGTGAGTGAAGTTGGTCTTGCCAGTTGTCTATGCAACTTTCTCCTGGGAGACTTTAACCAAACTTGTCTCCTTATCCTCCACCTCCTTCCGCATTGGCTTGACACAACTGGCTGTACCTCTCTGAGGACACTGCAAAACCACTGATTTTTTAGCACAAATGTTTGCACTCTTCCTGCAACAGTGGAAAAGAAGTATTTGCTCGTGTAGATTTAGAGGTTCTCCATCTCTTTCAGAGAGCCTCAGGTCTTGGGGGAGCCAGGGGTGTCTGTGCTCAGCCAGACCGGGGATGCTGCTCCGGGGTGGGCATTGGGTCTGTCTTGCCCACGGGCCCTTCTGGAGGAGCTGCTGTCTGTGCCAGGCTGTGTCCAGCAGCTGCTGTGTGTGCTGAGGGCCAGGATGCTGTGCTGGCCAGGGGGGACCGCTGTGCACAACGCTCTCCCCTCCGTGGCCTCCTCCTCCTCCCTCCATATGGGACTGTGGGCAAAGAAGTCTCCCGTGCTGACCCCAGCTTTACCCCAGCGTTACCCCTTTAATTGTTTCTGCCTGTTCATTTAAATTCCAAAAGAAGGGCAGAGAAAGAGAAGATGCTGCCCTGCACCTGTGGAGCACCAGCCTAGCAGCCCTTGGCTTTGCTTGGATCCTGTGGTACTGCCCCAAAAAGATTCCTCAGGAGAGAAGCCACATTGGTGATAAATCACTGTGCCTGAGGCTCTGAAGAAGGCAAGAGGGGAAGAAAGGAAGCACTTTGCCCTGCCTTTTATTTTCAGGGTGGCTGCCTTTGTGGGATGAGAGCTGTGGGTTGCACAGGGACGTTTCTCCCCTTAATCATCCAATTCTCCTAACAGGGAGCTTCCCACTGTGGACACTTCCAGGCACATCGGCGCAAATGGCACACGCGGGGACACCTTGATGGTCTGCGTGCAGCCCCTGCCACTTTTAAACAAGCTTTTTTAGTATTTAGAATGTGTTTATTAAAGAAGATTTGGGCTTTGGAATAGGTACTAAATCTCTGCAATGTGCTGAATTCCCATTCTGTGAGACTCCAGTGCAGACGCTGAACTGAGGGGAGGCGGGTGAACTTAAATTAACCCAGGAGAGGAGGGTGAATGCCGCTTTCAAGCAGCAGATGCTGCAGCACCAAATAAGCATATTGCACAATAAATAGCAGTCATGGCTTTAATTAGGAATTCAATTGAAGTTGGAAACCACTTGCCTACAGTAAAATTGTCCTATTTAACATTTCTATCAACATATTTTTTTATCATTGGCATTGTTGCGTTTAATTTAACTTTCAATTTTAACTTTCAATGTAATAGATAAAATCTTTTTTAAACACTGCATTAATAGTTCTTTCCCATGAATCTATCTTGATCTTGTATTTAAATCACAGACAGTGAACAGATCTGAGAGCTTCAGGGCAAAAAAATAGGCACATCTTTCAACTAACTGTCCAAAATCTGGAATACCTGTGCTTTTGGATCACTAGATCTATTTGGAGCTCTAGGAATGTGTGCTTAGCACATGTTCTCATGCAAAATGCTCTGGTCTGGTGGATTGGAAAGCAGTTGAAAGGTGACAACCTGTCAATATGTGAGTCAGATTTAGAAGAATAGGGGCTTCACCTCCAAACAGCAAACACAGGCTAACTTTAGGTATTGAGCTTCCTAAAATGTAAGAGTTCAAGAAGGAAAAACTGTGCTTGTTTGTTACACCAGTGTGCTTGTAGTTCATCTGCTGAAACTGTAATTGCTGGTTAACTTGGAGGATTAGCTGTTTATTGTGCTGGCAGCCTGGAGAAGGCTTTCTGCACCTTTGGTTGGAGATCTGTGTGTGACAAGTGGTTCCTGGTGTCCACGGAGGCACTTTGTGATGGTGGCGTCGTATGTGAGATGGGGCAGATGACCTGCCAGTGGGAATCCTCTGGATCTGTCCATGGAAATGTTGAACTGGGAGGGACTAAGCAATGTCTCCTCCATGCACCTCCTCACCCCCAAAACCGCAAAGTACTTGCTGACAAATAAATACGTATCTACTTTGTAAACATACTTCTAAAATAATCGTAAAGCCTTTACTGTCAGAATAGTGCCAGAGTTTTGAAATGTGGAAATATTACAGAGAAGAACTTCATGAAGCACTTGTAGGTAAAAAAGGCAAACAATCTTATGAAGTAAGTCAGTCCCCACAGCACAGAGAAGAGTAACTTCTGCTAGCCCCAAGTTCCTTGTTATTTCACTCAGGGAAATTCTTTCCTGGTGCAAGACCTGGGATTTGCAGAAATCCTGGGAATGTAAGCAGGAGACACCAATCAAGCTTGTGTGAGAATTTAATACCTACAATAATACCAGTGTTAAAACCTTTATCCTCCTGTCAGATGTGGGCAGTCTGTATTGTAACAGAAACAAGTGGAAAACCAAACCAAACCCACCACACTCTGCAAAGGAGTTTTGCCCTACCCCAGATCTGTGGGTGATCAAGCAGAAGCTCTGTGCAGAGTAGGGACTATAGCTGAGTCTTGCTAGCTGGGTTGAAATTCCAGGCTAATAAAAGTATCCTAAATTGTAGACATTCATTTATTCCTACTCTGGTTAGGAAACAACTTTCCAGAGCCTGGATCACGCAGTAAGTGTTTGTGCTAAGCTGAAATTCATCCAACATGGAGCTGGATCTAAATTGTTCAAAACTGCCCTGGGAAAAAAGATATATTAACAAATATATTTTTTAAAACCCCAAAAGAGTAGGATTGAAAAAACTACCTGATAGTGTGAGTTCAAATATTGTTGAAAAAAGTACAGTGAGACAAAAAGAAGAAACAAAAAGTTCTTTACACTTCTGGTATACTGGACTCTGATTTTTTTTTACTAACTTATAGGCAGTTAAACTTCAGGAGGCAGCCTCTCTGTCCAAGTTTGACGTACAATGGTCCTCAAGCTTTCTAAAGCTCTAATACAGCTTGAATTTACTTGTCAGAAGTGCAGAAAGTGGTGGTTTTCCAAATCTGTGTAATTTCAAGCAATGAGTCATAATCAATAAATGATTCCCAGAACTATACTTAGGAAGGGAATAAAAACAAAGTGAAATCACACAGGAAGTAAGGAAACAAGTTTAAAAGAACTTTAGCTGACAGGATATTGGCTACTGATGCTGTATCCCCTTATTTAGGTAAATACTGTGTGGATTTTCGTTTGGTTTAAGTCAGTACAAATGATTTTTCAATGGAAGGAAGTAGTTTTTTGTGGGTTTTGTTTGTTTGTTTGTTTGTTTGTGGTTTTTTTGGTTTTTTTGAGTCATTTTTTGGGTTTTTGTTGTTGTTTTTTTTTTTTTTTTATTTTAGATTTACCTTTTGGGGTGATTAATTTTTTTTCTGTATCTTCTTTTGAAAACACAAAATTCTGACTTCATGTTTTGCCAAAGGAATGTTTTCCCAGAGAAACTGTTCTTGTTCTGTGTGGAAGCAATGTGAGAAAAAAAAAAGTATTTGAAAACATTTACGGAGCAAGTAGTTTCTGGAGGGGTTTCTGAGCCTCATTTTGTGAATTTTTGCAAGGTGCTTTGAGATTTAAATACTGCAACGTATTTGTTTTTAATGACTGAGAGGTTTTTTTGCATAACTGGAACCAATTTCTCTGCGAGGCATACGCACAGAGTAAGAGGTGACTGTGGTGAGAGTGTGAGCGCGGAGAAACCAGAGCAGAGTATGGGACAGATCCTGCTCAAATGTACGTGACACAGGTGGTCTGGCAAATGAAACCAAATCAGATTCAATTCCTGAATGACATCTGTCACACAGGTTGGAATCAGTGGATATCACCTTTCCCAGTTCCTTCTCTGTGGGTGATTTTGGATTTTCTTTGTCAGTTTAAAAATCGCAAGGGGTGTGCTTTGGATGTGATCTCTTTATAGCCTCCATATTCCATTTCAAGTATGACCAGGATTAATATAACATATGCAACCTAAATCCAGGCTATTGCATTTACCAACACTGAATTTTTATGAAGATAGGGTAGCTCTTTGATAATCCTCCCTGGCTTTTATTTGCTTTCCTTTTTAATATTTCAATGAAAAAAATATTTGTTACCATTTGTTATTTTGCAATTTATTTTTGCAAAAGTCTATTTGTGTTGCTTTTGGCCAGAGAGTTACTGTAACTTGCTCCAAATTGCTGTCCTCCTGGAGCAATCCATGGAAATGTGTTGCTATTGTGTTAGTACCAAACTATTTCATATCTAGAAGACTGAAATCACAGGGACAAATGCAATATTTTTCTTTGCTCGACTTCTGTCTAATGAGCTCTGCTGTTGGGCAATTGGAGATCTTCATTCTAGCCTCTTTCTTGCTAGTTCCTGTGTGACTGAGTGCATGAATTCTTAATATTCCCATTTCCCCATCTGTAAAATGGGAATTTTTATACTTTCCAGCTCTATAAAATTTATAATGCAATTAATAGGATATTGACAGAGCAGGCTGAGACCTCAGGTGGTAGGCACTATATGTAAACATTTTGACAGTTTTATTATTTCTTCCAGCTTAAAAATAGAAAGGTTTAGGAGTCACATTTGGAAGAGGCTAAGAGAATTTTTGTGGCTGTTGCCAATAGAAGTATTTGGACCATCTCTCTATTTCAAAAAAGTCGCCCTGACATGCAACTATGTAAAATATAGTCTCCTTTCACATAATCTTTTCAGCAAGATTTTTTTTTAATAGAAAAGTCATTCTTTCTTGCAGAAAAAAAATAAAAATGAAAATAATTTTGTGGGATTTAGACCTAAATTCCTGTAATATTGACCTATTAAAGTTCAGTACAATGCCTTACATTTGTTGGGAATAGCAGTGGCTAACCCAAAGGATCAGAACTAAGAATAATGTTTCTCACTATTCTTTTCATCTGACCTTTTGCTTAGCTGTGAGCTAAGGTCATTTTCACTCTTGGCTGGGCTTCCTTGACAGCTAAGATGGCTTCTTTATGAAGATACTGAGATAAACTGGGGCCGTGCATTCATTCACGTTGCTAAAACCACTTCATCAAACACTGCTTCTATATAAAATACTCCCGATCTAATCAAGAAAACATCAAAATACTGCAAAGTGCCCTTGTTAATCCTGTCACTTACCACCTAGACCATTTTTCAAGATGATTTAATTAGCAAAGTAAAAGAACGTGCTATTCTTCCAGCATTATTCACACAAGTTGAAATGTACGCTTTGCTTTAAGATATAAATAACTTGCATAAACTAGTAGAAAATACATGCAAATGTAGCACTGACATTTAAAAGCAAAGATATATCCTACAATCAGATGTGTTCTGATTTTCTGCCAATATCACCAGAGCCCCAAAGCCACAGTAAGAGGTCTACCTTTGCTAATTTTCAACCAGAGCTGGAGTGAAAAAGAACTGCCACTGGAAAGAGTCCCACACAGCAAAAACGTAGTTAGGTGTTTATTTTTACCAGAACCAAAATGGCTTTCCAATATCAAGACCTCTAAATGTTCCAGAGAAAAGGAAAAAGCTAGAGGAGATAAATACTTGCCAAAAATAAGGAGAAGTGCAGGTGTTGTGTGCTCTATGCATATATGCTAACCCATAAAAATTGGCTTAGCAAAGGCAAACCAAAAATAGCAACAAGAACCCATGATGCTACTCTAGATTAACCCTAGAAGCCATTCCCCCTGTTCAATAAAGTGTAGACTTACTGGAGCTAATTGTCAGCATATTCTTTATTACTACTTCATAGTTATAATATCAGAGTGCTCCTAAGGTATAATTAAAGATTTACCTAGATTTATGAGACTTTATCATCACCAACAGGGTTAAAGAATGCCAGGGAGACCCATTGTGTGAGGGTTTTGCTCAGCAGTCTCCACAGCAGTGAGGGTATTGTGGAATTACTTCAGTGCTTTAGAAAAGCTTGATTGCTTGGCACTAATGTAAGGGGCATTATTAGAGAGGGGACGGTATCTGTGTCCAACTGTGCACCTTGCCTTCTCTGGAAAGGAGAAAAGTGGGGGGAAAAAAGGGAATGAGAAGCCAACAGAAAGGGATGGATGTACTCTGAAGAGTGGAAATTAAGGAGGAAGTAACAGTTATCATTTATAATGATGACAATAATGATATGCTGGAAAGTTGTCAGTGTCCACACAGCCCTCTCCATTTCCTTAATACTGATATCCTTGGTGATGGATCAGTGCTCTCCCACCTGAATTTTACACAGCCCACACTTTTAAATGTTAACTAAACAGTGCTGAATGTTGTAGGCTTCCAGATGTTACCGTATTTATGACATAACCATTCACTGAATGTATTTAGCAAGCGTAGATGATAGGATGAGCCTGGAAATCCTGGAAGGGGTAGAAACAATCTGTGGTTGTATTTCAAGACATTATGGCACCTTACCTTCCAGTTTACAACATACAGGATCAAGTTGCAAAGCCAAACCTGACTTTGATTAGTACTTTATTCTTCAGAAGGTATCTGAGGCCGAGTGATCAGAAATCACTGCTAAAGGTTCACAGTTTGACTTTATCTTAGCTGCATTTAAGTGTACTAAAAGTGATCAGACATTAGAATAGGAACATGGTTCCTATATTAATGGGAAATTCTTTGATGATGAATTGTATCTGAATTTGCCTATGGTTCCACAGATAGATCTTGTTAGAAATTGCTCACTTCTCCCATATTCACAGTCTGTGTTGCCGTGGGAGTTTACAGAGAGCAAAGGATGAAATTTGTAGCTGAGTTAAATATAATACTCAGTTCTGCACCTGGTCTGGAAACACTAATTGGTTATCTTGCCCTCTAATATTAGTCTTTTGCAGTGTGAATCTTTGATCCTTTGGGCAAACATTTCAGTTTCTGTTTGCTAAGGAAAGGTTTCATTCTGTGCACACAGTACATGGGTGCCTACTTCTTATCACCCTGACTGCGGCAGTGTAGAAAAGCTAATATTCGTGGCACATAAATTGCTTCTCTTATTGCAACTTTCACATCCTGTTCCTTCCTTACTTGCAAATTCAGAGTTGAAGCTGTAATAGAAATTTCAGTCATGTGAAAAGGATCCAAGGTAGAAAAAGGATATCTTCTGTGGGATGGATTGCCATTTTGAAAAAAGGAGATAAGGGAAGTCAGAAGAAAATAGCAAACAATATGATTATGTTATTTTGTGCTGCTTTCCTAGAAACAACTTACCTTTAAAACTGCTTTAACTAAAGAACCCTTAGGACTTTGAGCACATATCAGCCTCCTGTAAGACCACTACAGTCTCACATGTAAACACTTGACTTTTAGAAAACGCTGGAATTTTAAGCTACTTGTTCAAACTGTATTTTGTTGGTGTTGCCTGGCACATATGAGATTTTTTTAGCTCCCTGATCATGTAATACTTTTTTTTTCTCTCTCTATGGGATTTTGCCCCACCCCCCTTCTTCTGGACCACAGCATGAACTGTTTTCTGGATGTAAACTAGGGCACATTATCAGGTAGTTACCTACAAGGCAGATGTCCTTGCCTTAGTAGCTCTAACAGCTGAAAGTTGACAATATCACTCGTGACTGTGAGGAGAGAAAAGACATGGCTAAAACATGAGAATAAATAATATGCAAGAAAACTCAATCACAAATCCTTCTGCTCAGCTTGGGACACACGGGGCCTGAAGAGCAGAATTCCTAAGCTCTTACCGTGGTAGATCAAGTTGATCAGGCAGTAATTACATATGCAGATCTGGAAGCTAGAGCATGTGGCCAGGAGACAAGAGGCTTTAACTTATGACCCAGACTTACTCAGGAACTTTGCTGCCTGGAAAAATGGGGAAAATGGTATTGTCCATTTCCCTATGGAGAAACACCATTAGGAATGTTGAGGCATGCATATACTCTGGCAATAGATGTCAAAGCAATTCAGCATTCCTTGAAACAAATGCATCAGAGGCAGAAACTGAAGTAGAGAGCTGAAAAGGTATTCTTGGAATAGCTACCTCTTGCCCTAAGTTGTGGTGCCCCCCATATACTGCGAGATGCAGGGCTTGTGTGGAGAAAAGTAATAATATCATTAAAGACAGTTTATGTTACACTTGAAAGCAGATTTGAAGTCATATGGACCACCTAATTTTAGTATTTCCTATCTTACAAGTACTTAACTTTTATAAAATAAATCATAATCTCTCAATAGTCAGTGTAATTTCCTGGGAATTTTTTCTGTTGTTGTTGTTTGAAAAGGAGGGAATGAAAAAAATTCTATTTTGTGCAGCCTTAACAGCTCCCATCAGGCATGTGATTTGACTCTGATTTCTCAGGACAGATTTAAACTATTTGAATGACATGACTTTTTAAGTTACTGGCAGCAGGAAAAGGTTCTTGTCTTGGAAAGGGTGGGCTGTGGCAGCTCTGCACTGAGCCAGGGAACCCAGGCCAGATTGTGCATGCAAGCTCATGCTCTCTTGGCTGTGTGTGCATCCCAGTGCTGGAGGAAACTCCTCTGCTGGTGGGGACACAGAGGTGGAGGATGTGTGAGAAAGTCCTATTAAATAAAGGCTTTGTTCCCCTGCAGGACATGTGTGTACCACTGCTCTGTTGGCTGTGGGGTAACTTGGCCTTTTAAAATGTTCATTTGCCAGCAGTATTGGGAATTCTGTGAAAACCCAGTAGATAGTCGCCAGCAGGAAGGAAAATATTTGTAGGAGGGAAGTTGTTCAGGGTAAGCTGCAACCAATTCTTGCCCCCTGCACTAAAGAAATAGTGGAAGAACTTCCTTAGCTCCAGCAATTTCTTCATGTCATACTTTGAAATCTGAAGGAAAGAAGATGTTTGTAAGAATGTGTCTAAAGTCAAGGCAGAAGAGTCTTTTAAAATGGAAGGTGGAAACTGAAGCGGAGTTCCTAATTGCCTTTGATAGAAAAATTCACAACTGTGTTTTAGGAAGAAGTATGCATTTTTAGAGTTTAAACTCAGACCAGCAGGTTGTTCTTTTATTTCTATCACCATGTGAATTTTTTTCAAGGTTTTCAAGGTGTTCTAAGAAGACTGTTAAATCCTTAAAGTGTTCATTCTTATACAATGCCAGTTTTGACCTGTGTTACTAAGGAAGCAGAAGACAGAAAGGCTTAGGCACTTGAATGTAGCCTGGTCCATAATTTGCACTGATTTAATAGATGGGAGGATTTCAATAGAGGTTATAAACCTGTATACTTTGACTCCTAAAGACTTTCTGCATGCTGTGGCTCCTGCACTGTAAAAGTCTGGTTGCAAAGTGCTATTTAGTACAGCCAGTGATGGGGAATAATTTTAGAGGAAAATCTACAAGAATAAGGCCTGAGAAGCTTATTTCATCTACTTTTTCCTTCTTGTTTGTTTGCTAATAGCATTGTGTTGGGTAACTTGAGCCTTTAGACTTGCAACAATCCCTGGCTTTGTTTCTTGTGTCCTGTGTTGTCATATTCCTCTTTTCATGTTAGCATGGGTTACCATTAGGGGATGTGTTAGTGTAGCCTGCCAAATGCTTTGAGAAGGTCTGTTCTGTGCTCAGCAAATAAATGGTTCATCAGCCCTGATATAATCACTTGAAATCCATGTGAGAAGTACCTTTTAACACTTACAAGTATTCTCTTAGCAATAAAAAGCTTTAAAAATGAAGTATACATCAAAACTTAAGCCATGTCATTTCCCTGAGCAAACAGAACTCAACAAGGACGGCTCTCCAGAAGGGAACAGTGACTTCTGTCAAGTAATACATTTGTATATTAAGACTTTTCTCTTGCAGTACAATCAAGCTAAACTAAAACTGATCATCTTTTAGCCTAGTTTCTTATGGAAGCAAAACAATCACAGTCACACAGCCTGTTTGGTTCTGTGAGTCCTTCCCATGCTTAAATACCCATGAAACTGGGGTTCAAAAACCACCAAATGGATACAGGCTTTAGGGTATTCATTTCCTACGAGCTCCAGGTAATCACACAGGTAGTGTCTAATAGTCCTCACCAGAGGGAAAAGTTTTAGATGGCATTCATGATTTATTGTACAGCAGAGCATTTACACTGTGGGAAGTCCTTCTAAACATCGCAGCCAAGGAACAGACTTTGCTGGGCCTTGTGTCTCCATCGATTTCACAGTTAAGACTCCAAGACACAAATGTGCTGGAGACAGTGTTCTGGAGCTATTTGCTCACTTTGAACTGTGAAATTATGGTTTCCCATGACCTGTCCGATGAATGTTACTGGACATGTAGTTGACAATGCACATTTCTCTCTGTGTTTATGTGTTTCATAACGATGTGATGTTTTTGTCTCTCTGATGTCTAAATCAGCATTTTCCCGAGTTGAAAAAGTTTTGGTTTTTCTCCAGGACTTACTTGCTACAGGAGTGTCTCCAGGAAGGGATCCTAAGAAAGGTGTTTTTGAAGCAAAGTGCTGAATTGCTATCAAAGTGATTTTTCAACCACCTGCTAACTGTTAGAAACTGTCTCCCAGGGCTCCTGGGTTCAGAGATGCCACGTGCCTTCCCTGTGGTCCATTTGCACCACCAGTGGGAATTCAGGCTTTGAAGAGAAACCTTTCCTCTGACAGCTCATGACTGAGAGTGGCAGATGGGAAAGGGGAACTGAAGACAGTTTAGGTCCTTCAAAAATAACCTCTGTAATGAACATGTGGTGTAGGAGGCAGGAGTGGCCACCAGAACCTGGAATGCAAGGATGAGGGTGAGATGAGATCAGCAAGGAGATTTAAGGACATCATGACCTGGACAGAGCTGAGGCACAGGAAACAATTTTAGCAACTGTACATAGAAATGTTTATAAAAATTAAAACCCTGCTATCATCCACAGTAGGAACAGTAAAACATGAGGGCTTGGGCAACCAGGGCTAGCCTACTGCTGAAATACTCCATTCCTTAAATGCTGATAAGTGTTTTTAATTCTGTTCTAGCCAGGTTAGTTATAAGCTCAGTGATATCCAGCTGTATAGGAACACGTGGCCAGTCCTGTCATCTCTCACCTTAATGAGCACTGAAAGCCAATAACTAGAAATTCTACCCAGTGCTCAGCATAGCAGTTCATTATAGAAGTTCTACATATAGTTAAATTAGTAGCTTAGTTGACAAGAAGGTGACATAGCTCAACTTATTTTTTAAATTGCTTAGCTTTATCACTCTATTGAACAGATTGTTCAAGTATTTATAGAATACTGTGCTACAGCCAATGTGCTCTGCAGTTAAGGCAAAAATGGTCAAGTAAAATGACATGATCAAACAGTTTAAAATAAAATGACCCCTGATTGCCATCAAACAACCAGAGGTTGAGGCTTGAACCACAAAATTGCCTTCTTTAATTCTTTAAGGAAATCGGGTGCTGGAACTGAAATATGTTTTGACTGAAACTTTAGAAAGAAAAAAAAGGTGATGTTATCAGGCCAGGAACTTTGTTACTTTCCATTGTGGTTTAACATGCTGCTGAGTTTCAGTAGGATGACCTTTTGGAGAAAGCTGTAAACCTTACAGAAATTACAGTTGTTGAAGCACTAAGCTACAGATCCTGCCACCTCGAAGGGGTCATGTTCCCGAAATGTACAGAGTTTAAATTTTGGTTTAAAAGGAGAAAGTATTTCATGGAAAATTAATGGAAATTCATGGAAAAAGTCCAATTGAATAGTCTAAGACTTTGCCTCTAGGACTTTTGGTCTTTCCAGGCTTTCATTTCAGCCCTGAAGGAATGTGGAAGTTGTGTCTTCTTCTGTCCAGACATGACTCAGAGAACATGATTCCAGAAAAAAACCAAACAAAACTAACCAAACAAATTTCTTTAGCAGAACGATTTTTATATATTTTCATTTTATGTGGAGCTAAACAATCTCTTGCTTTATGAACCACAGGTGAAAAGAAAAGTATGAAAGAAATAAATAAATAGTAAGGAATATGGCTCAGGTTCAGCAACCTGAAATGCTTCAGGTTCTACTAAACTTCTTCTAAAATACTTACTTTTAGAACTATGACCAAAACTTCTAAAGTGGTTTTTTTCCCCTTACCTTTCAGAAGGAAATCCACAGTGTGATTTTTGTTTTGTTGTGTTTTGTTTTGTTTTGTTTTGTTTCTTCCAACTTCCCTTTCACAAAGATGCTTTATTTGGAAATTGAATTCTTCATTAACAGCTATTTAAGAGACTCTGGTAAGCAGTTGTATTGAGGAGAGCCTTGGCCATCATCACCTTTGGTAAACTGTTGGTTCTAGGAAGGAGAGATGGAAAAGTGATACAGAGGCAGAGAAAAAAAACCGGTAGGGATTAAAGAAAGCTTGTTCATTGAGCAGCAAAGAGAGAAAAATCTTCCCAGAAAGAACCTCAACCAAGAAGTGACTTAGCTCCCACCATTAACACTTGGGCTAGAGAGCTCCTGGCTGGGGAGGTTTTGTATCACAGGAATCAGCTGGATGTTGTGGTTGGAAAGCTCCCACCCTCTTCCAGAGCAAATTTCAAACTCAGCCATGTCCATATTCTGCTCTCAGTTATGATGATAGTGAAAACTCCTGTAATTTAGAAAACAGCTTTATATGTTTCTGTTGCTAAGCTGGTCAAATGTCCCCTCAGTTTGAAAAACACCTGGGCATTATTGTCCAAGACTTGATTTAAAGAAATAGCAATAAATCATGTTTCAGATTGAAAGAAAGTTCAACTGTTTCAAGCAAGCTTTATTCCACAAGCTGCATTGTTTTAATTCACTTGGTGGTTCTTCAGGCTTTTTGGAGTAATTCTTAGTTTAGTTTAAAACATCTTGGAAAAGAGGTCTAGTACTACTAGCACTGCACCCCAGCACAGCAGACCATATCTTGTTTCTCAATAACTATGGATTCTGATGCTGCCAGGAAATATTTCCAGCAGATTTTGTAATAGAGGGTGTCCACTGGAGATGGGAAGCAAAGATACAGGAATATCTGACATCAGTCTTGGCCAGAGCATCCAGTTCTGTTTTTAACTGGCTGCTGCTGGATAGAGAAAAATTCATCAGCACAAAATGAAATGCTACAGAGCAGGATTTGGACAGTGTGTGGTTCTTGCTGCCATACTCCAAATGCATTCTTAGCTCACATCCCCTGCTTCTCTCAATGTCTTGGCTTGCTCTTCTTTTCAGTTGTATTTTGAGGTGGAAGGCAAGGAAGCAGAGCTGTTACACACATTCCTCTCCTTCTCACAGCAGAATAACTGATTTTATCATTGGGTGTCTTGGTTTGCTGCTGAAGCTAATAGCAATGCCTGAATCCCTGCAGCTCTCCTCACTGATTACCCCTGCCTAGCATCCAGGAGCCTTTGAAAGGCTTTTTATGTTGCTTTTTGACAGGGGAAATTTGTGAGAGGGAGAACTTTTTGCTGCCAGGGGGTGGCAGGGCAAATTTAGCTTAGCAGCTCACCTTAATTGAGTCTGCTGGTGCCTGCCGTGCACTAAAACTTCAAATTTGATCTGGTCAGCATGGCTGCATAGGTGGTTTGAAGTTGGATTTATCCTGCCATGGGAACTGTCTCCACCAATGAAAGGAAGAGTCTGTGAGCCTAGTGGTCTGTGACAGCCTGGAACTCCAAATTGAAGTGGGTGTGTTGGCAAGGGATGAGCAACTGATCCTCAGAGCAGTTAATTCTACTTCTGCTTTCTCCACACAGTGATAAACAATCTACATAGGGAGTAGAAAGCAATATTGGTCTTCTCCACTGCCCACCCCCTCCCATTTAATTTTTTTGGCTACCCTCCCCCATTTTTATTTTTGTGGCCAGTCAAGTTTGCAAAGCCAGCCATCCTGACTCGCTGTACAAGCAAGATAAAAATTTTAGGAGTGTAAGTTCAATGCTGCAATGTGATTTAACTGTACCTGTCTAAACCTCCTAAGCTTGACATGTCAGTATCAGAATGTGACATGTCCTCACCAGAATGATGTGTGAAGCCTGGGGCTCCTCAGGAGTGCTGTTTAACCACACTAGAACACTGAGGCTTAAAATGCTCTTTTAATTTTTCAGATTTTGATACCCCTGATCTAGTTCAAGGCCTACGTGTAGATGTTTACTAACTAGGTAATCATGAAGAATCCAGTCAGAGAAACAGTGGGGTTGGTGTATGGTAGGAAGGACACTCAAGAAAGGCAGACTTGGCACGTGCTCACCCATGCTCTGGATGCCCAGGGCTGGTGGGCAAGTGTTAGTGTGCATTCACACTCAGTTTGCTTGTCAGTCCCATCTGGGAAGGCCTGGAAGTCTCAGGCTCACCGCCAATTGTCTTTAATGTCTTTCTGGTTTTTCCATTTTATTGCTTCTTTTCAAGCAGGGGAACCTGCCATTTCCCCCCCATTTTCCCTTGTTTTCATCTGTGTGACAGAAATCCTAAGCAATCAAGCCCTCCAAAGGTATAGGGCGTTATATACCAGGCACCACAGCCTGGGGGTGGCCCTGTCCTTGGATGTCCAGTCTGGCTGGGAATGGTGTCGCACAGGAACTGCAGAAATGAGTTTTGTCATCAGGAGATTGTCGCAGCCAAATTTTATTGCCTAAAGACAAGATGTTTCATTTCTGAGACAATTTGTCTTTGCTTAACCCTAAACATTTTTTAAGACCTTTCCACAAGGCTTGATGACCAATATCATGCCAAAAAGGGGATTTTTTCATTTGCTTCTGTTCTCCCCTAAGGTCTCCTTCATTAACTTCATCTGCCTCAGCAGAGGGTGGGAGAAATGCTTTTGTGTTTGGGCTAGAAAATGATAATTTTTCAAGACTGTTTTAAAACATCAGATGGGAACAGAAGTTCACAAAAGTATTTCTGCTTTTTTCTTTTTTTTTTTTTTTTAACAAACTGTTTCATAGCATATGTACCACTTAATATGGCATATGTTAACTTCAGTGTTTTAATTGATTAGCAAAGTAAATAGACATATATAAAGGGAATAATCTGTCAGCAGCATCATGAGGCTCCAGGAAGGTGAATTCTTTCTTAACTTAAGAATGTAGTTTGTTAATTTGGGGGTTTTTGTTGCCTATGATTTAAAAGAAATTTGGTACATTGTCTACTGTACATTTTGCTTTCAGCCCTGCAAGCTGTACTGTCTGACAGCACACAGATGAGAGATGGCTGTACATACAGAGGGAAGGAAAGAAAGGGATTAGGTGGTCTGCTAAATACACAGTGTGGAATATTGTCAATGCTCCCTCGTGACCTTGGGAAAAGACCTTGGCCGAGAAGAACATGGACCGTGATTAATAACTCAAAGTTCCAGGCAACCAGGCCTTTGTTTCTCCAGGTAGGAGAAGGAAACCATTTAATTGCTGTTAACAAAAAATCTGCAGAGAAGAGCATTTTGGAAAAGCTGAGTTCCATGAGCTTTGCTACAGGCTGGCAGTGGCTGCTTTGTCTTAGCAGAAGTTTTGCTCCTGGATAGACTCACGGGAAGGTACCAAAGCACTACGATTACAGCACGAAATGAGAACTGTTACCCACTTGCATAAGCTGAATTCCAGTTGGTTAAGTGTCATGTGAAGTATTGGGCAGTAAAATCCAGGCTGTAGCATGAGTGTCTTTCTCAGTATTTGAGTTGTTCCTATGAACATTCCTGCAAACTCTAACTTCATACTGGATTTTCTAAGTTAATTTGGTTTTAATGATTTGCTGTACTGTGGGACGTGTTTTACCATAACTCTGATTTTCATTGGAAAAATTCAGCTTGGACAGCACTGTCAAATGCTCCACTCCAGCTCTAAGCAACCCTGTTTCTGTAGGCTTGCACACTTTGAGCTGCTCTGCAGGTGGGCCTCTCAGACCTGGGCATAACTCTTAAAACACAACTGTTATTCTTAGTTACTGCTCTATGGACAGCTTTCCTGAGAGACACAGTCCAAACAACTTCTCTAAAATCAATCATTCTATCTAAACTATTGCAAAAGCATCTATGACAGCCTGAGATTATTTTAGATGCAGTAGATAAACGCAGTTGTTTTTTAACTTGTACATGGGATGTAGTTTTTTCCACAGTTTTGATAACCTTCACGCACATAGCAGTTAACAGCAGAAAAACATTTTTTTTCGTTAAGGCATATCAGCAAAATACAAAAGCATACATTGAGTAGGACAAAGGCTTTGGGGACCAGGACTTCTTGTTGCTACTCTCTGCATGAAGCTGACCTTGTCTGTATTCTATAATGGAAGTTACTTCATCATCCAGCCTTGGGCCTCTCCTGAGCAAATGCTGCCAATCACACTGGGTTGTGCCAAAAGCCTCCCCAGCCACGTCGTGCAGCTCACTGTCCACTGTGGACTCAAATGAGACCACCAACCCTTAACCCCAACAGAACGGAGAATTTGTTTTGTTTCAGAGAAGCGAAAAGCACGCAGGTCTTCAGTGTGCTTTGGTTTTTACATTAGCTGCTGGTGATTTTCTAGGGATTACACAGAGCACTAAGAAAAAAGAAAAAAATGGAGTTTTATTGGTTCTCTATGTACTGTGTAAGCCTAGTCACATTCAATACTTGATATTTAAATTGATGTGGAATAAAAGCTTTAAAGAATTTGCCTGTTAATTTTGCTTGGTTATTTTTGCTTTATCTGTAGTTTCATTTTGCATATTTGGTTTTAAAATATGAGGTATATTTGTTACAACAGTATGATACCCCCAAGATTTTATAACATACAAAGCTCTTCAAAGTTCAAGCTACAGTGTAAGTAATGGCCCCGGTTCAATGTGGGAAGTGTTCAAAGATCCTACTGCATAATGTTCTAGTGTTTTGTTAATATTTGCAGTGATTGTTCAGACTCAAATCGCCATTTTAACATTTTCCCCTAGTACCTTCATCAGCCACAGATCACAGGACACTGAGAATCCAGGTTAACAAAGCTGGGAAAAAAGAATTTAGCAATGACAGAATTTAGACAATGACTGTAAGCGAATTTTGAAGACCTGGGCCAATTACAAATCATATTCTCCCTTATTCAAACTCAAGGCAGTAGTTTACCTCTTCCAGAGCCTATCTGAGCCTCTATTAGCATCCCAGATTTGCTGAAGCAAAAAACTCATTTGTCCCCACAGGAAAAATACAAACTGATTTGTCAAAGTATGGTGCAGTATCTCCCTTGTGCCCCCAAAGCCACATTCGGCCTGCGGTCCGTGACGTCTGCTGAGCATCAGTCCTGGTGGTCATCTGACCAGTAATGCTTTGGTTGTTGTGGGATAAACTCTACATTGGATTATCACCAGGAACCACCCTTAGCCTGTGCATGCCCTGACCTGACCTGCTGAGGATTTCATGTCCTTCCCCTTTTTCTCTTGGCACCACTGCCCAATGAAAGACTGAGCTGGGACCTTCAGTTTTAAAAGTTTCTACAAAAATTCAGGGAAAAGGTGTAACCACAGATGGTTTTAGGGCCAAATTGTACTCCTGAAGTTCCAAAGAAATCTCAGTCCTTTATCTTGAGGTATAATTTTGCATGATGATTTTTCTGGTCAGAACTGGGTTCACCTTACTGCGGTGAAATTTGAAATATAAAGATCTATTTTTAAAAAGTCGCAACAAATCTTGAAAAAATTTCCTATATCATACTTCTCAGGATTGGTTAGGAGTGTTTCTCATCAGAATTTCTGGCTCCTTCCAAAAGCCAAGTTTCATAGAACTCTCCTTCATGAACATACCCATTATAAGAATGGAAGACTAGTGACGTGGCAAAAAGGCCAAATGCAAACTTATAGAATGGTGTCAGAATTTTCACACTGGTGAAGCTGTCAATTTATTGCAGAGCTGATAGATCCTGTGCATTTTGATACCTCCTCAGCTCATGAATGTTTTTCAGTTTTCATGTCACACCTGAGTCACTTCTCTAAAGGACTTTTCCTGTGCACAGCTACTAGATTTCTCTATTGAAATATTTCAATGTAATTGAACTGATTGCTGAAAAAGATATACTTCTTTGTTTAATAAGGCAATTTACATTTTGGATAACTTTAGACTTGCTTGCTGAAAGACTGTTTGAAAGTTTATTTGTAAATTCTTTCTCTTGAATGTTTTGAGAGTCTCTCATCTTGGTTCCATTGTCATGCCAATAAATTAGTACAAAATATAAGGCAGTTTCTGTGTTTTTCATATTTAGCAGATTATAGTGAAGGCCTTGATTTGAACTTCAGTAGCTTAAAGGTATTTTATTATTTATTTAAAGGTTCTAAGAAAGTATCATGTGATCCCTAGCCCCCCAAAGCCCCCACAATCCAAACAGAGAGACTGTACAATGAGAGTAATCCAGCAGTGAAATTTAATACTTGATAGGCTTAAACAACATTCAAGGTAACAATGACCAAAAATCTGTTTTGGATTCATACCTCAAGTTTGATTTTAAAACATAGAATTCAACTTGATTTCTTGTGAATATTTTTCTTAAATGCCAACAGGTTCATTTCCTGTCACCAATAAACCCTGCATTCTAATTGTAGGTAAAGATATGCAGTAGTCCCATAATGGGATATCCTTTTATCTTTTTATGCCAGTTCTGCAGATCTTCTGATCATTTTTGTGCTTATTATGCACAATTTAGTTCTTCCTTGGTTTGCAAATGAGCCACAAAAAGAGATTGATTTTTACAGATGTTTGCTATTCAATATCAGTTGATAAATGTTTTAGATGTGGTGTAGAGCTCATAATTAAGGGTTTACATTCCATGGACCAAAACTTCTTAATATGAAACATTTATTAGCTAATATGTACCACAGATGCTGGTAGGTGCACTGCTGTTGGGAACTTCCTATATATGTGTTGATCACTGAGATCAAGTTACTGTTTCTGCTTCCCTGGTTCCCTGAGTAAAAGGCTTACATGCAGGAGGAAGGTCTGTGTAAGCTATTTGCCTGTTACAGGAGATTGAACTTTACTACAAATACATTGTCTCATGCATATGGATGGCTTGCGGGAGAACTGACATGGGTAAGGCTTTTGATTTTCATTTTGAGCCTTCCTGCCAGTTCCATCCCTTTGAATAGGAGTAGCAGAACACTCGTGCTTCAGCTCATGGAATTAAAACAGATTTAAGTGGGGTAAAGGCTTCTTCATAGCCCTTGGCTAAGTGACCACCTAGAAATGCTTCCTAAATGCAAGAAACCACATGAATTCAGTCGTGTGAAATCTTCTTTCAGTGAAAATGTACGAGGTTGAAAGTCAGAGACTAATAAATTTTAACAGAATATGGAGATTATATCTGAGGAACTGAATGAATGCTACTAAGGAGTCGTTTGCCATTTTAAAACTTCTTGCAATGAAATGAGAGGACAAAAATGATAGTGATAGAATTTTATTTTCCTGCCTGTTTTACTTGCCTGACCCCTAGTTAGCTATGTCTTCATTAAAAGAACAAAACTCAGAATTTCACACCCATTTAACACCAAGTTAAGTATCACTTAACCCCTTGGTACTGACCAAATGTATCCCCATTAAGGAGAGTTTTTGTTAGTACCATCCCAATTAAACAGCAGTCACAGCTATTCACTAACATTATACCAAATTAGTTTCCTGGGAGGTATCTTAATAAAGCAACCATCCCAATTAAGCCTGTCCTCATTAGATGGAGGCTACAGTATTACTATTTTATTGTAATTGAAGAAAGGCTCGTGGTCCCATTTCATACAGTTTAGCTTCAGAATTATTAATAAACAACAGTCCCAACTAATATATTAGTGCTGACTCAGAATATAATAACATTGACCTATTAAATATGGCATTTGCATGTAATCAGTGGCTTGTAGCTGTAGGTTTGTGAGCCACTGGAAAACAGAAGGATTTTGTCTTCTTGTGATGTCCTTGCTCTTCTTTGTTGACATCATCACATTTAGTCTGTACAAAAGAAGTGTTGAAAAACATAGAAATTGCTGACTTAGGCTCCTTGGAGCTTTTGGAGGTGATGACTGTGATAAGCTGGAAATCTTTTGAGCTTATGGTGTTTGCAGTTTCCCAAATGGAATTCAGATACTTTGCTAGCTCTAATTTTTAGCTTTAGCTCCAGTTGTTTTCTAATACAATCCTGAAAGGGTGAATTTGGACAATCTCATCTTGGCCATTTTGAGCACATATGCTAGAACTAAGTCTTTTTGGCTCAGCTGTAGCTTGAATCTAATGAAAATGACAGATAATGCAGAGCGCTGTGTGCCTGCCAAAAAAGAGGATATTTCCCATGAGATAGCACCTGGTGATGCAGAAATAGACACTATAGATTTGTGATTGGCTGGTACTTACCAGTATTCATATCTAGTCAGTATTATCAACCACACAAGATCACATCTTGGATAATAACAGCAACAATGGCATGCATAAAAAATTACTGCAGCAAAAAAGGGAAAAAAATAGATCAATTATGTCAATTATATGGTAGCACTTTTTTTCTCCTCACAGTTTCAACACTGAGAAAAGGTGGCATCTATCTCTGATCTAATTATTCACATGCTTATTCATTTTTTTCTTTCACTTTTCTCTTTTTCACACACATAAAGCATTTTCCCTTTAAAAAACAGTGTAGAATCAAGCATGCATACATTCTGTATGTGACTTACATTTTAGCAGCTGAGTAGTTGGCTACTTGAAAATAAAAAAGCATTAAAAGGTTCTTGTGTTGGCTTTCTCTAAACGGATATATATTGGGATGACCTTACCTGAGAGCAAAAATGCCATCAGCCAGAAAACTGCTATAAATTAAAGCGCTATTTAAGCCCCGATTCTAGTGAAAGGGTCCAGATTTCCAAGGTGCCCCTAATGGGTCTCTGTTCGATGATAATGGAGCTTTTCTCTGAGGGAGTATATTCACAAAAAAAAAAAAAAAAAGAAAGAAAAAAAAATCATAAACAGAATGCCAAAGGAAAAAATCAGCCCCCTTTTATTTGGAATTGTTGTATACAAACTCCAGCCTGCTCGGGAGACTACAGCTCTGCTGAATTCAGCTTACCTGAGGTGAGATAATGAACAAGGTGATTCTGAAAAAGAAATACAAAATCATTAAGCGGATCTGTAAATTTTATAATGAATCATTTCAATTAGATTCAGGCAGCAGCAGATGTTAACTCATTTTGGCACGCCCAAGCTTTGAGGTTCTTAGGCTGAATTACTTTTTTTTTTTTTTTTAGGTGGAAACTTGATGAATCTCACATTTAGAACTGTGCATGAAAAAAAAGTGTTATGTAAAAACAGAGCAAATGGGCCCTTCATTTGCTGATTAATGGGTCAGGCCTCTCTTCTTATACCACGAGGGGGTTTTAATGTGAGAAAGTGATAATAGGTTCACAGAGACAACAAGCTGGGGCTTAATGCTGCTGGTGAACCCAACAGTATTTCTGTGGTTTTTCTTGAGATTTCCTTACAGTGCTCCAGCTGTGCCATGGAGGGACAGGCATTCCCATCCGTGACACGGGATGTGTCTGCAAGCAAAGTAAAACTTGCTCATTTCAGTGGATTTGTTGGGCAGTCTCTGGGCAGTTGCATTCATGTGGAATACTGAGAGAGGTTTTCTTTTCTAATATATAAGAAGGATCCCTTGAAATACCCACCTGTGTTTGCATAGAGATTTTAATGCTCACATTTTAAAGGTCCTTGTGTTAACTGAAACAGAGACTGTGTCACTACATAGGATTTTACAGTCTTCTCCCTTACCACTTTGCTTTCTGCCTAGACTTCCTGAATGGTCTAAGCCATCTGATTTTTGTCTTGCTCGCTCTTAACCTTGTCTGCTGTGATGAGAAGGGTGGTGTTTGGTTTACACTAAGCAGCTGAGCAGATGTCTCCGTGATGGCACTGTCTGCCTTTGTACTGGAAGGGAATTTCTGCTGGCTCATAGTGCTTCCTGAAAGAGCTGTCTCTTTAAGGAGTTATCTCATATTTTCAGAAATTGACTGTGAAAATTCTAAGTAATGGTGTGACATGATCACACTCACTTTCCGTAGTTAATCCTTCACTAGGGGTCAGGCGCTTTCCCTGCTCAATGAGTCATTTGATTGTCATCTACCTTGCACAAAAAAACTACGAAGCCCCAAGCACTGTCTGGTAAGGATGACAGGCAGTCACAGTGCTGAGCTCTGTGCAGGAATAACTGAGTTAGAAAAAAGCTGCTGGCACTGTAATAAAGCGTTTAATGGACAGACAGCCTCTTTTACCTTCCTTGGGGTAACACTAAATCCCTTTTTATTGTAGTTTGCACAGATGTTAGTGAGTTATCCATTTCTCTAATCATACTAGAAGTTGGCACATCCATCTTGAGTAAGAAGACCAGCCCACTCTGTTTTTGAGAGTCCTTTTTCTAATAAACTTGTGTCACTTTCAGGTCAGTTTCACCAATACAAATAAAATTCAAACAAATAAAAAGTATATTGTCTCATGATGAGATGTATGTAATTATGTCCCTTAGGTCAGTTTAAATTTACAGTGGGAGTTACACTGTGTATAACCCTTCCTGCAATCTAGATTTTCCTGCTGCTTCAAAAAATAAAACAAACCCACCGCAATATTTAGCCAATATATTGTAGCTATGTGGTAGTCTCAGTTTTGGAGCTGAATGTTCTCTATGAATCATTTTACTTTGCAATTATTTGTATATAAACGCATCATTGTGTCCTGCGAACAATATCTCCCCTCCTCCCTCTGATAAATCTTTGTGAATGGAATCCACTTGTTTTGTTTATCTCCTCTGCAAAGTGATGCTAACTGGCTCCCTAAATGCAGAGTATTTATATTTGTTTCTATTCTTTTGCATGGTGCTGCACAATTACATCCTCTTGTTGAAGAGTTTATTTCCCTTCACGTGGTTATTCCTAAATGCAACACATGTATTGATGAAACGAAATAAAACCTCGCGTTTGGGGCTGAGTGGGGAGAGAGAAAAACCCACAGCCTCGATCGTCCCCGCCAAGGTGCTGCATGCTTCAACTGCTAGCGTGCTTACAAAGGTCAGCTAAAGTTCAGGAAGGGATAAATGATTGCTACTTTGAGGGGGTCCGTGGTAAGCCTTGTTCTTTTTTGCACTGAGTTGATGGGTTCACAGCGGTAGCTGAATTTTGATAGATTGGCAGACACTGAAAGGAAATGCTAAATCTGCCACAGGGACTCTAACTAACTTCATTTTCTAGGGGCAAAGGGTAAAAAGACAAGGGGTACTGTTCAAGGGCAGGACATCATATGACCTGGTCAACAAAGCTACCAGTGTTGTTTGTTTGGATCCTTGCCTTGTTGTACCTGGCTTCTTAACAAAAGGCCTTACCAGCAGGGTGGGCTATCAAAATAAACATTAAAGGTTCAGGGGTTGATGCTAGTCCTTTGTGTATGTAAATTTACTGCTCTCTGGGGTCTCACTGTAAATGAGAAGGCCTGTCTCTGTTGTGTTTCCTGGTAAAATACTTTTAATAAATAAATCAAAGACTATGGAACATTAACTATTTCTCACCAAAATGGAAAAAGACTGCAGGTTTGTTTTTGTTTTATTTTTAAAACAGTTTCCATACTTTGCTATATAAAAGAAAACCTCCCTCAGCTTCTAAACACCTACAGCAAGTTACACTGACAATCTTGCAAAACAAAAACCCAACCTCCCAGGCTGGCTGTTGAGTTTTACACTGAGCTGATGTGCTGAATATATCTGACTTTTTATACACACCTTGAAATAGATAAAACAATTGATTAGGCTGAAGGCCGTGTTTTGCTAAGGTCAGTTTTACCGTAGGTTATGTACAGTCTAGGCACATCTGACATCCGGTTAGTACAGGCAATTGTAGAGACTTTATTCACAAACTGGGTAATTGTGCACATAAATGCTTAATTAAGTGCATTTGTCCGGGTCATTAAGCTGGTTGTATACACAGTTGTGAAAACTGTATGTTTCTACCTTTTTCTTCTTTCTAATCTTAAGTTTCCTTTGTGATCTCCTAACACATTCTAGAATGAAGGAAAGAATTTGTGCTCTCAGAGAATGGGGAGTTCGAAATGTTTGCAAGGGAATCTGAAACCATGTGAAACCAGCTAATGTTTCAGATTTCATCAGAAACTCAAAACGCATCAGTGATTCTCCAGGTTTACAAACCATATGGTGAACCTGAGTCTAACTTTCAATGACCATAGTCTGATTTATAGTTTTCCATGGCAATTGGTCAAAAACTGTGATTTTTCCCAGGCTTCAAAGAAAAACTAGACAAGCTTAAGTGATTTGACTGAAAGCTGGGTTTAGTCTGAAATCAACACTCAGAAGTTGACTGGAGGCTGGTATTTTCATGGCTCCTAAACTTCCAACCACTTTATCAGTATGCAAAAATTAAAATTGGCTGCTTTGCTGGACAAATATTTTTAGAACCATTGGCTTCATCTCTTTGTTTATCTTCTAAGACCACTTGGGGAAGAATAGAAAAATTGTATTTTGATTTTTTTCCTTTTTTTTTGTCAGTGTTTAACAAGAACAGAGATCACACAGCCTCCAGGAACCAGCCTCTTGACCAGCACAGGTTAATTTAACTTTGTTCCCATTTCTGGGAACTGGATAGCACATACTGCAGGGATTTTTTTTTTAAATTTTTTTTTTCCTAACAAGGAGCAGGTCTCAAAGCACTTTACCTCGCCCAAAACAGCTCTGTGAGAGCTTTCTTCAAATATCACACATATTTTGAGCTCAGCAACCCAAGTCAGGACACACAAGAGTCAGTATCTGTTTATTGGGATAAATGAGAGCTGGGGAGGATTAGAAGGTGAGTCATATTGAGTTCTACAAGAAGGACATAAAGGACTGCACAAGGCTTGAAAGCAGGTTGTTTTTTCATGATTTTTTATTATTATTATTTCAACAGAAGGGAAAGAGGTTTTCCTTGAGGTTTTTTGTTTATTTTTTTATTTTTTTTGGTCCTTTAGTGAGATGTTCTGTATAGTGCTGGAGCCAAACACCATACCTAATGAAACAGAAAAAAAGACTTTACTCAGTTGTACATCCTTCTATGCTGAAGGTTGGATTTCTGCTCAAGCTAGTGATTTTAATGAATTTTAGATGGAAATTCTAAATAAATTATATAGGGGGAATTTCAGAGGTTATTGTAATTTTGCATATTTTGGTTTAGCTGAATTTAAAATTCAGAAGCTGGAATGGAGTTGAATTGAATGAACATTTTGTACAGCCAGTTCAGCTGCTGTATTTACTAAGGTTGTTGATGTTGTGGGTTGATTTCTGTGCTATTGGATGAACTGTGATCTCCCATCTCACTTCGGGTTCTTTGATCGCCTTTTTTTTTTTCTTTAACAAGAGGGCACATCGAGATTGCCATATTTAATTGAAACATTTTGTGGATAGGATACAAGCCCTGGCATGTGCAATGTAATCAGTTGTTATAATTTCCCATCATTACAAAATAAGGCTTCTTTAGTGAAGAGTGCAATAAACAAGTGATAGGCAGCATTCTGGATTCATCCAAGGCAGTGGGCAATTTTGTCCAGCTGAATTCTCCACAGTGTTGCAGCTCAAGGTGTGGTCTTGAGAGATCACTGGTTTGCAGTATCCTGGAATGTGTTTTCACATCTGTTTCTTGGGAAAATAAAAGCCTCTTTCTCTTGATAAAAACATCAGTGGTTAATGACGTGTCTTTGGGGAGGGGAGCAGTGCCTTTCCGCAGGCAGATGTGCGGAGGGTCTGCCTGGATGGTGAGCTACAGGTGCTGTGACTGTGAGGAGCGCTGAGCTCCAGATAAGGGATCTTGTTCAGGGTTGCTGCTGTGCCTGCCTCCTCCTTAGAGCCTCTGGGCAAGCAGGGGAGGGCATGGGAGCTGCCCAGGGCTTGCAAAACACCCTGCAGAGCTGTCTCCAAAGAGTGATCGAGCCTCTGAATCACCCGCAGTTCAGTTATTGTGTAAGGGCAAACATCACCAGTGGAGCAATGTGGGGATGGTTGTGACCTGCAAAGCCTGCTGGAGAAAATGTCTGTAAGTGATCAAGAAGAGATTTTTTTTTTGTCTTAAGGTGAACCAGAGTCGTTCAAGAGGACCCTGCAGGTTGTAGACGCCTCAGGATATACATAAACCACAGAGCTGCTGGTGTCTTCTCCTCAAGATGTACTCAGTGGTGCTGAATCTCTTTTCCCTCATGTCCTCCACTTCTACTCATGCTGAGATTTTCCTTCACATTCTCTCCTCTGAGAGCTAGAGAGGAAAGGAGCTGCGTCTTGATGGCATGGTAATCTTTTGGTTTATTTAGCTCATTCTTTAATATATCTCGGTTTCTGCAGCTCCCAATAAGCATCACTTGAAAAACAGTGAATTTTGTCTTATCCTCTGAATTTTATAGACAGTCACAGGGCACTGAGCTTGATATTGCTAAAAGCAGCAGTGTTTTAGTATAAAGAAACAGATGTTTGGCTCCTGGACATGGGCACCACCTTCTCACAAAGGTACTTCCTAAACACAGATCCGAAGGTCAGGGTGTCTCTCCTTGCTTCCAGTGCACGGATGGACAAACATATCCTGAGGTAGTCACATTTTCTGGCTCTATTATGCACACAATATTTGTTCATTCCAAGAAGATTCAATACTGAATTGTGTGACTCTGATAAGCTTGACAAAAAGAAGGCTCTTGTGTTTGCTGGAAGAACAAATGCACTGGCTTTCATGGTAATATGAATCCAGCAGGAGGAAAAGGCGTAATTAATTGCACTTGAGCCAGTTCAGAGCAGAAATGTAATGTCTCCCACATTTCCATCGCTACTCTGCAGCCACTCAAAACTTGCGGGGACCTCCCAAGAGCACCCTCAGGGATGTAGGAGTGAAAACGTGGGTGTCAATTATGCAGGCTTAAGTCAAATGAGGAGCTTGGCCTGACCTCACTTTCAGCTGGCCTCGCTTAGAAACAAAACTTCTGCAAAACAGAAAAGTTCTTGGAAAAGGTAGTTTTCTTCATAATCTTAACCTTTCCACTACCTCAGCTGCTATTTTATGGGTGTTAGAGGGTGCAGCTACAGTGACGTTTTTATTCTCGGTTTTTCTGTCTTGAGGAGAGGAACATTTCTTTGAAAACAGAGACTGTCATAGCTCTTTATGGTGTAGGACACCATGAAATCTTTAATTGGTCTTAAATCTCTCTTTTAAAATGTGATCTTAGCAGAGAGAAAGACCAGCCTGATTGAGCCAGTGGATCTGGCTACCAGCATATTATCCCTGCAGATTTTCAGGCACAGTGTTGGAGAAAACAGTAAATCAAAGAGTCAGCTGAAAATAGATACTGCATACTATTACTGAGTTCTAATTCTCTGTGTGACAGACATTTTTGAGAGCTTTTGTTGAGTGATAACTGAGGAACATCTCCATATTCTCAGTCAGGAAATCTAGTCTAAAATCGCTGGCTATTTGGGTGCCTAGGCTTGTCCATTGCCAGGAGAACAAAATGTACAAAATACAGCATTGTAGCAGAAGAATTGGTTGAACAGAATGAATCATTAGTGCTTACTCAATAGGTGGTTTTTTGGAATAATTTTATATTTAAATGCATTGCAATTATAATTTTCTTGGGTACTCACAGTCTTTGAGTCAAACTGATATCCCCTTTGATTTTCCTGTAACAAACACTAGAAACATCTTCCTTACAAATCGCTCTTGACTACATTTAATCTAGATTTACTTTAGGATATTGATGGTCTCAAGACACTCAAATGTATTCAGAAGTTGGTGTTCAAGTAGGTTTTGAGCACCATTTTCCAGCTTATCATAAGCGGTAATTTTGTTCTCTGCCCACAGTATTTCCTGTAATTCAACAAAGGCCTTGGTGGAACGTTTGGAAATAGCTTAGGCAATATTAAGGCCCATTGTTTGAGGGCTCTGAGTCAGTTTTTGACCAAGTGGCCCCACTGCTATCTATCGCTAGTAAAGTCAGTGCTCCTCCCAAACAACAACAACAACAACAACAATAAAATGAAGTCTAAGAATTCCTTTCCTGCATTGCTGCTGAAGGAGATACTTCTGTAGCAAATTGACTTGTAGCCGCAAAAATGGTGTGCCAAGAAACCATATGTGGTAATTGTATGCACTGTTCAAAATATTTTAAATGAACTTGTTCTTACAAAGAAATAAGTTATGAAGTTAACTTTTATATGTGTGTGAATAATTAAACTATTGTCACTACTCTAAATTATCATCTATTGTTAACTTACATCATTAAATCGTGCTTCTTTGCTAAAGAATAATGAAAAATACACTTAATTAACAGTTATTGCAAGCTTGAGGCCATTGATAACACAGTTCTCAGACTGAATTTCACAAGTGTGTTTTGTACTTGACTTGAAATTGCTGCTTTATTCTAAAGCCCTGCACAGTGATGTGGGCATAACAAATTTCGTATCACAAGAACGAACTCCCTTAGTAAATTATGTCACTGTTGGTTAAGATTAGGTTGCTACAAGCAAACAACTCGAGTGTTATTTTTTTTTTCCAGTGCAGAGGGAGGAGTTATGGCTTGAGCCTGCTGTTTTAGTTGCTTTTAGCAAATTTATGAAAGGCTTTTGCTGTGCGCCAAATCTGAGAAAATCCCACCCCCTTTGCCTCACGGCTTCACCGTGCCAATCCATCAGGAGATTTTGGGGGGTTCTGTAACAGTTCCCTGAGGAAAGGGACTCTGGTTAATTTCCTTGTTGTTTCGATTACAGAGGTGATAGGGCTTTTTTTCCTTGGATATTGTTAAAGAGGCTTGCCAGCACTGTAAAGAATGTGCTGCGTTCTTCAGATGAAATAAGGCCAATCAGTGGAATAATGAGGAAAGTAATATCTCCCTAGAGAGTCTGATTGGGTTTTCATCAAATCAGCCAACCTTTTCCAGTCATTTACACCAACGTTCACTCCATGCAGGGTGTTATGCTGTCTCAGATTCTTTCCTCCTTTTAAATCCCTTGTGATTATTACTGATAACTAAATAATTGGGATGAGGCAAATTTATGTATATTGTATATGTTCTTCTTTTTAAAATTAATTATTTTGCTCTTATTTTTTCACATATATTTTAAACAACTCTGCTACCCTGGAAGCTATTCCAAAGAAAAGAGAGATATGCAAGAGCTGGAAGATTTATTCCTTTGTGACACTGAATGTCCTTTTATTTTTAATATGTGGGGTAGTCTCCTATGAATGGAAGGTTACCTACTGCTAAGAGTACAATCCCATGACAAGATGCTCAATTCTTGTTGTTAATTATAACTTGACACATTTATTTTTATTTATTCATTAATTTGCCTTTCCAAGATAAACCTCTAAAATGAGCCATTTAATTTATTGGGGAGTGAGGAGAACAATAGTTACCATGATCTTCTCTTATTTCCTGATCTTTTCTCTGTCAAGAGAACAACATTAAATGCACGAGGAACATCCAGCTGCTGAGACAGAAACACTTCTCCTTCACATTCACTCACACAGAATTCAAACTAAGAAAAGGTTTGCACACAGCTTCTGCAGGTGCTTTCTTTCTGTACCTACACACATCCATAATCTATTCTGAAAAACATAAAGATTACAGTGTTGGGCCAGATTCTCCCGTGGTGTAAATCAGCTTGGTTCTACTGACACCAGTAGCTGTCACCCAGCATGAGTCCCTTCAGACACACATGGCAAGTTATTGACTCACCAGGGCTACTGCTCATACATCACTAAGTAGCCCTTTCCTATGAAGCCAGTGCCTTTTTGCCACCGAGTGAGGAATAGGCAGGAGCACAAAAGATGCAGGATGCTGCAGAGCTGTGCTGCTCCAGGGTGTTTGCAGACTGAATGTTGCAGTCAGCCTGTGCTGGCAGCTGCATACATGACTATACAGTACCTAAAATAAGGGGGGGTTCTGATTCCCTTCTGTGCTGGGTACTGCTCTGTTCTGGAGCACAGACAAAAAGAAATCTGCTCTCCTATGCAAGTTATCTTCCCTCGGTGGCTGGGAGATCCAGAAACAGTGCAGCTTCGTTATACACGAGCACATTTATGGCATCTTTGACAAGCTCCTGGACCACATCAGCCATGATCTGATTACATCGCTAAAATTAATGTGGTCTTTGGATGTTTTACACAACAATCTGGGAGGCATTTATTTCCTGCACTTTTGGGGGGGGGGGGACATGTTTAGCATGTGAAAGTTTTCAAAATTAACTGAGTTCCATTCACACCAGTCCTCCCACACCGCTCAGCAAATGATTCAAAGCCTTCAGCGTGATTTCATCTGTGCAGACTCTAATCCACTTACTTAATGAAATACATAATTAACATATTATAATTGCAGTAAAGATGGTTTTGACAGAAATCATTTCCCGTATCTAATACCGTGGTAATTTAATCTGTTCCCCACTCCCTAACACGACCCTCCGTGATTAAGTTTCATAAGAATTTTTTTGATTGATTGATTCATCTGACGTGCCTGGGCCCTGCTAAAGGAGTGTCTGTCAGTTTACAGAGCTACGTGATGTTGTGGCAGATGGTTGTGGAGAGGCTCTTTGCGCTGTCTCCCTGTGTGGTCTTTTTCTTTTTTTCCCCCTAAATGCCCTGATAATCCAAATACAGCAACCCTGATCCACTAAATCGCTACATGTTTTTATATGCTGTCTTTTAGTTGTGTGTATAGTTATTAAACTAGGGAAGGCAGGATGTGTTAAACTAGGAGGTCTAAATCCTAATGCTGTCATTCACTTCCACAATAAAACAACCCACACAGATACTTTTTATTTGATTTCTCTTTCTGTTTGTTTTCAACACAATCTCTCTAGTCTGTCATTCACTCTCAGGCAGTTACTTGAGTTAAAAGGGCCAGCAAGCCAAGTTATACAGACCTTCTCAGTTAAATATCACTTGTTACCTGCAGGAATATATGGGGAACATTACCAACCACTCGCTTTTCACGTCATACTCAAACGACTGCTCTCTTGATATGGGTCATGACTCATGAGATAATATCCAGTAAAAGGTCTGTGGCAAATTATGACTTCCTTTCCATAGACTGAAACCCTATAATTTTTTTAATGCTGTCAGTCTCCAGGAAACTGTGTCCTAGTGACATTGTGAAGAAAACCAAATCCCAAAGGAAGGGAAGCTGGATACCTTCCTCTGAGACAAACCGAGCCCTTTGGCAACAAAAAGCATCCTCCTCTCACCTTCATCCCTGTTCCTCACACCATCCTATGCACCAATATAGCCTTTTCTAGCTGTGGTTTGCTTCTCCCGTGGTAGGAGTTAACCAGTAATGATCAATGCTGTACTGCATTTTCCTTTGTCCATGGCTTTCATGCATCTGGCCAGGCCTCCAGCATCTCCAGGGAAAAGCAAGTAACTGTCTGTGTTTGGGACAGATGATAGAAAGACAAAGACATGACCCTGTCAAGTCATCCAGTCATTGTCAGAGCTTGCTCAGCGTGCTGGAACAGACCATCCCACTGCAGGTTTGGGCACTGGTACCTGCAGACTTTGTTATCCACAGCTGGGAGGTTCCCTGGCACCCTGAGCAGCACCACTGGCAACATTTGCTCTTTGTGGCTTGACTTTGTTCACAAAATGGGCTGCACAATAAAGTCCTAGGTATGTGAGAGAGCACAGGGCTGTAGTGTCTGGGTGTCTGGGCCTTATCCTAGGGCCAGGCAAGAGGGGGACAAGCAGCTTGTCATGTGTGAGATGGTTTGCCCCAGGGACAAGGTGGGCATGGATTTTCCAGGGTTTCTGTTCTGTAAGAGGGCAGGTTAGATATGTTTGAACCCTTTTAAGTCCCTTGGTTGTCCAGACTTTTAAAAGCCTGTCTCAGGGGGTGAGACAGCACCACAGCAAGAAAATGGCAGAGAAGCTGAATCTCTCTTTGTAGCCAGGATGCAGCAGCACTGCCATCCAAGCAGCAGGACAGTCCCCTAGGGGCACATTTTGCTCTGCAGTTGTGTCAGTTTGTGACACTGGTTGGTGCCAGGAAGGAATATGGCACTAGGAGCAGCGTGGCACTAGGAGCAGCCTTGCAGGCTAATTCCCAGCCTGGTGGTGTGTGGAATGCTGACATTAGTGGTTTATGGCTTGTGAGAGCTGAGGTGTGCTGCAGGCTCAGAGACCACAGTCAGCTTCTGTGTGCTGTCATGCCCCAGCTGCTGGAAATGTTTTGAGTAGCAGTCCCTTGGCTCTGTTGGTCAAAAGGTGGATGAAGGTGGTGAAGTTGTGAACAGTGAGCAAATCTTTGCTTCCTGTCAGCCTGAGCCTTAATTTTTTGCTTTCCCATAACTGCAAATAGTCTCAACGGGTCTAGTGGACAATGCTGCTTATATGTCACAGGGCAGAGACCTCGGGCTTAAAAAATTGCTGGACAGCGTTGCAAATTGCAGCATTCATTCTGTTTTACACCTGGAATGTCCAGGTGGGTGTATTCACTGACAAGGAGGGTAAAGACAGTAGAAAATACGAGAAAATAATTTACAGCCTGTCTTTCCTCTGCTTTGTTGTTTCACTTGATAGTAAGTCAAAGGTGACCCAGGCTCCAGCCTCTCTGATGGTCGTAATGCACAAAAGGGACTGGAGGCAGAGCTGCCTCACCTGTCCTGCTGCCTCACATCCTTCTGAACATTAGATCTTGGCCAAGTGCTTCTGACAGAAATCTCTGTTCATGAAAGACTCAGTCTTCTTCCTGGTAGGAGGACGTGTGAATCATTTTTGATGATGTGGAGCTGCATTTAATTGTGTCATCTTTCATCAACTGAGTGTGTACCAGTGCTTGACAACACAGTGGGTTTGTGGGGCTTTGTTAGTGATGTGAAATACAGCGTATTCATCCATTTCAGCAATGTTATAAACACTAATTGAGGTTTAGTTTCCTAATTTCTGTAGATGAGCTGCTGCATTAGTTAGGGTTTATTTTCCTACCAGTTCTCACTGACCAATGTACTACTGGTGTGTTTGCATTAAAAGTTTTGCCAAGATTATCCTATAGCAAGCAAACGCTTTCCATGGTGTCTGTAAATCTGCCATCCCTCCCAGTGACAGATTGTAAGTGCTCTGATCAACAAAAGCTCTGCTTTTCCCATTGAGTTGTGAAACACTTACCTGGGAACAGCTTGAGCACAGAATGTGAGACGAATTAAGAGGCATTTATGCAAAGGGAGGGCAGAGATTCTGAAAAAAAGAGAATTCAGATGGTCAGCTTTTTAAAACACTGGCACAAAATCAGAAACATGGACAATTTAGGCTCCTGCCCCAGCCCCTTAGCCAAACCCACACTGAGTTCAAGGAGGCCACTCAGAATGATGCACACCAGCTCCTACATCTGAGTCAGTGAACTCATTGAACTTGACTGAAATTCCTGTTGGAGCATTTTCTTTTTCCTGTGAGTGTGGAGGGAGGGGGAGGCTCCTTTGTGAGTGGCAAGTGTACATGAACACCACCACATCAACTGCCAATATGTTATGAGGCCTTGGTAACAATCTGGAGTCTCTGGGGAGCTCTGCTGCAGTTCAAGTGAGTATCAGACAGAGAGAAAACAATTTCTGGTGCCAATAATGCAGCACAGATGAAAAATGTTTTAATATTTGAAGCTGCTTTATGGCAGAAGCAATGACAGTGATGGAGTCAATGTCAGCTTTTTTCCTTTAAATGTCATCTTTCGTCTATGAGTTTTTTCTGCTCTGGAGGCATGCAAGCCTGATGCTGACTGTTTGCAACCATTGATCATTGATTTTATTCTAAATGGAAAGCTTGCCAGAAGACTAGAAATTCTGGAATTTATTAGGATTTCTTTAAGAGGCACTTTAGCTCAACAGTTCTCATTACTGTCTTTACAATGTTACTTATTTTTCTTTTTATGTCATATGATTTGTAAAGGGTTAGTACTCAGAGAACAATATACGATTAAACCACTGTGCATGCTGGAGTTGCAAGCTTAGAGGGGAAAAAGGATTCTTAGGAAGGCTAAGCACATATCTGAGTGTTAAACAACTAACGTCTCTTCAGAAAGAAAAGCTCTATTTTGAAATCTGTGAACATGATTTTTATTAAACAGCAGTTTTGATTAAATAAGGTCACTCTTAAATTAATAACTCTTAAATACATAAATAAAAGGGCTAAACCATCTTTATATTCTGACATTTAGTACATAAACAACGTACTGTACGTACCAAATGTCAGAATATAATGAAAGTTTGTCCTGTTAAACTAATACTACTGATGGACAAAAATGTCTTGGACTCTAAAACCTCTTCAATGTATTTATTTACAGTGACATTATACTGAACATGCCAACTAGGAGTGGTTTAAGGTTTTATTATATATTAACATTTAACATATTTGTGTGCTTATGTATAAGTGATTATTCTTCATTTGGTTAGAAAGAATCCATTTACAATTATACAGTGGGCTAAATGTTTTCAGTTTGTGATATGTTTCCATTGGCACAGGACTAGTTCAAACAGGTATGTTAGCTCTTGGCTGACACGCCTGACATTCAGGCTTTATTATGGAGCAGCGTACCCAGGGAATGTGAATTATAGAGAGTATCAGCCTTGGCCTGCTGAAAGCATCATTCAGCCTGGTTGATTATGGAATTTACTCCCCAGTTTGGGTCTGGAGATCCATCTACTGAGCTGATGCTGTTTATTTGTTTAGTCACAGATATGTTGCAGACCAGACAAAGGGAAAATCGTAGTGGGAAACAGGGGGGTTGGATAGCACTGACCAGCAAAAAGCAAAATCTTTCAGGGTAAAGGGCCAGCGGTAAAGTTTATTGCCACTGTTTAGATAAAGCTAATTCTGGCAAACCCTTTAATAAACCATCAAGTGCAGCACTTGAAATGTAAAAGAAAACTTTCCAGCAAATAAAACGCCCATCTGCAATGTCACCGTGGATGCTGTAAATGGAGTTCCTGGTGTAGTGGGGTCTGTTGTACCCCATTGATCAAACTGCTTTTAATGCTTATTGGCATTATTGCCTGATTGGCAATGCCACATGTGATACAATGGTTGTATTGTAACTGGGGTACAGCAACAGCAGAATATTTTCTGCTTGCCTCAACCCCTTCTATTCTGCACTGGCCACGTCCCCACATGCTCACTCTCATACTTGTTAACAGGAAGGTTTCTCTGTCTGCAGCAGTGAAGCTCAGCTGATAGAATTGGCATATTTTCCCTTTATTGTTGGATAGCCTCTGCTTCCTTCTGCACAGCTCGCCACCAAAAGGGCTTGTTTAGTTTTGTGCTATACCCAATGATCTGTTATTTCTGTCAAGGTTTTAACGATTCTCTGATGAGACCAGACTTTCTGGCTAAGTTCAAGAGTTGGGAAATACTGAGTACTATTCAACAGCCATTTCTTGAGAGTACCATTTAAAAGTCACAGGTGCTAGGAATATCTGAATCCATGGAGTGCAGCACCATTTGTAAAACCATTTGTGCACTTTTGGAAGGTGAATCTTCAGAGATGTTCCATCAAGAGCCCTTACAGTTTAAAATCCTAATGAACATTTGCAAAATAACCATGAATTTGCCCTAGTAGGAATAGCTGGAAGCCTATCTGACAGTTTGGGTGAACCACGAAATCCTAAAAAAATATTTAAATATGAAGTGGTGACAGAGTATTATGCTTCCATGGTGTAGAGATCCTCCTTGTCATTATTAATTTGTGTTCTAGCAGAATGTAGAGGCTGCAGGGAACAAAAGGGTCCCATTGTTTTTGTACTGCACACACACATCCCAGGTACTTTTTGCACTTAGGAACTTGGTTTCAAAAGAATGGGATAGCACAGGCAGAAACAGGAAATCATAGACTGGCCTGGGTTGCAAGAGATCTTAGAGATCATCCAGTTCCAACCCCCTTGCCATGGACAGGGATACCTTCCACCAGACCAGGTTGCTCAGATATCCATCCAGCCTGGCCTTGGACACTTCCAGGGATGGGACAGCCACAGCTTCTCTGGGAACCTGTGCCAGGGCCTCACCACCCTCACAGGGAAGAATTTTTTCCAATATCCAGTCTAAATCTCCTCTCTGTCAGTGTGAAGCCATTCCCCCTTGTCCTGTCACTCCATCCCTTGTCAGTTGTCCCTCTCCATCTTTCTTTAGGCTTCCTTCAGGCTCTCAAAAGCCACAATGAGGTCACCCCAAACCTTTTCTTCTCCAGGCTCAACCACCCCAACTCTCCCAGCCTTTCCTCCCAGCAGAGCTGCTCCATCCCCCTGTACCCTGGAGCCGCCTCTGGCCTGGCTTCAGCAGCTCCAGATCCTTCCTGTGCTGGGCCCCAGGGCTGGGGCAGCTCTGCAGGTGGGGTCTCACCTGAGCTGGGCAGAGAGACAGAATCACTGCCCTTATCTGCTGCCCACGCTTCTTTTGAATAGGAGATGTGTTATTGATACTGAAGACCATATGATTTTGGGGTGGAATTGAGATTTTGTAGGTTTTAGTTCACTGTCTTGTTTATTATATTGCTTCAGAACCTCCAAAACCAACACGTTTTCCTGCATTACATTTATTGTACAGGCCTCTGCTTGGACAAATCATGAGTTGTGTACAGGTCTCTCATCCCATTAGGAAGTGACTGCCAAAGGAAAGCACCACAAAATGTGATCTTAAAAAAAAATAAGTCAAAGTAATCCACAAATAAAAATTTACATTTTTGTTCCTCTGCTGGGAAAAAGATTTTAAGGAAAAGCAAACCTAATTTTTCCATTCCTAAGTGGATTGCTGCTAAGTGGCAGCAGAGGACTGTAGAGGTAGTGGCAAATGTGTTGAGAACTGTGATATTAAAAAGAAAATAATTTAGGGGAGGAATCCTGAAATTTTCCAGAGAAAATAATTTCAGCTGAAAATCCTTGAGTAGCTCCAGTAAGGATGTTGCTCATTTACACTGGGAATCAGTGAATTTAACATTGCTGTGCTCAGCAAATCACAGCTTTGTGCATTTATCCATCTTTCTTTACAAATAACCAGCTAACATCAGTGAAAGGAGTCAGTTCCTTCACTGTGAGGAGCTTAGCCTTGCAAGAAACCTCCTCCTGCTAATCCATATTCAGACAAGCCCTGAGGGAGCTATCAAGACTATTCTGAGAGTAAATTATCCACCCAGGAAAGGATTACAAGATGCTGGCCCTGCTCGAGATCCCCAGCTAGACCATGTCAGGATTTGACAAAGGTTTGTGCCACTTGTATGCTCAATGTGCCGATGCTCCCCGGACCAGTTCTTAGAGACCTCTGAGTTGAGAGAATGAAAAGCAAAGTCTTCATTTTGGAGTTGAGGAAAGCAGCAGTCACTGGTGACTTCCAGCAGGGAAGCATCAAACCCCCAGTACCCTTTGGAGTGATGACCACACGAGCAGAAACAGAGGGCAGTAGTTGGGGGTGTCCTGTGGTGTTTGCACCGGGACGATTTCTGCAGGTTCTCTTCTGGCGAGGGAGGGGCTGGAGCCCCGAGGCAGCCTCCTCCCTCCTCTGTGGGCAAGGTATGAGCTGCAATAGCTCACATCAGCTCGGCTGGGCAGCCTCGAGGTGTGGGCACACAGGTACTCCGTGGGGTCAGTCAGGATGCTGGTGCTGTGCCTCACATCATCCTTCTCATCTTCCAGGTAATGAAAAGATGAAGGGGTCACCTGGCTTCTCACTCCTGCTGACGCCAGGTTGAAACACCAGCTGGGATCATCCTGCCACAGTCTGCACCTCTGTGACTAAGGAGAAAAGTTCAGCTGCCAAAACATTCAATCTGGAACTCCTCATTAAAAAAAAAAATCCATTAGAAGTTATATCTTTTATAAATGGCCTATATATTATGACATAATTTAATTTAGTGCTCTGAATGTATTATGGCCGCCATAACAGTTTTACATTTATAGATTTCATAGTTTTGCTTCTATAAAACAACTACAATCTGTACCCCTTCCAGCTAATTACAATAAAATGCTTCGATTCACATTTACAATGTAAACTAAGGGCAGATGTGAATTCTGACTCAGGTTTATGCTCCACAGGCTGCTGAGAATGCCTAGGCTTAGCCTCCCCTGACTAAAGTGTTTTCTGGGGTCAGGTCTTGGTGGAGACTTGCCAGGAGGAAGCTGTGCCCTTTGCTAGGAGCTCCTGGGGTTACTGCTGAGGGACCACGTTTGTGGGGCTGGTTGGATACTGAAAAAATGAAAGAAGTTGGGAGTAGATACTCATGTAGGCTGAGCTGGAGAAAAGAGAGTACCAGATCTGAGTATGATGGAACTTGTTGGAAAAAAGGGAGGAAATCAGCTGTAAGGGATGCAAATTGAGTGGGCAGGATGCAGGGGAATAAAGATTTTGTGCTTAAATGACAGATTCAAAAATGGTTTATGCATTTGAGAAAGTCATAGAATCACAGAACGGTTTGGGTTGGAAGGGACCTTAAAGACCATCTCGTTCCACCCCATGCCATGGGCAGGGACACCTCCCACTGGGCCGGGCAAGTCAGGGAGGGCCCTGTCAGCCCCATCCTGGTGCCACGGATGCGGCATCCACAACTTCTCTGGGCAAACTCTTCCAGGGCCTCACCAGCCTCACTGTAAATAATTTCTTCCTAATATCTCATGTAAATTTCCTCTCCTTCAGTTTGAACCCATTGCTCCTTTCCTGTCACCACAGTTCCTGATGAAGAGTCTCTCTCTGGCTTCCCTGTAGCCCCTTCAGGTACTGGAAGATCTGCACACAACCCTCTCCTCTCCAGGCAGAACAGCCCCAACTTGCTCAGCCTGTTTTCACAGGGCAGGTGCTCCAGTCCTCTTTTCAACTTCATGGCCTCCTCTGGGCTTGCTCAGCACTTCTGTGTCCTTCTTACGTTGGGAGCACCAGAACTGCACACAGAGAGGATGCAAATGCAAAACAACACATGTTATAATGGGCTTCATTTTCATATCATGGTGTAATGTATTTACTCAAGAGTTGTTTGTGTACAGAAGACCTGCTAAAAGCAATGCTTTTTTTTTTTTTTTTTTAATTAAAACATACAATCACAGGTCCCCAGTGACTATGGGAAAAGAGAGCAAAATCCTTTCTCGTTTCAAAATTCCCAAACTTTAAATAGCCTTGTGTCAAGAAAAGCAATAATTTCTGAGTTAACAATAATAGAACACAATACTTAATGGACTTTCTCTGCTTATTAATTAACAAATAGATTTCCCATATCTGCACAAATCAGTTAAAAATGAGATACCATCTGCCTTTGATACCCTATTTGTTTAGCCTTTCTCCAACCTGTATAAACTCAACATGTAAGAGTCTCTGAGAGAGGGCAGCAAACAGGACTTTTGTTCCTGTGAAAGTCCTTACTCCGGAGCCCACATTCTTACTAAGTTCACTGGGGATGAGTCATTCCTGATTTTCAGTCCTGCCCAAGTGTTTTGAGCTTATATTCCTTCTTACACAGTAATCAAAATGCTCTAAAGAGCTCAACCGGTCTCTAGGATGCAGCTTGGTCAAACAGTTTTATGATCCCTTCCCAAATTTTCTGATTTTTTGAGGCTCTCTTTTCTGAGGAGAGAAAATGCTACATTTACGTGGTTCAGAGGTGGCCATTGTTTGTATCAACAACGCACACTGTCACTGCAGTTCCAGTGAGACAAATGCACATGTGAGTTTCCATTTGCACCTACAATGAATAGATGTCTGATTCCACATTCACATGGTAGCCCAAGTATATCTGGCAACTCAATTTTTGAAGCTTTAAATGTGGCCTCAGGTCTAATAACCTTCTTCTGCAGATGCTGTTTTTGTATGTTTTTAATCACGAATCATTCCTTATCTATTAACCAATCATATTTGCTAACTGGATTGCTTGTGAAGACCTCTTATTGTAATTAGCATGCTTCAGCTGAAGAGTAAACAAATATTCCAACAAACTATTATGACATAAGTTGATTTTCTGTTCTCAATCACTACCATTGTGGATACAGCAAGCTTTGAATTAAACATCTCTTCAAGATGTAATGATCTCAGTCAAGAACATTTTAATTAAATTAAGGGATTGAAACTTTTGTTTTTGACAGGGCATGAATAAATCAGCAAGAGGTGAATCTGGTTCAGTGAAAAGCTTGATCCAGAGAAATAGTCTTGGAAATAATTACAATTGTGTTGACCGACAGTGCTCAAATGGAACAGTAAATATTTTGTCAAGGGATGCTAAAACATAATGCACTACACAGAGTTCAAAGCATTGTTATAAGGAGGTGGGCATTTGCCTGTGCAATAGGAGTCCTCTGATGAGGAGGTCATGGCTTCTGCTGGCACCAGACCTCTGTTCTGTCACCCTGTGTTTGAGCTGGCAGATGGGAATGTTGGGGTATTTCATGAACTATATTAGCAACATTTTGGGAGGTCTGGATACACTGGGGTCTGCCTGACAGAACTGGTACAGGGCGTGTTGTCTGCACCTTGCAGAGTCTCCCAATGGCTACTCACCCACCATCACTGGAGCTGCAATACACTGCATTTACTGTCACCTTTTGTTTTACTGGCAGAATAAACAGAACTGGACATCAATCCACAGCAACAGATTTATGTGTATAAAAACTGCATGATTATCATACTCAAATCAACCAAAAAGCATCTGTCTGGCTCCCTGACTTTAAGTTTGTACCTTGTTTTGAAACACATGTGCGCAAACACACACCCGCCTGTGTCTGGATATTTAATCAGTCAAATTACCTAGGAAGTAGATTTTGAGTATTGAATATATTATGAGCTTCCAAGAAATATGTTTACCCAAAATACCTATCTGGCATCTGTAAAAAAATTTCAAGGTTAAAGTGACTTAAAGATCCAGACTGCAGAAGCTCACTCATACACTAGACAACATCTCTTTTCATATTCTTTTAAACCACTGCACACAACTCTCCTAATCTTAATAGTGCTCTGGAGAGTGTGGAATGGCCAAAACATGAAACAGAATAATCCAAATATACGGAAAACTGTTACATTTGCATTGCAAAACCTTGGCTTGGGTTTGAAAATAATGGAATGATAGTTTGTCCTCTAAACGGTGTCCAACCTCCTTAACCTTTAAGTGTCATCTGCCTAGGCAGCCCTCAATGCTTGTTTTTACAGATGACAATAGGGCCCATAGGACTTAAGACAGATCAAATAACTGGGCAATAACCACTGGGCTTGCTCTTAAAATAGAAGATCAAAAAAAGGCAAGCCAAAATAAAAGAGGTCTTATTAAGAAATGAGTTTATTTGGCTACACTGAAACCTGCAGGATAGAGGAAGGGATGGAAAAAAGAGCAGAATCCGGTGGAAGGAAAAAAGGGCTAATAAAGAAGGGCACTGCCCTAGACCATGCTGTGGAAATCTTTCCTTGGTCATGTCCTGGAGGCACTTAAGTAAATGCAAAATGGGAGAATGTTCTTCCAAACTCCATTCATGTTCGTCTCAGCTCTGTGGAGATCTGTCAGATCTCCTGCAGAACATGTGAAAACTTGTGCATCTCCTTGTTGCCTCCTGGCTTGACTCCTCTTCCCCCAGGAAAGAAGCCAGCTATGTGATATTTCCTTGTGGTTGTCCACCTTTCAATTTAAATGCAGCATGGGAAGAGCAGAATTCTTAAATTTTCCTCAATTAAGTAAGAAGAAGCATTTTTCTGGTTGCCCTTGCTACACCACCACTTACAGACCATATCTAATTTCTCATGCTTATTGTCTCAACCTCTTTCAGTTCCAAGATTTTCTTTCCAATTCTTGCAGCTAAATCTCTTTCCAAGCCATCCTAGTTTCATGTCACAAGTACTACAAGCTTCTCCATAGCCTTTTTAACCCCCATTGCCCTCTGAGAAATCAAATGACACCAAAAGAAAGGTCTAAACAGGGGTTTCAATGTTATGTCAGAGACAGTGGCAATTTTAGTCTGCAATATGACACTATAGAGAAAGGAGGGGGTTTCTTAGGATATTTGTCCAGTTTTGTTGAAATAGTCAGCATTGCCTGTGGAAATATTTTTGCATCTTCATGGTGGGAAGATGTCTTTGTTCTCTCAATAAGATTTGTGAACACTAATGAAAAATTTGGCTTTCTCTTCCAGAACTGGTTTCACTGGCTTTGCCTTCCCTCCTCATAGGATGAAGGGCAAAAAACAGCAGGAAACCGAGACAACATTATTAAGTGTGCAAAGGAAAAAATGCTATAAATATTTTGGTTGAAACAGCAGAGACATTAAAGATAAAAGTTAAATGGAAATAAAGGCAGTCAGATGGTTATTATATGTTGCTATAAAATCCAAGAGCTGTTAGAAAAGGTAGATCAGGATTTGCTTTTAAAAAAATGACAGGCCTGTAAGAAAGCAATATTTTTGATTGATAGAGATTTTAATTGCTCTGATATTTATTGGAATGACAGCTATTAGGAATTGAAGCAGTGATAAGGGATTCTCTGAAGCTTGAGGGTATTTGGATAAACACCTCAAATTTGAATGCCTATCAGAAGGTTATTAAACTTATTAAAACCTTGAGTTTTTCATTTGGGCTAAAAGTCTTTGAAAAGAGGTTTGCTTGGTGAATTTCTTATGAAATTATATAGATTCTGTTAGTGATGACTTTTTCTTTCTCTCCTCCTGAGAAGCATGGGCAAGCTAGGTTAGGCAGGAATTGCTGACATGGATATCTGCAGAGATTGTAGTGTTAAGGACAAAAATTCATGTGGGTAAAACATGTTCCAGAAAAATATGTAGCCTTAGAAATAACAAATGGTGTTACTTCCCCTAGCAATTCAGGTTTTATTTTTAAGAGACCTAATCGGCACATGTGCTGTTTTCCATCTATGGCAACTTGTGTTTTTAGAAAATTAATTACTTGCTTTGGATATGTAATTGGAAAATTTAGTCCTGAATTATTAACAGTTCTCTTCTGAATGCCTCATATTTCTGTGGTCCAAAATGATTTTCAGAACTCTTGAGCACCCAAAGGTTGAAGCTAAAAGAGGAGGAGGCTCTCATTGTGTCAGAGACACGGGGATGTGAGAGCTCCAAGTGTGGTCATCACATCACAGCTTTGCTGATCTATGTGTCTTTTATTATCCCACAGAGATGAAACACGAATGGCAAAGTTAATAAAATGGTCATTCATTATCTTTCATGCATATTTTCTCTTTTTTAATGTTTTATTTAGTCTTTTCCACATTAAAAAGCAAGAGGGTAGAACTCCAGTACTATTTAACCTCATGACACTGGTCATATGAGGGTAGGATTTTTCTTTCTTTCTTTTCCCCTCCAAATGCCATCCCAGTAACGTGATAGTCATGACCATTCATTATCATTAGCTAAACCAGTTCCCTGGGAGATGTGATAATAAAATGTTGAAATTATAAATTGATTAAGTGCATATGTTACACACTGATGGTTGGATATAGAGTCTAAGTACAGGTGTGCTTTGCAAGAAACATTTATATGGGTACTTGGAATGAGTGGGACGGCCTATAACTCCAACAACTTGAATTGTTGTCTCCAAGAGTGTTGGAAAAGGATGATGTGAGGAAACTGTCACTATTTTAGGATGATCACATCAGATCACAGATGAAATATAACTGTGCAAATGTAGCACTGCACTGCTTTGAGGAACAGTTCACATGGCTGAGGGTTTTTGAGTAGCTGTGGTGAAATGCGGGGGCGTGGATCCTTCCAATGTGTGTACATGTTGTGAATCCACAGAGCCATAAACTGCTACAGAAAAGAAAAAAAGTAAAAATCAAGGCAGAAGCACAGGCAGCTGTTGCATAAGTTTGGGAAGAAAATGGATTTCAAGAGGAGATTTGGAAAAGTAATGCCCTGTATTCTCGAGGTAGATGGAACGTAACAGAATTAGCTGAGAAATACTGAGAAGACTCAGATTGAAAAAGTCAGCATTGACAAAAAGGAAGACTCAGCCCAGAATTTCAAATTCACGTGTCTACTTTGGAGATCTTATTTGCAACACGCTGCAATTCTTTCACATGTGGTTTTCTCTTTGTCAGTTTTTATCCAGTCAGCTTTCTACTCTGCTTTACCCCTTTATAATTTCCTGTATCTTGTCCTCCTTCCCAATCTTTTCCTCTTCCTGTCCTCTCCCATTTGGTCCCTCACTGTGGGACTCAATTCATTAGCGTTTGCAGTGAAATGTTTCCAAAATGCTGCACTAGAAAGGCAGAGTCTGTCTGCTAAATGCATACAAAAGCTTTCCACTGTTTTTGGTACAGAGCAGATTCCATCCAATGTACTGCATATATACTATTTTATTTCAGACTCCTAAATATTTGGGAAATTTTCCTATTTGAATTTTAATGTTAAACTCAGAACCATAGCTTTGACTTGATTTTATTCTCCCTTACATGGTGAGGATATACCAGCCAATAATTAAGAATGTGAAAAACAAGCTGCAGTGGAGAGTCAATAATCCAAATACTTCTATATATCAAAGCTCCAGATTGTTGACAAATTTCTTTCTGATAACTGTATGTTTTCTTTCACACTGACAAAGTGACATGGCATAACCCTTGACATTTGAGAAGAATATGGTCAGTTTTTTTCAGATGGATTAGTTCAGGTAAGCAGATCTGATTCAAATATTTAACAGATTGTCCATAAATCTGACATTCATGGGAAGCTGCTAATTCTGAAGTGATCACAAACACTTCACAAACGCAGAGACTTCAGTTAGCACATAACTCACTGAAGACTGGAAACTGAGATGGTTGCTTCTGACAAATCTTTCATTGATGTGTGTGTCTAACCATCAAGAATGAACAAAGAGTCAGCATGTTTCATAAAATACTCTCCTTATTGTAATTCTTCTGTAAAAGTATTTGACATCTTTTTAGATTTTTTTTCTTGGATTTACTTTTTGTTGCAATCAATCTTGATTCAACAATATGCTCCTACCAAAACATTTTTAATAATGAAACAATGACAGTAGTAAATTTGCATAACCAATGAGTTCTTTCATTGTTTCTTTTTGCTATAGTATTATTCTTTTCTTTGTTTCAGAGTAGTGTCTGCTAGTCAACGTGGACCAAAGAAAATAGTTTGTTTGACATGGATTTAAATTCTTCATTAAGGCTTAAAGTTAAAACGGTTTATTGGGTAATTCTTCATAATTGCAGTTTAGTTCTGGGTTAAATGTACGGGCAGCAGCACTGCAGTAGTTAGACTGTTCCAGCAAAAATTCCACACTTTGGAGAAGTAAAAGGCAGGTTGTCTGCCCAATAATGATAATTCCTGCCACTTGCAAATGTGGTGCACTTCTTTAATTTATCTTGCCCGTGTGTCCATGTCATTGAAGAGACAGTGCACACTTGGGGCCAAATGTCTCTGTGAGGACCTCCACCATAATTCCTGCCATATCCACTGGATTTTCCTGCTCTCTAGTGGAGTAAATCAAGGACCAACCCAAAGATGAGCTACACTTTGTTCTGGGGTTGAACTGCAGAGAGCAGGGCATGAGTGGTCTCACCGAGGCCCCTCTCTGTGGCAGGGACACACTCTGCTGCCTTGGGACCTGTGTCCAAATCACTTTGCACCTCAGCCCAAGCCAGCAGGGCTCCTTTGAAGGTTTTCAGAGCCTGCACTGGGCTGTGTTCACGTGGCCTTCAGTGAAGGCTTAAACAGGGCTGCTGTGGTGGGGCGGGTGTGCCTTTGAGCTCCCTCCAGATGGCTGAATTCAAACACTTTGGTATTGCTTTTCTGCACAGTTTAGGGACTTAATGTCTTCTAAAGTCATTCTATCCCCTTCCAAAGTGAGTGGCACTCACAATGCCAACCACATTTAAACAAATCTTGTAGCAAACTGTGTGGTGTCCAGCGTCTTTCCCAACTTCTGTCAAAATGCTCAAAATAGATTTTTCCCAAATTTGCCTGTCTGTATGTGGACAAGGGGTCCTGTAAGAAGGCTGGTCATGGCTGCTCCACGTATTTTGCAGAAGGCATGAGGACAAATTCCTGCTCCTTTTCTTTTAAAGAGTTTTAACTCTGATTCTTCTAATGATGTGACTAGGAGCTTCCTTCATGTTGTCCAAAATAGTGGCATTTTGAAATAATCCAGATCTGTGGGTGTAGCTAATGAGGAGAGTAAAACAGAAGATGCAAACTTCAGAAAAAGATTAAAAATATACTATGGAAATAGCCTGTCTAGGTTTTGACAGATGAAATTTGAAGACAAATGATTTGTCGTTCAGACAAAGGCATTTTTAAAAGAAAATTTAAATGTAATGCATGAGGAAGAGTTGTGCTGATCTGAAAGGAGGATTAACTGACGTGATCTTGATCATAGGGTCATTATACTGCTGCCTTGGAAAATAATAAAACAAACAAAAAATGTTAACAGGAGGTCAGGGCAGTGGCTTTTAGCAGCTTAGCCCATGGGGGGAAAATGTAACACACAGAACTGCAGAATGCAGGAATTGCCTGATTGAGGGAGATTTATGGGCTTTGTGGGGAACAGAGTGCCATGTTGCATTTCTAACACAGTCCTGCCGTCCACAGACCTGGGGAAAGGACAGCAGCCAGAAACAGCTTTCCCCAGAAATGTTTCCTGAAATGGGGGCTGCAGTGAAAACTATCCGGATCTCTGGTTTGACTTAGCAATCAGGTCATGCTGGAGCTGTGACATTCCAGTCACTTCCGCAGCAAAAATCTTTGTATGGAATTAAAAAAAAAAAAAAAAAAGGCGTTGGTAGATTGATAAAATGTGCTCATCACATAATCTTGTAGTGCTGCTCCGACAGAAAAATGTATAACAATATGTGCAATTTATTGATAAATGTCAGCCTAAATAGTCTGCGAGAGGAGGGGGGAGCAGAAAGCCATACATTTCCCACAAGCACCCCCTCAGGCAGCAGCTTGAGCAAATACAATACATGCAATGCAATAAACTAAGATTATGGGACTTCAGCGCAGACAAGTGTGGCCTTCACCGTAGGCTAAGTAGGCAGTCACCTCAGCACTATATTTAAAGGGGCACTGGAATAACAGAGATAACGTGGTCATTCTGCAGTACTCCTGTTCAGACCAACTCTTCTATGACTGTTTCAATAACACTTGTCTTTCTGTCTGATGGGATCTTTCTGTCATTTTTATGTAGAACCTCAGGACTCGCACACCCTCGGCGCTGCTCCCGTGCAGGATTTTCAGCCGTGCAGGGCTGGGCAGGAGGCTGAACCTGACTTACAGCAGAGCTGCTGGCTCCAGCTCCCAGCCCCTCCAGCCTGGGGTTGCCTCTCTGGACTCTCCACATGGGGCTGGGCCCTGTGCAGGCTCAGAGCTGGTGCAAGCTCAGGTACCTAAACCCAAGATGGAACGTGGGCTCCCCAGAGCTGGGGGGGACCATTTTGGCACAAGGCTTCAGACCAAAGGGATTCACAGCAGGGAATGGGGCTTTAGGAACTGGTTCGGTCTTTCAGCAACACATGACCGAAGATGGTCTGAGGGAGTTTTCAGACAAAGAAATCAGCTGCAGACTGGGGGCACAAATGCCACTTTCACTGTGGGGATGATGGGGCTCATGTTATTATCTTGGTCCAGTTCAATTCCTTCTTGTTGTAAGGCTGCATTTCAGTAAGTAACACAAAATTACTGCAATCAGACTCTACCTTCCTGCAGGAAAACGAAATTTTGAGGTGACAAAATGACAACATCTGGCCTAAATAACAAATTGAAGATGATATTCTAAGCTTACATTGTCAGACCTCTCTGGCAACATGGACTTTCTCACTGGTGGCATATGTAAGCAGCAAAATACTATAAAATATATTTTTATCTTTTTACATGGGGACTCTTGTTTTGTAAGGGAAAGACCCTTCTGAAAACTGCATGAAACTGAGGCACCCCAAGCAGTTAGAAAACATACAATTACTGCTACTAATAAGGCAGCTCCGATTTGGAAAGGATCACACCCATGCACATGAGATTTGGGGTGCTTTATAATGACACACACAATAAATCCCTGAAATAAATAATTACAATATAAATAGGTTGCTCTCCTGTTTTTCTGGAGCCTAAGGAGACTTTGTCCATGTAGGCGTGCTAAAATACGAATAGCTGAGGTACTTGTTTTTGATCCTGAGTACACAGAGAAGCATAAATCAGTTTTTTCCTCTTTACTGCTGTTTTCCTCAGTCAGCTTTCCCATAATGCCTCCGCAGGAGCTGACAGTTGGATGCAGCACAAGACCCTGCTGGACAACTGTCAGGTTTGTTGAAGGATATTAAAGAGAACTTGATCATGTGTCAGCTCTCTTCAAAATACACTCACATTGGAAAAGTGATATATCTGTCAAAGCAAGGACTTCAGCATTTGGCAGAACAGGCCATTTTCACAAACAAAACTGTCCAATTACATTAGGGGGCATGAACTTCAGGTGTGTATGCCAGGGACAGAAAGATCTGCAGCCACACATCACAGACACTGTCTCCTTAAGCCATATGGTTGGATGTGGGCTGCATCTCAAGCATAGTTTCTTTATGCTTCATAGATTAGGAATTAATTTAAAATTATCAGAAACATAAATTGCTGCTTTGAACTTCAACATGAACTTTTTTTTTTATTTCACTGAAGGCTGCCAAGAATTCAATTTAGGAGAGAGAGAGAGAGAGAGTGGAAAATTTATCAAGTTTGATTAGATGATTAAGAACTAAGCTATGGAGCAGAAATGCTTCTTTCTTGTTTTGTTTTTTAAATGCTTTTAGGAAGACTAGTGTGAGTTTTGATTAAATAACATCATTGGTTCGGAAACAAATTGTGCCTGAGAGAACAACAGCAAAGACTTTTTCTTGGAAATATGTTATAGTTGAGTTTAGGTCTTTCTTGGCTCACACAGAAATGCAGACATTTGGTGGGAGTGAGCTTTCAAGTTGAAACCGCTTGTATCACACACAATATCCCGTGTGTGGGGAACTGTTACATCTAAGTTCAAGAAAACCATCAAGATGCAGTGATGAGGATGGAAACTGTCTTGATCACATTGTTTATGCCAAAATGCTCATTTTTTGTATACAAGAAATTTCAGACTTCATCTGTGTGTGGAGGTAAAGCACTGCAGTGTAGCACAGAGTCGTGCAGTCTGACAGGCAGAATTTACAAAGGATGAGCTCAGTTTTGGGAGTAGTCTTAGGAGATCCTAAGGGAATTTACCTTTTTTAGGTTGCTTACAACTCTACTAAAGATCTGTAAACATTTTTACAACCTTTTGAATATAAATTATTATAAGATTTCACCATGGAAATGTGAAAAATATGACATCAAGTTTCTTATTCCAACTAAACATCTGGGCTAAATTTTATGACTTTTACCTTGTGCAATCCCACCAAAGGCTGTTCATTAAAATGACATCTCTCAATATTATTTTTTTTCTTTTTCTTTTCAAATTTGCAGAAGCAAAATCCCATTTTCATTAGGAAACTGATTTATTTTGAATGAAAATAACAATTGTTCTTCTCCTCTGGGGTAGGGAATTCCACATTAACTCAGTTCCAGGAGAACAAGTACCTCTTCTTTGCCTCCTGGTTACTATGTGCTTCCTTAGCCAAATTCCCACTCAGGAACAGAAAAACTAACAGTTATAGTTTTTTATGTTGTCAAATAAAGCAATAAATATGTACATACACAGGCACACACACACATATGTGCACTTATCCATACACATACACAAGTTCTCCCACCTTGATTTGGTTTCTCTTCACACTTTCTCCATTAGCAAAATTGTCTTTTTCCTTTACTTTGTCTTCACATGCAAAAAAAGATGTATTTTTATGGCAAAGTAACACACAGCTTCAGATCTATCTGGTTTTAAACCTTTGTGGGAACAAATCTCAGAGTGGCTTGCTGTGAGGCATTTGTGCAACATCGACAGTGTGCCTGTAACAGCTGAGGGTTTGAGTTCACCAGCTGCTTTGCAGTAACTACCAGAGGTTGTGAATTAGCCATGTGTGCTTGCAGGGTAAGCAGAAAAGCCATAAAAGTTTTTAGTTTCTTGATCCATGAAAGCCAATGTAGATGAATAGTTCTATACCTTCTTTTTGAGGCTCTCTTCAAACTTAGAAAAGACATTTCTGCAGTTGCAGTACTAATTGTATGTTTTCAAGATTGTTTTCATTCACAGCTAGATTTGTCTTTTTTTCTTGTGAGATCTCTGGAAAACAATAGAAAGAACCCTCCCTTGTCTCCACCTAGTCTTTTGTGTCATTGCCCTGATGGATGTAACCCACATTTTGAGAAATAGGCATTATTCTGTGTTATTACATTTGTTTCAAAATCCTCCTCTAAAAGTAGCTTAATTTCTGTAGAGCTGACATTATGATTGATAGGAATTTCTACATCACAGTCAGTAATCCTTAAGAAACTAAATACCTAAGTGGAAACAGTTGTAGTAAGAGCTTTTAACTGTATGTCCATGATGGCTGCTCAGTAATGTGGTGACATGTCACCATGACAATGATGTGACATGTCACCTCACACAATGACATGTGACAGCCACAGAGTCACTCTGGCACTACGGGATAAATCACAGTTTGTGTGTAACTGCTCTCTGGCTGCTGATCCAGTTCTGGGACAGGCACAGCACTTCTGACTTCCAATTAGCTCCAAACCTCACTGTTTCAAAGCCACTGGCCAACTCACAGTGGGGTGGATGATGATGTTAAGAGAGATTTGAGGGAGATGAACTTATTTGTATAGAAATCTTCAGCACGGGCCTGGTAATGGGCTTTTCTGCTTGTCTGCAGCAGGGTCTGGGGGAGCTGCAGGTGAGGACCCACCTCTGTTAACTCCTGCTCTGTGCGGGCAGGCTGGAGGGCTGGGGAGTGGGCTGATCCCTCCTTTCCCAGTTGTCCAGCAGGACAGCCCAGTTCGGGTGGGTGCAGTGGTGAAGGGCTTTGGGCAGCTCTGTTGCTGGCTGAGGAGCAGGGTTTGGTCCTTGCCCTGCAGGAAGAACAGGTACTCTGAGCTTTGGTGGCACTGGGAAGCCGGGCTGCTCCCCCAGCCTCACCTCTCTACTCCTCAGGAGTCAGTCTGGTCTGCTGCCACTATCCGAGTGAAACAGCCTTTCCTGCTCATTTGAAAGCATCCAAACGTTGTCAGGAGGGCTGGGGGACAGTCACACCTCAAGCAGCAGGTCTGAGCTTTCATATATTTTTTAACTCTTCTTTTAAAAGTTCCCTCCCGTCTCTCCTGATCCACGCTGTGTCCTTCCCATCCCTGTGGTGCCTGTAGTCTTGGAAGGTGAGCTCTGTGTGAGACCTTCAAAATTTTTAGTGTAATGAATGTGATGACTGGTTTAAGAGGTTTTTTTAGTATTCTTTATAGTAGCCCAGTCCCTTTCACAGACTATGTACCTGGAGTCACAGTTGAAGAGCAGTGTTTCTAGGAAGAGCAAGCTCTATTACAGTTGCTAAGAGCTGAAGGAGATGCTGAGGTGCTGTGATGCTCACCTCTGCACATCTGGCACCTAAGGGGTCCCTCACTGTGGGCCCAGCACCTCATGCACGCAATTGGGAATAATCTGCATGGACTGACACAAACAGTCGTGCTCAGCTGTAAGCCAGGATTACAGCAGAATTTATTACAGTGCGTTCAGTGTCCAAGCTAACCCACTGTGAGTCTCAGCTGCAGCTAGGGGCACGGCAATGGGCTAACCCAGCTTTATAAATGTTAGAGAGGCACTGAATTTTGCCTGTCTGGCTTGTAGGGTGGGTGCAGCCATTGTATGAATATTAGCACTCACATCTGCAATGACCTAAGGTTTAAAAAAATGGATTTAAAGTCTGCCATCAGGTTGTTGAAGCTAGTTCACTATAGAAAATTGATTCACTCAGCCTGAGATAGAAAGGCAGCCTGAATATGGTTCTGTAGCCCACATATGAGATGGGGAAAGAGGACAGCCTCTTCATTCTGGTGTAAAAAACCCCAATTGTGTATTTTTCTGTGTAGTGAAACTTCTTCAGTGTAATTCTTCAGTGTTGGGTAAGGTTGTCTACAGGGGGAACTACGGATTGGGTTTGTTCCCATGGGTGTGTCTGTGTACACACAAACACACAGGTTTTGGCATCCAAACCACTTGGAAGTCCAAAAGTAACACCCAGCTGAACCTGAATTCAGCTTAAATGTATGCTTAAATTACACCTGAACCACTTCTTTTTCCTCCAAATTTTCACCTATAACATTTTAAAATACTTTCTTTAATTGTCAAAATAAAACATACTGCATGTATGACTAGCCCCTGAAGTTCTTGTATGTTTACTTTATTGGCATGTATGATACCTATGTGGTAGTATTTACTATTCACAAATATGAGGATATGTCTAAATTTGTACTAGGAAACTTTTATACCTCTTTTTCTCTTTCCCTGCTCATCTTTCTATCTGTATAGGAATCATGACAATAGAGAACTCCACTGCCAGTACAATTTCAACTTCACAGTAACCTCAGCTGACACGACGATTTGAGATATTCACGGTTATGGCTATGTCAGGCTCTTCACAAGCTTCAGTTAGTGGAACAGCTCCTCCAGTTGACAGATGACTTGCCAGAAAATACAAGGGGATCTTAAATTTTAGTTCTCCCTCTGCTTTGTTCCATAATTTAATCTCTTAATTGGCATGCAGAGTATGTCTCTTTATTTAATGAGCTGTGTGGTGACCTACACTGGGTTTTAGTAAAGATCTTGATGCATGTGATGCTCAGCTCCCAGCCAGCACTAAAGGCTCACCATGTGAGAGCTCCACAAGTGCTGAGAGAAGGTGAGTGAAGAACAACAAAAAAACCAAGGTTAAGAGCAGTAAGACTTTTTACTAAACTTGAGGTACAAGACCCACTCTTTCAGTAATATGAAAAGACTCAAAGGCTTGCAGATTTACCTGGGGATCCCTGAGCTGAGGTGGTGTGAGGAGAAAGGCTGGTCTGTCATCTGTAAGAGCTGAAAGCTCAAGGCTTTCAGTTCTTCTTCCACCACATTCTGGGTTTGCTTCCCTATATAGTGGGAACATGCTGAGCCTTTCCTTCAGACCGGTATCTGCCCTAGAAGTGGACTTTTACCTTTAAAGCAATAAGCAGCAATGCTAGAACATGGGGGTCCTTTGGTCTCCTGTTTGGGCTGGTGGGTTCAAAGCTGGAGGGAGGAGGTTTGCAAACAGACAGGTTGTGATGGCCCCACTTTGTTCTGCGAGGCTCTGGACAAGCAGCAAATCCTGATGGGCTTGGAGCAGCCCTCATGGCGCACCCAGCAGGTCCCCGAGCTGCTGCAGGACACTGAGGCTCTGGATGCCCTGTCCTGGCCCAGGCAGCACTGGCCTCTTGGCAGCCGCAGTGTCTAGGGGGTGGTTCTCCCTGTTTGGGCACAAATCTCAACGAGGGAGCCTGGCAGGGATTTTAAGAGCTTTTTTCATTACCCCAGTTCTCTCCAGACACAAGAGGTCCCAACAAGGGTGCAAAGACTGTTGAACTCCACACTAAATGTGCAGAGTTTATGCTTGAAAGCAAAGGGATAACCTGAAGTTTTAGGTGTGAGCCTATCACACTGGGAAATAGTTACCTCCTGAAATGCAGGTAATGATCATTGCTGTGGAAGTTGAGAAAAATCTGCTTGGTAAGCAAGCACTCTAAAAAAGTCAAAGCATTAGGATGGTTTAATTGGCTTAATTTACTTCCTGTTACTTTAAAATATGCCTGTTTGAGCCTTGACATTACAGCACTTCAAGATGCTCCCTCTCTGATGCTGCATCAAAGCAGTGGTGAAGCAAGACGGGCTGTAGTTTAAAGTGGCAGCTCTAAAAATTACGGTTCTCCTCTTGCCCTCCTTAACTCCCAGCAGCAAAATCCCAGCCCGATTAGCAGACTGATTTATTTTACATAAAAATAGTAATCTCCCTTTTTGCTCGTCTCCTCCCGGTTGGTGAATTCCATTCCTGACATCTGCAATTTCATCTGGATACTGTTTTATTTTTCCTCCACACCCCACCTTCAATGCACATCGAATTGCTGGGTGCTGTTAAGTACCTGCTATATTTCACTGCAGAAGTGGGTGCATTTGGATGATGAATTGAATATTTCCTATATATGAATAATCTTCAATATCCTGCTTATATCCTTTGGGGTGAAACACATTACGGGTCACATTTTAAAACAGTTTAGGTACTTTGTTCAAATCAGGCATTTAAATAGCTTTGAAAATCTTTCCTTCTGACACTGACTTTTATTTATTATTACCTCGTCACAGTTTCTAATTCAATTAATTAATTTTATGCCACAGTAAAGGAGAGAGATTAAGACATATTTAGGATGAAGTCTTCTACCCCTCAGTACCCCCAAGATGAAGGCCATCCCAGGGCGTGCTGGCGTGTCCACGGCAGTGTAGGGCCAGGCCTGATGGCAGCACCAGAAGAACAGCACGCTGTGGGATGGCAGGGAAATGGTAGCAGGGCAACATTTTCCTCTTTGCATTGCCGTGGTTCCCAGGGGCGGAAGGAAATTGCTTTGCCACGCTTCCTATCAAACAAAGCTTGCTCACTCAGGTGTCAGAGCTTGTGAAAAATCTTAGGAGTTTCAAAATGATTTTGTAAAACCTCCAATTTTTGATGTTTTGATTAAGTGAGGGGATTTGCTTGCTCCTGTTTTCCTGAGCTCTGGATCGTCAGTGCATCCTGGTGTCTGTAACCAGGCCCTCCGTGTCTCCAGTCTTAGATGCCAGAGGTGGCTCTGAGGGGCAGGAGTTTGTCACCCCATGGAGGTGGGCAGGGGGACAGGGACAAGGGCAGCCCTGGCACTCTGCTAATTCTTTCCTGCTGCCTGAAGGTGCCCTTTGAAGGCACCATACTTTGGCAGGATGATGTTTTCTTGCTCTCCTCCTATAAAGTTCAGGTAATTTTCCGCCGTTGTTTCTATTAAAACGTAGTTGGACCTTAGACTAAAGCAGGGGTGAGCATTTTTCTCGTCCTGGTTTCTAATAAGCTCAGGTGAACTGGTGAAAAGCGCCTTGAAGACTCTATTGACCGGAAGAGAATCACATTTCATGTTTGCTGAAATACTCTGTCACCCCCTCACGATGAAAATGACATTGGAGACATGAACGAGGTCATCCAACTTGCCAAACATTTTTGAAAAGAGAGTGAAAAATGCTTTTCTTTTCAGAGGATACTTAGAGGTGAAAAGGTGGAGAGCAGCAGCTCCTGGAATCCCTTCATTGTGGAGGTGGTGTTTCAGGAACACAGGGTGAGGGATCTGGACCTGGAGTAGGACTGGTTGAAATGCTTTGTGCATCCCCAGAGGAAGAGGGAGAGAGGGAGTGAGGGGGAAAAAAGGAAAGAGGCATTATATCAAAACCAGGTGATCTTTGTCTAGTATTGAGCTGAAAGTTTTGCTCAGCATTAATCATACTAGAAACCAATTTTCATCCTCCTATATTACAGATTTCAGGAAAAAGGGCATTTGGAAAGAAGAAAAATGCAACAAAACTCGACGGAGGTATTTAATGATAGGAGTATGTAGTGAAAACCGATCAGTTCTTCCTTTTCGTGTTAAGTCCTAATATAGCAACAACCTGTCATTCACTAAAATTAATGGGAGGTACATTTAGAACAAATGAGAGGATATCTTTCTTCACCCAGCATGTCCCCAGCCTCTGAAATTCACTACCACAGAAGATCATAAGGACCACTAGTGTAGCTGGAAAAGCTGCAGAGGTTTATGTCCAAATACTATCACTTATACTTGCTAAAATAGGAGTGATCTAACCACAGCTTATGTTCAGGCTCTGCAGTGATCTTTGAACTAACTGTGAAAAAATTTGGTCCTGTGAGGGCTCCAAGATAGAAGGCAGCTCTACTGTTCTCAGATATTTCCATGGTTTTGTTATTTTTTGTGGCTTCTACAGCTGAGTTTCATTTTTTATGTATGTTTTCCCTTTATAAGCCATTGGGTTTTTTACAAGATGGCTGATATTTGCTGTTAAACTTTCATTTGCCAGGAAGTTTTTTGCTCCATGCTGTAAACACCTCCATGGAAACTGAATATAAAATGCTAAAGATTGATAGGCACAACCGATTGCTGTTCCAAATGAGAACACCAAGCACTAAGACACTGAGAGATCGAATTGATGACCTGTAAGAAATAAGTTCCGATTAAGAAATACCAGGTTGAGAGAAATTCCTGAAAGCAACAAGACAAGGGAAGATGAAGTACTTTTGAGAGTGAATAATGAAGTTGTTGGTTATGAGTAATTTTGAATTCCCTTTAGAGTTTGTTACAGAACGCCAGATCTATGGCTGGTCAGAAAAAATTCCGTATTGTGGCCAGGGACGTGTCAGCACTTGGGTGATTAGTAAAAATTTGTGTTTGTAGTATGGCTTTTCTTCATAGGCAAGTAAGGAACACATTCTCTTTTCCTGACTGCCCCCCCAGCAAAGGAGCATCTTTGAGCATTCTACAGGTTCTTATAGAAAACATGACATTATTGCCTTCCTCAGTAGTAGCTCAGTTTATCTAGAACATCTGACTGAGATACTGCGTGATTTAGAGCATTGCTTCCAAAAGACTCTCTGAGAGGGGCTTATGGACGTGTTTTGGAGCCTGGTTTTGGGAACCTGACCCTGCAGAGACTGACTTGGCCTGAATCTTGAGTATCTGAGTGCAGCCACTAAGGCCAGTAGGACTGCTTGCATGACTGAGGCTCAAATAAGAAATTATTTGCAGGGCTGAGACCTCAGCATTGTAACTCTTGGGTAGACAGGACTCATCTCTCTCTGGGAGGGCTGTGGGCGCTCTAAAAGCCAGACCATTGTCCACATTTCCGAAAACAAGGGCTGTGTCAGTGCACACTCAGGCCTTTGTCTCTTTGTGTGTTATAACTGGCAGAACAAAACCCCGAGGGCTGTAGGGGTAAGTGAGCAAACCTGATTTTCTTTGATGCCTGTTTGTAACTTGCCTTTGCTTCTGGTGCACTGCTTGTCCCTCCAGCTGTACCAATGCAGTAGGAAAACACGTGGTAAATCAGACCTTGATGACTTCTGGACAAGGTGTCTGCATCTGAATTTTGGTCTCAAAAATGGCTTAAGAGGAATACGAATTGAAGATAAGTTCCTTTACTCTGATATGGATTTTCATTTGATTTTTGCTCTACGTTTTCAAAAAGAACTGTCAGTATGTTTGTTCAACTGAGTATATATGATGTTATAATTGTTTTGTTTAGTACTGTAAATATTATGTGTGATTAATCTTGTTCATGCTGGAGAGGTATTTGAGTTTCTTACCAGCCAGTATATGTTTAAGGTTTGCTTTATTTATGTGGAGAAAATGACAAATACTGTAGCTGAGGAAACAGAAAAAACGAGAGCCGTGCACTAAAAAAGAATTGAGGTTGAAAACTGGGGGAGCCGTGCTGCTCTGCTGTGCTCTGGATTGGGGTGACACTGTGTTGTGGAGGGTCAGAGCTAAAGATTGCTGGCAATTGTCACATCCAACCTATGATAACAGAGAAACTAACAGGAGCCCGAGGAGCAGGATGTGACCCTAAAGGCTAAGGAGAATAAGCCAGAGAGCCTGCAGGAGACGTCTTCCCCAGAGTTTAAATCTTTTGTAAATAGCTTGTTCCATCACAAGTACTGATATCATGACCCTGAGCTATTGAAGTTGCTGCTTTCAATAGATCCTGGAGGCTCCATTAATACTGCTAGATCATTCACACAAGATGACATGATATTCCTTTCCTTCCCTTTTTTTCTTCTTTTTTTTTTTTTTTACTTCCTGAGCAGTGTGCACTTAAGAAAAAAAAAAAAAAAAGGAAAAAAAACCCCCAACCCAACCAGCCTTCTCCAAGAGTGCGTCTACTTAAAATGTAATAATAAATTGTACCCCATTAGGGTTAAAATAAACACAGCTACAGCCCTGCCATACTTTTGGGAAACACCACTGTTCTATTTTATTTTAATACTGCAGGACTGTTTTGCTCTCACTCCACACCAGCCTCACAAATCACTAGTGCAGTGCTCTCACTAACTTGTCTGTATTATGTTCATTTTCTGGGTGGCAATAAATATTAGAATAAAATAAACTAAAGACTGCTGGCTGGGGCTCTGTTAGCTATCTTTATGGTTTCCACGGCAGCTGAATGACAGCTCAGGCTGGAAGCAAGCGGCCCCTTTTCACCAAGTAAATTTAGCCTTGGGAAGGATGAACATCTCCTAACTCTTGAGCTGTGATGGTTGATGCCAGTCAGTAAATCAGTCAGATTTTAATTATCGGACACATGACAGGGAGCAGTGACAGGCGGCAGTCCACTGGAGAGCATTCCTTCAAAGCAGCTTTAAAAACAGAACAGCACTTGAAGAGGAAAACCAAGTGAACAGAACACAGTCACAGCTGAATTGCAGGACATTAATAGCATGATGGAATTCCCTTCCTAATAATTTTAACTGCTTCTTGGCCACAGCCTTCCAGACCTAACGCAGCTTTACAGGGAATTTATTTTTTTCTAACCTCCCTTTATACAGACCTGTGGTTTTTAATAGAGTTTCACACAGTTACTTGCATAAGCAGCTGTTTGGTGCAAAGAAAGCAGTGACAGATTTATAATGCAGCAAAACCTGCTAATTGGATAGATGAAATTGCATTTCTGACAGTGGTCCCTCTATGAAAATTGGTATCATACCTCACAATGATTTGCATATGTAAGAACTTGATTATTTATTATATTTTGCCTTTTATGTTGATCCTATGATTAATTCTTGGGTAATTACCTACAAACACCTCCCTGGAAGCCTCTTTAGATAATACGGGCTTGGTGGTTAGTGAAAGGTTATGGGAATTTTACAAAATCTGTTTAGACAATTCTCAGGATATGTAGAAACACTTTATAGTTTCAATGTGTATTTGGGGGAAACTGGGGAATTACTAAATATTAGTTAGATTTTTTTTTTTTTAAAGAGTCATTAAGGGAATCAAAGTCATCTTTGGAAAATATCACTGAGCTAATAAAAAGCTTAAGAGAAAATGTAACAATAATAATAATAATTACAATATCAACAACAACAACAAAGCTCTCAGCTATTCAAAATATATTAATGAGCTACCTTTGCAAGTGGGCAGCTGGCCGTTATTTGTTAATTGCAATATGTGAAAAGGAAACTGAAGTGTGGCCTTAAAATGTTCTGCTGTGTCTCTTGCCCTGGTTTAAATTCATTTGGGCTCTTGAGAGGAAGCCTCTGCTCAGGCTGAGTCCCATGGGGTGCTGCACAACCTTCCCCACTCTCCAGCTGCTGTGGCACATCTGGGACAACCTGTCCCCACACCCAGACCCATCTGGAGCACCAGCAACCCAGCCCAGCTCAGAGACAGCTCAGACCCTGCTGAGTGTACCTGAGGATGTGAACACAAAGCCAGGGCTCGCCTTATTCTCGATGAAGATCAATAATTTTTCAGGGAGTAACCCACAGCCAGACTAATAGTCCATGCTTTAGGCTTGGACCTCTCTTCTTCAATGAAAATAAATGTCTGTTCTACTGTCACGAAAATCACTCAGCATCTGTAAATGAATCCCTCTTCCCAATGGGAATCCTATTGTGCACTTGAACTCTGAGTAGTTTTTGATCTTCTAGGTTAGGCTTCAAAAATAATTTTAATGTCGTTGCTTCTATGGGAAGAACTTCATTATAGGAATGCAGGTTTCCTACAAATACACAACTGCTCAGCATTGTTGGAGTTTCTTGGTAATCATCTTCACAAAGATAAAAAGCTTCATTTTATTATTTGTTTTATAAAAAGAAATCTGTAGATTGTCAAATGTTCAGGTTTCCTTGTTTTATTTTGTTTCTAGAAGAAACAGAGGAAAGGAAAAGTAACATTTTTTTTTTTTCAACGCCTTTATTTTCCAATCAGGTAATTCAAACATCCTCCCCAGCTGACAGGAACAGAGGCTTAACCAGTACCTACCCAAAACAGGTTTCTCAAGTACTTGTCACCCTCCACTTGTCTATGATTCTTAGAGTGTGGAACATGCAATTAATGCTGTTCAAATAAATCATGAGGCAAGGACAAGGATCAGGGCCTGCTGTGCAGGACACTGCCCTGCACATTCTGGTAACTCAGCATTCACGGGACTGCTGTTTTCCCACCCTCCACTCCGGCTCTGTACCTGTCCTCCAGCTGCTCAACTGCGCTGGAACACAGTCAGAAACACATGAAATACTTCCCAAATCCTCCTTTCCCAGGAAAATTATTGCTGCAATTGCTGCAGTGGCACTTTCTGTCTGAAGATGGGAGGGCATGAGGCAAAGGTGTCATCCTGCTGATGGGGAATGGGGAGAGACAAGATCTGGGAAGCGTGGCTCCCTGTCAGGGCATTTGTGAACATCCAGGTTTAAGCATTTTAGGGGAATGATTCATGCCTCATTTGATTCCATTTGTAAATAAGGATGTACTTGAGGCTGGCATTAGTGAAACACAGAGCAGAACCTGGACCTCATGTCAAGTTCACCAGAGGGTATTCATCTAGTCTGGACAAGTTGCTTTATGATGTTCAGATGTATGAAGCAGGTTATTCAGGTGACTTAAATAGTAAGCTGTAATTTCTACAGAAAACAGAGATTTGTAAGTAGACAGCAATATATGCCAGTGTTTTACTGTGATTATTAAATTCTGCAGGAAATACATCGCATAATCCATACCCTTTGTGGTTTTTTATTTCTGTGTGAACAAGAGGATGTTATGGCTGCAGACAAAGAAAGAAATCATCCAGCACTGAGTGTGATGTAAAAAAACCACCCTCTTTATAAGGCAGCACCTCCTGGCTAGGGGACAAATAACCCAGACAAAGAAATAACCCTTTCAGGAAGGTGGGAAGGTAATGAAACAACAGAAAACAGATGAACTGAGATATTTTGTCAACATAGCTTCACTGGGATGGAATCAAAGAGAGATATTTTTCTGAGAATTTTGCAGATTTCAGGAAAGAAAAGCCAGGGGAACTCAGAGGTGACTCCATATATTATTGGAAGCATATGACATCCAGAAAAGATAGCTTTCTTTAACCAGGATTTAATATTAAGGAAAGTTTGTGTGGATTTCTAAGGTAAACACACTACAGTGAATGGCAAAGTGATATTATTTACTAATGCCAGATAAAAGATAAATTATATTGTACCAAATGTGACAACCAAGTCCTCTCATTACAGGCAGTATTTTCACAGTCATATTTTCCTATTCCTGGGGTTTTAGTTGACAGTGAAATATATAATCATATACTTGAGTATTCAAAGAACCTGCTTATGATTTGCTGTTCCTCATCTGTGAAAAGAGAAGGTTTTCTGGGAGTTTTTCTTCTCTTATTGCAGTATTTTACAGTCGATAAGGAGAGATAAACATGGGAAATCTAAGATTAAGCCTCTAATTTAAATGATAGTGTGCCTAACTGCCAAATTTAGAATAGAATTTGAGATATCCAGGAGAGGTTTGGTTTAGAAATAGGGTCCAGGAACAATATCTGCATGCAGATTTAGGTCTGAGCCTCTCTCAGATCTCAATCTGCTCCAATGTGTGCTGCAGAGGGAAGAGGAGGGGCCCACAGTTGCATTGGACTGGACTGTTCCCTGCTGCAAAGGGCAAGGTGACAGTCACTGCCCCTGACAGGGGATTGCTGCCAGTTATCCTGACCTTGATCCATTTCTGGCCACACTGGGCACAAATGTCACCATTTTAACAAGGATTTGCAGCCACTTTGTACCATGAATGCAAGTAAAGGAGGTCAGAGCCCACGTCTGGTTAACAAAAATGCTTCCAGTGGCTGTCACTCAGGTTGTTCACTTCGTCATTTTCCCTTTCATCTCTGCCTCTTAAAAGATGTTCTTGGGCTTGAAGTGTTTTTATAAATTTTAGCTAAGCCTAATCACAGCCTTTGAGAGGTAGAAGCTCTCTTCACCCACCACTACCATGCAGCTGCTCTTTTAATAGTGAACATGAATGCTACTGAACAGTTCTGAGCAGGAAATAAACACTGTCTTAGGCAGTTGGAAGCGTAGGTAGACAGAGAAGAGCTGGAGAGTATCCAGAAGGCTGCTGCACAGAGAAAACCACCAGGAGCTCTGGTTTACATCTTATCTGAAGGCTTGTTCCATTAGCAATAAAGTTCCTCCCTTCATACCATGCTTGGTCATATTGGCCCATAAAAGAGACACGAGACCTCTTGAATCTGTCCCCACTTCCTGCAGCACCCAAGTGTGTTTTGGGGAGACTATTTGCAGATATAGACTGGGCTCAACTCCACTTCAACCTGAATTCTTAAAAAGCCTTAAGATGTTAAAAATCAGCTTGGCAAATACAAAACCAGTCAGGGACCAAAACTAGAAATTTCAAGTTTCATTGTCAACCTCAAGTACAACAGTTCAAAAAGTGTCTCCTAACTCTATGTTTATCAAATCAGTGCTTTACTCTTTCCAGGATAATCTGCTTGACAGTGTTGTATCTGTGAGCATGAGATGAAGTATCTGTGAGACTGCATTTAGCTGGGGTGATTTAGCATTTAGCTCAGCCAATGTGAGCTCAGCATTAGTTCTTTTGAGAAATGGAGCTGAACTTTTCTGGTTCTTAACAGGAGAAAGACCACCCCTGTTAATCCAGCCAGCAGAAAACTTTTGGAAGGCTTAAATGTAGAGTGTGAACATGTAATTGTGCAGTGGTAACTCCACTTTTTTTTGTTAGTCTTGTGACAGCATCAGATGGTGGGATGCCAGGGAAAATGGCTGGAATTGCAGGAGTGGTTTGCCCTCTGCAACCTGTGCAGTCACACTGTGGTGCACAAGGAGGTGGTGGCACACCTACAGTAGGAAAATATTCACTCCTATCCTGTGCCAAAGAGAAGGATTTAAACTTGTCTGTTGCTATTATTAAAGCAAAAACTTTGCAGAAGCAAGAGCAATTGTAAGTTGCAGAACTTTCTGTATACCTGAGCATTTAGAATGCTTCCGAGACAGAAATAGGTGCCAGAAGCTGTCTGATATATTTTTGGGTGGCATTAAATTACTTTCACTAGTAAAAAAAGAAATGATTTGGTAGAGTAAACTATATCCATCAATGAAAAAGAAGTGGTCAGATGGGAGAGTATAATGTGGCTGGCTTAGGCAAAAGGCCCTTTTTCCCAATTACAATTAATTTCAGTGGACTTGGGCCTACAAGCCCCTGGCCTTGGGCACTTTTCACATCATAACAGTTGTGGGGAGGGAAAATGCAGAGATGAAATGCAGCCATTCAAAACTAGCCCAAAGCTGTTCTAGCAAATAGACAGACTTTTCTCATTTTCATGAAACCATTGAATATATGAATTTCACTGGGTTCACTTTCTTGTGCCAAAGAAGTCAACATAGTTCATTCTGGCATGTTCAAAATTGGAAGGATCTGATTGACAGAAGAGGGAGATGGCAGATTCAGAGTATTCAAATCTTGCTGTTGCACAGTTCACTGCAATACAAAAGATACACACACAAAGAAATACTGCTGACAGTCCGTCCGTTGCACTGTGCCATATACACTTTGCATTCCCTTTAAAATATTTTTTGTGGCTTTCTGTTTTACTGCCTCATAATTATCTTTTACACTTCATATTATATTTTCATATTTTAAGCTAGATTCCTCATGGGTCATTCTTTAAAATTAGAGCCATGCAGTGCTTTTCTTCTTTTAGGGAAGAGATCGAACTATATTTTCTCTTCCAGAAAAGGTCTCTCTCACTAAGTTTTAATATTTTGAACTGTGTCCAAGAATAAAACTTACCTCAAATCAAGGGTGTTTCTTGAGAAAATGTGGTATTTAAACTTGGAACCAACAGGAGGCAAACATATGGAACCCCAATAAAGAGCCTTTGACCAAATCCCAGCCTTAAATATTGTCCTGGAGCATGGTATACAGATATCCAAATTATCCTTACACAAACTGGGGCATTTTAAGGGAGGAGTCCTCCCCTACCCATGATGATGTGATTCTTCATACAGGTACTTTACCCTATTTCTCTACAGAATAAATGCCCTAAGATCTGCCAGATTCCAGAGAATGAGCTGAGAAAACAGCCAGGTTTTTCGTGGGGCTAAACAAAGCCGTGCTATTTGAGGTGAGAGAGCTGCTCGATGTGCATGTGCCCCTGTGACAATGTGGAGCTGGGATACCCCACAGCCCCTCACATAACTCCTGTCTCTGCAGAGACTCTTCTCCTGTGCAGCTCAGCTCCATTCAAGAGTTCATGGAGGAAGGGGCAAACCTCTGGCTCCCGTTTGTTCTCTTATCCTCTTCCCCAATCATCTGCTGAGGGAGAGTTTTGCTTTGAAGGTTTTTAATAATAATTAAGTGCAATGCTATGTCTTTATGTCAGAGAGGGCCAAGCCAAAGGCAATACCTTGCACCTATCGCAGAGATTGGTGTCAGCCCCCAGCTGCCATGGGATTTCAGTCAGGGTTCCTTCCTGTGGAAAGGTGGTAGGAATAGCCCTTTGCTTCTTTTCTTTGTGCAGGACACATGGAGATCTTCCCTGGATGCTCCCCTGAGGAGGAAGCCCTGACCCACCCAGGGAGCTCAGCCCAAAAAGGACAGCTGGGAGGTGAACACATCTCCTCCACGCTCCTGTCAATGGCTGGTAGGACTCTGGCAAAGAGCTGAATGTGAATCCAGGAATGCTTCATCCAGGAAGTGCAAGTGAAGAAAACAGGTGGGAAACTCCTAGATTTCGGTTAAATCACAAGAACTTTTTGTTGTGTGGAAGAAATAGATATATAGATATATATTTTTTTTCTCCAGGGGAATGAGAAACGAGTTGCACATTTCATCCCAATGTAGGCAGTGCAGGCAATGTAAGCACAGGAGAGCACGTGCACAGATTCCTTTGAGGCTGCCCTCAGCTGACCATACACATTTCCCCAAAAGGGGAGCCCATGGTTGGTAAAGGTTTCAGGTATGTTATGAAACGAGTCTCCATTCTTGCATTTCTTCGCTCTGAGGCACTCCCCAAGTAACTTGAGTCAGAGCAGTGTGAGGCTCAGAACTCAGTCCAGCAGTCAAACCTCAGCAGGTGATGAATGACTCCTGCCTGGACGCCGGCTTGCTAAGGAAAGCAGGTGAGTCCTGTCTGCTCCCGAGTTCAGCCAGAACACTTCAAACAGTGCCAGCTAATACACCTTCTCATCCTCTGCTTCATTTGCATCAGGCAATCCTTCCTCGGGCTTTCTTGTGTTCTGCACAGTCGTTCATTTGAACTGCCATTCTCTTTGGCGAGCTGCAGGATTTTCAAACGCAGGTTAGAGCAGGTATTTCCCCAAGCAGATAGTGCATATGCTTCTGGGAGCCCTTTGTAGCATGTACTCTACTGAGGTCTAGCAGCTCTGGTTTGCCACTTCAAGCTTATGATTAAACATTTTATCTTAAGCCATCAAAAAAGCCCTCCTTACAAGACTAAATAGAACACTTCACATGAAACCTTTCCTGTGAAAAGGAGGTTTCTGGATATGAGATATACAGTAATTAATGCTGCTTGATAGAATCTATAAATGTACACTGTAGCAATGCTATTTGCTTTAAGTACTACTTTAAGCAGAAAAAGGCGATGAATCCCCCTTCCAGTGTCTGATTTTATGTTTAAGAGCTAATGAACTGAATTCTTCGTAAACATTGGCAAAAGATGCAAATGAACAGACAGATTCTCCAAATGCAAAGGGACACATGAGAAAGAGCTAATTTCACACAATTGACACTCTAACCTTTTTGGATCAGTGGAATTAGAGGCTGATTAATCTGCCATGATTAGCATTTATTGAAGCTTTTGACACTGCTGCATTGTTTTTCTTTTCCTTTTCTTTTGTGTCTGTGAGAGTTAACAGTTTATAATACATTTAACTACCAGTCCATCACCCTGACAGGGTCATAGCTTTCCTTTATGGACTTTTAAAATTAATAACAGACAGTTCTATTTTGACATGCCCTTGCTTCTGCTGCAGAACTCAGCTGTTTAATTGTAGAGCTGGCCTCTTGTGGCCAAATGCTCCCAATGTTTAGCAAGGGTTGAAAATATGGATGTTAGGAGAAAAACTGGCAGATGGCTGACAAGGCATTTTTACTCATAACACACCAGTAAAACTTTAACTCAGAAGATTTAGTGCTAGAGCTTTGCAGTCAGCAAGCTGCAGCCATATGCAGATTTTTTTTTCGAACTTCTAAACTGATGGTTTTGCAAAGTGTGCATAAGCAGCCTTTATTGATTATGATGTTAAAAATTGAAAGCGTCAGTATCATTTAGCTTGAGACACTTTTAAAGAAAAAATGAACATTCGTTTTCATTATGAATTCCTGATAGGCCAGACACTAGTAAGGTCTATGATCTTTATTTTTTAAAACTAAAGCAGGGAACATTCTTGCTATGCTTTTTTTTTTTCCCCCTAAAAGAAATGCTGTATATATGAATCAAACAGCACCTAACATATATACAGTAACTGTTGGTTCTTACACATTCATAGACTCCAGATGATGTCCCGACCCATGAAAGTGACTTGTTAGCTGGGTATAAAATCACAGACACCATAAGCCTGGGTGATAGCTTCACAGCCCAACTTTCAGACACAAGTTAGTATTTATAACACTCTCAGTACCTATCTATCACCGCAAAAAGCGTGTTAAATAACTTTAAAGGCCTGACAAACCCACAAAACTAGGAAATGAAGATTTATGGGTGCACAGTCCATGAATTCATTCTATGGTGCCCAGGTGTTACGGCACACACTGCAATGACATACGTTTGCTTTAGTTTAACTGTGAAGTGATGCAAGGACATTATCTCAGGTATCCTGCAGTGCCCAGGCAACACTCCCCACCATTTTTTCTATTAAATGCAGCCAAATGTTGTGCTTGGTCATGGAACATGGTATAAAGTAGCTGGTTGCTTACATCCTGTCTCTGTGTTTCTATACCACAAGACATTAATTCATATATATCAGCTAATTATATCTTATACTAAAGAGCCAGAAAATATGTTTTCCTTAGAAGCTCAAAAAATCACATCCCTTAGAATTAGCTCAGAAAAAACTAAACCAGACAAAGTTTAACATAGGCAAATAAAAAGAAAAAAAGAAAAATACATGTTTTTCATAGTCCTGTGAGACAGCTCTCTTTCCTAAACACAACCTGGATACAAAAGAACCCTCAAGTGTGCATTTTCTAGTGCAGCTGAGCCTCAGATTTTTCCATGTAAAACCACATTTGTAGGTAGAAGAGGAATAATTATGCATCTAAATATCTGTGCTCAAATGGATGAGCCTGCAGTTGGATGGGTGGCATGCAGGATGGTGCATTCTTTGGAGACACACCTCGTGCACTGGCCAGGGCAGCACTGCCTCCCCTGACAAAGTTTTACCTGAAATCCCTTTTAGGAAGATACATTGGAAATGGAATTCCCTTAGACCCTCAAGCACAGTGGTGCAATTATATCATAAATCAAATTAATTAAACAGTGTTTACATCTATCACGGCCTCCGAGAGCTCTGACAAATTCTGCTCTGTCTGCAAGTCAAAAGGGAAGCCAAATGGTAGGGACAGAGGTCCCCTCACAGACACTGCAGTCCATCCTTGGGGGATCTGATTTTGAAAGAAGGAGGCTGGAGACCACCTCTAACAACACCCTCAGGGCAGGCCTTCCTTATCTCCCAGCCTTTCCCTCCTGGTGAAGGGCTGCTTCTCCTCGCTCCCTGTGCCTCCACCCTCACACAGCCAGAGAGGACTTGTCCTGCTGTCAGGCACAGAGCATCCCAACCCATCCCTGGCTGTACTTAAGCACTCATATTCCTAACTGCACTCCCAGTTTCAGTTCTGCTGATCTCCTTTGGGCATCTGGCACAGCCATCCCAAACCTCTGCTCCAGCTCTGGGTTGGACAGCAATGCTCTCTGCTGATGTCCTGCAGGAAAGAGCGAGACCCACCTCTGCTTCTGCGAGAGAGCAGCTGGGGACCTGACCTTCCCCAGAGCCCAGAGCCAGCCTCACAGCATCGTTTTGAGAAGGGTATGCCGCCCTCCTGTCAGGTTTCTGGGAGCCAGTGGATCTATTTGGAGCCCTCCTGGTCTCCACACACCTCCAATGCCCCAAGGAGAGGAAAGGAGCCCCATGTGCCAAGGAGGGCTGAGATTCAACCTTGTGGTTGGATGCTGTTGTGAGAAGGGTAAGAGAAAGTGGGGTTGTGTGGGAGGAAGAGATTCATTGTGTGAAACAACCAGGAAAACCAAAGGAAAACCTTCATTGTGAGATACTGAAACAAAATGGGGACAGTATTTTGAAAACCCTTTGGGTGCAGCAGCAGTGCTGATAGTATCAGCAGGCCACCTGACTCCGGAATTTCGTGTTACCAATTACTGCAGTCGAATTGATTACATGATCTAAATCCATGTGTATTACCTGAGCGTGTGGCCCCTGGTGTTTTGAACACTTATGCATAAAGATTGCTATAATTCTTGTTAATAGTCATTGCAGTTCATCTATCGCTCATCTATAATCTCTTGAAGATATAATAGGAATAATTACCATGAGGCACAATGGGGAAACGGAGTCTAACACCCAGACTGAGGCTGAATCACACCAGAGCCTGCATTAGTCAAGCTTTGACTGAGGAATGCCTGAAAATTTTCCAGTGAGTCAAACCTGCTGAAAACCTGGCTGAGTTCCCTGCCTTATGAAAACTTTCCAAAGATTTGCCCTGCTTCTTGCCACAGAGTTATTTCCTCTGAGGAAGATACTGCAAGGGCACGAGTTCATTTTGCCAAATAAATATTATCCAATACTGGGGAACTACTGGCATTTCTGAACCTAGAGAAAAAAATTAAAAATCTGTGTAACACTAAGAGTCAGGGTTTCTTGCTCCATTTGTACCTTGCCAGCTCCAGGCTGTGCCAAAGCCACTATGGCCAAGGGGATAATGCGGTAATGTGCCTGGGTGATAAAACTCTGGCTTTCTGGCTTGTGGCCTGAGATAGAAGATGGCACACACCTACGTTCATATGAAATGGCAGTGTGGGATCTTTCAGGAGGCTTTCCACATTAAAAATACTGTATCAGATTAAGAAAAAATGACCAAAGAATTAAAACGTCCTTTAACTGCTTACAAACTGAAAGGAAACTCCAGTTGTGGAATACTGGCCCACGCCTAATCCAAAGTCTGCATTAACTAATGCTTGTTGGATGTTGAATTACAACAGAAAGCCTATGTTAATGCATGTGAGAGCCACATGAATATCAAACAAATTCATTACGATCAGTGCTATTACAGTGAATACCAAATGAGTTCGTAATGATGGAACAATGAAACTGTTACTGATAGATTTTATTTCTGCAACAAATCCCTTGTATAAGGGTCCACTCCTGTAGTATTAATTCTAATATAAGACTGCATCTGAATATTAGCATCATCAGATAAATTACACCTTTCAATATTCTGAACTATGTGGTTCAACCTTTTTTTCCCATCAGTACATAATTTTTTTTTAATCTCAATTTGTCCTTAAAGTTTGATGACTATTGTAAAGGGGTAACACTTTATTTTAAGTATCCAATCATTAGGAATTCATTTAGTATTCATTGCAATAACACTAATACGATAGAATCGAATGAATAAGGAATTCATTTGGAGTTCATATAGATGTGATACCTACTTTCCTAGAAGAGTTTCACTCTAATTCAGCATTAGTTTAGCATTATTTAATGGACACTTTATTTTAAGTGTACTGGTAAAGATTACTTAATTGCGACATTAAGATATTTAGATTTTTAAATTTTTTTTTTACTTAAGTTTTAAAGTATATGGCAAATTCATCAGAATATGATCCAAGCATTTCAAACCCATGCATCAGCTTTCTGAAAATGTTTGAAAGAAAATCTGAGCATCCTTTTTTCCTGATTAGTATTGATGTATTCACAGAAGAGGGTAGTCACGGAGGTTCCAATAATTCTTGGAGAATACAGTGCATACCTGCTCTTTGAAGAACTGATTTCTGTATCAAAACCTAAATCACAAAAATTTTTTTTTTCATTATCATGAAGAACTCCTAATGTATAAATTGCAACTGTAGGAACAAAGGCAAGTCAAGCCTTCCTCCAGATTCTGATCTTCAGAGTCAGAAAAGAGCTGCATCGGTGTTCAACCCTCCCACACAGTGTAAGTAAATGGAAGAAATGCCCCTGTTCAGCAAGGGCAAACCTTGCAGATAACCTCTCCTTCCTCTTTAAGCTTCCTGCCTTCCAGCCATTACTGATGGGTACCAGAACACTGCAGCCACATCACTGAATCTGACAAAGTTACTCTCAGCCCAGGGGGATTATGATGATTTGCCTATAATTTCTGGACTTCAGCAAACACACAAATGCATTTATGAAGTACCGACTATCCTTTCAGCTAAGTCTTCATTAAAATGTATTTAGATGTCCTTCAAAAGAAAAAAAAATCATCTTACAGTGAAACTCAAACTGGCTGATTCCCAGGCTTACAGTTACTTTCCTATCAAGAATTAATGCAATATCATGCACACACCATTACTGAAAAATTCTACGCTGTTTTTTGCCAAGTGTTCCTATATAACAGTTTTATCACAAGTCTGACAGCCGCCATAAAAATTCCACGCATTCTATATCAACAGCCCTCTTTGTACTAAGTTATTAAACATTAAATTTTTATTCGTCATTTGTATTCTGTTATGCAAAATAAGCTCCTTGATAAGATGTGTCTTCTTAATTGGGCCCTTGATGCTTCTTGGATCGGAGTTGTCAGATTAGCTGGAAGAAGAGGCTCTGCATTGAGCCAGCTCGCTACCAGGAGACCAATAGCTTTGTAACAACGATATTAAGTTAGAGGGGCCAAATGGAGGGCAGCACTAGGCTCAGGTGAGACTCTACATCTGTGCATGTCTTATGCTCAGGCACTTTTCTCATAGCATCAGCAGGGCTGATGGAAATAGATTTGTTTGTTGTTTACAGCATGCAGCTGTGGATGCTGCTGCATGGGAGTTGTATAAGATTGAAGCAAATTTGTACTGAGACTAAAATATTGAGCTTTTCTCCAGTCAGCAGTCTCTGGAATCTTATTGTTGAAAACTTTATCTAGTTGTAACCCTCCCCAGGGTGATTTTGGTTTGCAGCTGCCCTGCTCTCTCTCACTGCCTGTCCCACACTGCCTTCGCATCAGCCAGCACAGGAGTGGGCTCCTGGTGCAGGAGGGAGTGACTGGGTCTGGCAGAATTAATGACAACTGGGTCAAGCATTTCGTACACTGGGTTTTCCAGAAAGCTTTTTGATTCCCACAAATCCCTTCAACGGCTGTCATTAGGAGACATCATTATTTTCTTCCTTTTTAGCTACAACCTGAAGAAAGGGCTCAACATTTAGTGTGGAGCTCAGTGGCGAAGCATAAGAAATCTATAAGCACATGGTGAAAAAAAGAAAGCCCTCATCAAAATGTAGGATTTATTATTTTCATAAGGTAGACCAGTTTCTAACAGAAGTATAGTGTGTTTCCAGGCTGGTGCTAGAAATTTAATTGATTCAGGTTTCTGATATTGGTTTGACTGAATTCTCCTGTAATTCTGAAAAAAATGACTCCCTCATTTTGCCAGTTATTGCCTGTGTTACAAGCAGGCATGGAGACTTCACCAACATCTGAGCTTTGAGCAGAAGGTGCAGAGCTGCTGCCTCATTAGAGCAGCTGGGCCAGGAGAGTGTGAAGAGAATCAAGCTTCCAGTTTGCAGATGGGAAACAGGGTCAATGGTATGAGCAAAGTCACACTTGGAGACTGTGGTGGAGTGACACAGGAAGCTGAAACTTTCACATTTCAACCATTAGACCTTCCTCGTCATAATTAAAGAAGGTTTATTCAGTATTTAGCAAAATACTACATCTCAGGATGTTGGCTGACCTGCCAGAGCACACTGCTTTGTTTTCCTAAACATTGTAAATCCTTCTGTAATTTTCATCTAGGACACTGTGATTTTTTTTTTTTTTTTCAGATTTTGGCACAAAAACCCATTAGCAATATTGGCATGCAATATTGGGGGGGTTTAACAACCTATTGCTGTGAGATTCTTTTGGATTATTATCTAGGAAAGGTTTAGAGCTTTTAATATGGACTTTTTGGCTAGAAGTCTTTCAAATGAGTACAAACCCTAATCCAATATTCTAGTGTACATTTTCATTTCAGTACACCTGCTGCAGTTTATCTTATGGGTAATGCAAAGGAATAGAGAGCAGTGTAAGCTCTTTTGCTAATTTCTCTTTAGCTACAGTGATTTTTTTAGGCACTTCACCTTTGCAGGGTTTTTGACTGAAGTTTTGGTATCCACCTGGAGAAACAATGTCTTTAGAAGAAAGGCGTAGCACTGAGTGCTGTATTGACCCTACACAGAGCTGTCTAGTTTTGCAAGAAGGCCTTCTGCAAATCGCTGTGTGTTTGCTCACGTGCATCCCCACGCAGACTGCATGACCACGAGGCTGTTGTGGATCACTGGGTATTGCAGCAGCAGGGCTGAGAATATTAGTTTGCACCTAACATGTTCTGTGCTTTTAGCTGGGACAAGGGTCAAACAGCAGAAGCATGGCAAGGGGGAAAAGGCAGCTGTAACATGCAAAGACATTACAAAGATGTGCCTTTCTGTTATGTGTGCAAGCACCTGCTTGCTCTCTTAGAGGCTAAGGAAAGCTGCTCCTCCTAAGAAAACTCAGTGCCTGTTTCCTGTCCTAAGGCCATGTGTGCCAGACCTGTGCTCAAGGACCTGTGTTCAAAAGTCATGCTAAGGCAATAAAACCACTCTGTGACAATGGGGAAGATGTAGTTGGTTAAGGCATGTGTTCAGGTATCAGCCTCACACAAGTCAAGGGTGAGGGAGCAGTCGGTGTTGGCAGTGCCCTCTCCACCTCTCCAGACAGCTGCAAAGAGAGGGAGGACAGGAGCACAGAAGGTGTGCATTTCCAGCACTGCTCTGTTATGCATCCAGAGCATTTTCCCTGGGGCAGGCTGCAGCAGCTTGCTCACTCTGTGCCCCACGCTCTGCTGGGCACAGCTGGAGCAACCCTGTTGATCCTGGCAGCACTGTATTTCCTAGATGTGACCTCCACACCTTCTAGGAATGGCATTTTAAAGGAGTTTCTGTGCCCCATTTCCAGATTTCAAACGTTGTTCTGCACCGTACTATGTTCAGAAACTGTAGACACATCCTGCAGTTCACGGGCATGTGCGCTTGTGCCTGGTTCTGTCTGCCCTCCCCTTCCAGCTCCACCTCAGGGCGAAGGACATGTGTCCTGAGGGCTGGCAGCTGGCTAGGTGATGTGCATCAGTGCCAGGAGAGCATTGCTGTGGCAAACTCACGTGCCAAAGGTCACACTCCAGTGGGGCGGTGGCAGAGTTAGCCCCGAGCCATCGATGCAGGACCATCTCAGCTGTCTGAGACTGCATGATACCTGCCTTCCCTTGGAGCGAGTTGTTTCAGCAGCCATTTAGCTTACAAACATTAGACTCCTTCCTTGACTCAGGAAACTCTTTCTTCACAACACTCGAGACAGTTTTTGAGCCTTGTTTATAGAAAATCACAAAGACTTCTAAAGGAGAAAGGGGAGAGAGTCTTTAAATTCTGGGGGGAGCCTACTCTTATCTGTAGAATTAAAACCCGCTATTTAGCTGACTAGCTAAATAGCTACCTTACATTTATAATAATTCTTTCAAGATATACCAGCTAACCCATGTGATTTCAGCAGCCATGGCTCCAGCATCTGGCTGTGTTTTGACGTTTCGAAGATGTAGAGGCATTGTGTGGAATTGCAATGTTTTTGCTCAAACGTCAGTGATAATATTCCTGGCATGCTCAAGCAGTGGATATTCCAGTGCCTAGGTGCCTCATTATCTGCAGATGTCATAATGAGAATATGAACGCTGTCAATCACTTTGAGACATTTGTAAAAGCAATAATTTAGGAAAGCTGTCCTTGATTTTCTCTTACTGCTCTATGTTGGTAGGCTGGGAAAATAATTTGGATGTGAGGAACTTGAACTTTGTTTGGGCTGTTCTTAACAAACTTGGATCTCTCTCAAGCCACGCTCCTTGAATATATCCAATTCATCTTTCCTTGAGGGGGAAGGACGGGACCCACACGGAGCTCTCCTGGAGTCTTTCAGATAACTGCTACCTGTAAAACAGAGTGTGGGGGATTTGGAATGGTTCACCTAATGTGGCCATCGATGCCAGATAATGCTTAATTATAGAATTAAAGTTTATGGACTCTCCCTCTCTCTTTACTTCAAGACTACACAGACAGCTCAGCTTCAAAGCAGAAAAATCATACTTTCCAACCAAAAAGGAGTCAAAAATCTTGACTAGAACAGGCTATCCCTGGAAACCACCTTTTCATCCAGAAGGGCTTTTCCCAAGCTAGATGTGTGAAGGTTTTTAATAAGTGTTATGAAATCCCTACAGATGTAGATACAAAACATCTGCAATAGTTGACAGCTTCACAGATTTACTGAAGTTATTTCTGAAAGGCATATTCTGTAAGTAAACATCTTGCTGTTCCTAATTATCAAAAGGGGAAATAGTTTGACTAGTCTCTCCTTATTTTTTGCTCATTTCAGTTTGACATCCATGGAATATTGGGTAGATAATATTAATCTTCCTTGACTCTGATGTCTAAAAGTTAGACAATTAAGTCTGAGCTAGTTACCCTCTAAAGTCAGTGGAGTGAAACAGGGCAGTTTGTGCTAAGACAGAGTCTTAACATTGGTGAAATGCATTGGATTTATAGTCTCCGCTGATGATAAAAAAAGATGTAGCTTAGCCACTAGTGCAGGCTGGATACCTGACATTCTTGATGCTGGGGGAGATGGATTCCACCCCTCACTGGCCAAAATATTGCACCGTGCCCTCGTGTTCCCACACATCTGGCAGCGCCTCCAGAAGCTGAGGTGGCTCTCTGGGGGAACGGGCCAGGGGACTTGTCTCACCCAGCCATGCTACAACACAGCCCAGCAAAATCTCCTTTGGCCTCAGCAGTGCCTGGGTGCCCCTGGTAATGTCCTGTGTGCTGGGGGTGAAACGAGAACTGTGTTAAGCTAGATAGAAGTCTAAATTAGGCCAAGGGAAGCATCTCTGTTTCCCTGAGGAAAGATCGCAGCATCCTTGCCCAAAGGCACCCGATGGGGTCCCAGCCTTTGGATCTGCTCTGCTTGTGCAGGATGAGGTGAGGGCTGGAGAGTTTTATGGAATGTGTGCTTCTGCACAGCCGTTTCCAGAGGTTGCTGATGTGCTCCTCTCCTGTCTTTTAATTAGTAAATTAATTAATTCAGTGCTGATTTTGCATTGCCCTTTTGAGTGTTGGAAGGCATGATAAAGTAACCATGAATGTTGTGGTGGAAGGCATAAAGTGGCTTAAGATTGACAGGTGCTGAGGAGAGTGCCCACAGGCAGGAGGTGACACAAGTGGGTACAGAGCAGAGGCGTTGGGCTCCACTGCTGGATGAGTGCCTGGGCAGCTGCGGGTGTTAGCAGGGTGTGACCCCAAGACACAGGGTTACCATTGCACCTCCCTAGACTGACCCCCCTTGAACAATTCTGTTGAGCTTTCTTCTGAAAACTGATCGGACTTTCATTCTGGGGCTACCTGAGCTCCTTCGTGTTTTACATCACTCTTGCTGCAAGACTTTTGGGCTCCTCTCATCCTATCCCTGCATTTAACATAAACATAATTTAGCATAAAGGTGAACTTGATTTTCTCATTTCATTGGGACTCTACACTGAAATTCAAACACAGTGTCTGTTTTCACTGAATTCATTTTACCTGTATAATCTCACATTAGAGTGGTATTGCCTTCCAGAGGGTCACTGCAGACTTGCACTGAGATCATTTTGTCATTGCAAGCTTGTGTGATAATAGGATTACCATAGGCACGTTTTGAAATTGTTCTGAAATTGCTGTGAGGATGTCAAGTCTCTATGCAAGGGTTTACCTCACTAAGAGTAGCACAAACCAAGCTAGAAAACCTGAGGAATGTAAATGTGCTACAAAAAGAAATGCACTTGACTCATCTTGCTCACAAAAGGAAACCATTTGTGTTTCTAGAAGTTTTGCAACAGGCATGAAAGTAAATCAGGAATGCTTGAAAGAAATGAAATATTTATTGCAGGTCAGATTTACATATACAGATCAAAGTACACACACAAAAATGCAAATGGAGTTACTATCAGTGTCTATAGAGGCATGTGCTGGTATCAATACCTAATTAAACAGCTGCATGTGGCACTGGGGTTATCAGAGCTGTAATGGGGTCTGTCTGCTGGGGATGACCAACCAGAATCATAGAATCACTTGGGCTGGAAAAGACCTCCAAAATCATTGAGTCAAACCATCCTCATTTTGTCACCCAGCCCAGAGCACTGAGTGCCACATCCAGTGGTTCTGTGAACACCTCCAGGGATGGGGACTCCAACCCTCCCTGGGCAGCCCCTTCCAATGATTAACCACCCTTTCCATGAAGAAATTCCTCCTGATGTCCAACCTGAACCTCCGATGGTGCAGCTTGGGTCTATGTCCTCTTGTCCTGTCGCTATTTCAAAAATTGTGTCAGCTTTTATATTCTTAATAAAAATGTCCCATTACCAGCATTCCCACTACCATAGTGACTATCTGGTATAAACACAGTCATCTATGATTTTTTGTTTGAAATGCTGGTGGCTATTATATGCAGAAGTTCTGATCAAATAGAAAGTGAATGAGCCCATAAAATTAATGTCATGGAAATAAAGAATTATTACAGCGTACTCAAATTTTAAACAAGTAGTGGGAAGTATTTAATTTCTGCTTATCATTTTTGATGCTGTTCTTATGGGCTGTCTAATTAAAGAAGAGCTTGTGGCTCCTTTTGGGAAAATAAAATAACTCCACCCAGAGAGGTGTATTGTATTCTATTTTATTCTAGTTCTGTCAGCTCCTTGCTTTTTTTCCTTTTGATTACAGGGCATATTTGCAACATGATGTAGTGTAGCAGCATTATTTAAAATATGGCTATTAAGCTTACCTACCATTCTGAAAGCTAGGCAAAGCTCAGATCATCCTGCATGCATCCCCATCCAAACCTTAGCAGTGACAGATTAGCTTAGCAAAGGGCCTTGCCTGGCCGTCCCAGCTGGCTTCTGTACTCATTTCAAAAATATGTTTTCTTCAAAAGCCCTTCAGCTGACAGCTGAGTTGGGGGGCAAATAAAACAGTAAAACTCCTGGCAATTTAATTTTTCAATGAAAGCTTTGACAAAGAAAATGTTCATTTTAAAATCCTGCTCATCTTCAGCATTATTTTCTGAATAACTCTTAAAGGTACCTCTACCTTACTACAAACTCCAGCTCAGAAACCACCAACCTTTCAGAGAGCTCAAAGCAATTTCAGCTGGCCCTGAGGAGACTCCAGTCTACACATGGTGGGTTAAAGTGGGTCACCACAGCATGAAAGACATCCGGGCTGTCCATGCACATGGATGGCGAGTTGGTGGCTGGAACTGTGCAACAGAAGTTTGGAGCTGCAGGTGCTTTAAAACCAATGATGCCAAGGGCTGCAGTCATTGACTCATGGGATAATTTAGATTGGCTGGAAGCTCTGGATATCACCTGCTCCAACCCCTTGCACAAAGCTGTGTTAAACTTGTAAATATCACTTTATTTATTATCTGATCTAATTTCAAAATTATCTCTCCTTTCATTCAAGGGTATAAATGCACCTTTGAAAATAGAGCCTTATACTCCTTTTGCAAAAGGGGAAGTTGAGGTAACCCACTGCAGAGCTGCTGACTGAGACAGATCCACAGACTTCCCCCCACCTTGCAGCTCTGTGCTTTCCTGCCAGGCCTGCTGCCTGTCTACAGGACAGTTGGCCATTATTTACAAGGGGGCACAAAACCCTTGTGATAAAATGCCCATCAAAGCAGTCATCAGTGTGGGCTCATTTCTTCTTTTGGTATCATTCAGAGTTGTACACACATTTCCCATGGGGGGAATTTGACCCTCACTGCAGAAATTAGAAGAGGTTAGTTATTAAAGCAACGTGGTTTGAAATTGTCTTGGTAGTTGCTAAGCACATCTGTGATTATGTCAATTTAGGTTTGCCTAAAAATATAAAGCTTTCAGTGAAATGTGAGAAGCAAGGAAAAATAACGCTTTTATGTGTTAACGACATATTCTGGACAACCAAAATAAAAAAAAACCTGCATGGGGTTATGTTCTGGGCTCCCTTTTATTTTGCAGCTCTGCATATACTGGATCGAGGTCTACAGTTGCTGACCACTGCTTTGATTATCTCACTGTAGCACATAATGCTTTGTACCCAGAGAATGTATTCCAGCAAGCTCCTAAATTGTATTTGGACAAAGAATAATTGAACACTGGACAGAATAACAAATGCTATGGTCAAGTTTGCTTCATGGGTTTATCGTGTTGTATTAACATGATAGAAATATGAATACTTAAATCTTATCTCAGGTATAGTTTATAACTGCATTAATCATTTACCGTATTATATATTTTTCATGTCACTAAGATTGTGAGGAAAAGATTCAATTTTCCCAGTGCAGTCAGTTGAATGTGGTTTAGATAAGTTAAAGGCATTGCATTAAACTGTTTCAACATGGCTTTCTCTTATAGATCCTATAAAAGGATGGGGAACATACATCAAATGCAATAACTTATATTTTACTTTTTTTCTTAAAGTCATATAGCAGTGCATTTTCCATTTTCATTAAAATCAGATAAATGAAGTTACTAAGTTTGCCACTTACAGGTAAATGCATTCAAATGGATACAGGAATTTTTACCTGCTGTATTTGCCTCAAATTGTTAAGGGGAAATGCTCTCCTATCAATTAAAGTAGCAGTTTGATAGACTGAAATTATCCAGAGATATCATAAAGAGCAACAACAAATACCCCCAATATACCCAACAGTGTTCCACTTTCCTTATATTTACTGGTGATGTGGAATATGAACCTCCCAAATAAGAGAGTGGCTCATCAGCACACATCTCTGAGATTTCAGCACACCACAAAGCACTGCCATTTTACTCCACATTAAACAGGAATATGTACCAGCATATGCCTTATGCACCACTAGCTGCCTTTCTAGAGCATTATATGGACATTGCACATTCATTGTCCCTGAATTATATGTAAATTCTAATTTGCAAGAGAGATACTGATTCACTTGCTCGAAATCAAGAGGTGGTCAAAGGAAACAGAGTGGATGGAGAGGTGAGGGATGCTGGGGAGGCCGTGTCGTGGCCATGACACTGAAATACTGGGACTGGAGATGAATTCATGGCTTTACAGCAAACTTTCACAGTTGCTCATGGCCATGTTTTGGAAAGTTCCATTTAATACCAAAAAAAAAAACTAACCACAATTACATTGCTCTAGCTGTCATGCTTTGCCATCATTCATTATTACTGCTTTTCAAAAGTTTTGTGTCTGGGAAACCAATTGAAATACCAGGATCCTTGTGTTGTTACAGTTCTTTTGCTACAAAATGCCCTGCAATCGTTTATATCTATCTGATGCACTTCAACATCATGCTCTGTTTGCTTTATGACTGTAAAAATAAATAGGATATTTTAAATATATTGTACAATAATAACAACTTATTTTCCAGTCATATTTTTTTCTATTTGAGATCAACTGAGAAAATCTTCAAGAAGTTGTACAATGTGGAAGGTTTCCTGCTCTGGAGGATTTATATGCCCGGTCTGTAAGTGGTGAGTGAAGTGTTTGCCAGCTCCCAATTAGTAGTTTCTATGTCATTACTGGATTTTTAGAGGGTTTTCCTTAAACCGCTTTGAATTACAGTGTCACAGAGTGCTAAATCAATTACATATGTGTCCTTGTAGCTGGTCCATAAGGATACCTGCCATGATTTTTTAATGGTGCTTTTAGACTTCTTGTTTACTCCCATGAAGTGAAGTAAAGGTCATAACACAGTGCAACTTATTTCTTAAGTTTAGAAAAAAATCAAAACAGCAGGCCATAGAATAGAAAGGTGAGATTCAAAGACACAAATCACTTCACAGTCACAAAAATTGCCAAAAAATAGCAGCTTGCAGCTGTGCACAGCAGGAACAGAAAACATTAAACACATGTTAAATAACAAATAGGAGACTTAAATATAGGTAAAAGTGGACCTTATTCTGAATAAATCATGTAAACTGCATCTTAATGGTTCTAAGGAATGTAATGGATCATGTGAAATATGGTAAATTTATATTGTTAAAAAATCAATAGTTAACCCCCTCTCTTTTAAAAAGGGGACTATTGAGTCCATGAGTAAATATTTTGTCTTTCATTTTCTTTCTCTATGTACAGCTGGATTTGTGAAATTTCATTTCAGTTAAGGGCAAAGCAGGACTTGCATTCAAAGCAGTTTGGGTTTTGGGTATGAAACTATTTAACATTCTCTTTACAGAGGCTGGACTTTTAATGAAATTGTCCTTTTTCCCTTTCTTCTGTTACAAATGCAAAGAACGTGGATTATGCCATTTTTTTACATACTCCTGGTAAAGTGTTTGAATTGGTCTCTCCACCATCCTGCATTCATTTGTGGTGTCTGGGAAAGGGCAGCCATTGCTCAATGGGCACAGCGAGCCTCATCCCATCCTTCCTCCCGCCTGGGAACGAGCGAGGGAGCGAGGGGGAGAGCAGCGCAAAGAAAGGATCTCTTCTTTTTATGAGAAGCATGGAAAATAAATCACCACTTTGAGTATTCAAATCAATCCTGCTGGCAACTATCTTTCCCTTGAAATGTTTGTTGCCTTCCATTTTTGCCTCCTGAATATTTCCAAGCCTTTTTGCTTGCCTTCCTCACCGAGGGTCACGTTTTAGTTTCCCTGTGTATATCCTCCTTGAGATTAATGTACCTTAATGACATCATTGTGTGCGAGGATGGGAAGGTCCCCAAGTTTGCTTTTCTTCCCATCTCAGTTGCACTTCTGAACAAATCAGCTGTCGGGCTTTGATGTTTTTTCCTTTAGGGCTATCTTTCTTAAAGGCAATGTAGCTTACCTATACATTTAGTAACTCTGCAGTCTCTCATTAGCTGCATTTTTGTCATCAATAATAAGTTCCCAAGGAGCCTTAATGGAAGGGGTAACGGATACAGTGTGGAATGGAGCCATTGTTTGATAATGCAATATCTCTCACAACAATGTAAATAAGAGGCTGAATACATTTCAGGGTTCCTTTGTGTTCCACATTATTAGATGGTGCTCTATTTCCAATCTGAATATTCATAATATGCTCCTAGAGTGCAGCGTCAAAGTAAGCGGCTTTGAGGAAAAATTATTTTTTTTTTAAGTGGAAGAGAAAAAAAAAGCAATGAGGAGTGTTCTAATGAGGAACAGTTGAGTACTATGATTTAACATACTTCTGAGGTTTCTATCAGCCTGGAGCTGTTCTTTCTTGGCTTGTACACAGTGCATTTACATGGAGCTCTGTTTGGATGAGTGCCTTCCAAAGTACTAAATGCTCTAATGTACTGAAAAGCGATAAATATGGAAAATGCACACATGCATACACAGACACACAGTGCAGAGAGACATGTACACACATACCTCCCTGCAGACACACTCACCTGCCCCCATACAGATATTTACATCCCCTCCATGGACAGATGGGCGACATTTTAAAAGCAAAAATAATAAAACCGTGCATACTTTATTTATTTATTACCTGGCATTGCATAACGTTGAAGCACTATTTAATGCCATGTGCTGCCACCCCTTCCGAGTGGAGAAAGGGAAAGAAAGATTAAGGTAAAAAAACCCCCATGGAATTAAGACATGTGAGTGTTGTCACTTCCTCCTTGACCTGTCTGAACCCACTAACCTGAGAGGCAAGGGAGGGTTCAGGTTTAAGCAGCACAGGCTGTGTTGCTGGATCTCGGGTACTGTAAATGCAGACAATAAGCTCTGGAAGCGTGTCACTGTTTACCAAAGGGCTCTCTGCAGTGACCTCATGAGCTAATGACAGTGTTGGGAGCAGAAATGGTAATTGTGATTTTTATAGCACAGCCTTTGCTAATTCCTCTCAGTTCATTCCAAAAAAAACTTAGACCACAAAAAAAAAAAAAAAAAAAAAAAAAAAAAAAAAAAAAAAAAAAAAAAGGAGAAATAAAATCGTGAAAACAAAGCTGAATAGGTTAATGAAATGACAATAAGAAAGTGTCCTTAATGGGGATACAATTGCTGCCTGAAATATTTATTACTTACATTTATTTAGATCCTTCATGAACAAATGTGTCTGTTTTCCTATACTTTGATTTTTGCTCTGAAGTTTTGAGGAGTTTTTGTGCTTTTTCATCTAATATTCCTCCTCTAACTCTCCCAACGTGATTCATTTCTTTAAGATCTTGTTTTATTTTTAAGTCATCAATTACTCAAACTTTGTTGGCCTATCTATTCTCTGCCATCTGGACCCCATACCTTATTTTAAAGCATGTTCAAATAATGACAACCTTCTTTTCTCAATTAATTTATGGGCTGTGGGGACCATTTTTCATTTGTTATCATGCACTTCCATTTGATCTCTCATATCTTTCTTCTGCATCTGCAACCATAGTGTATAAATCTTCCTCTCAAGCATTGTCATGGTGCCCAAGATATATAGGTGTAACTCCCTATTAGTTCCACAAAACTGACCTTAATTTCTAAAAATGGTATCAGATGCGAATAAAGTTTGGTAAGATGATTTGTTTTGATTTACTTTGTACCACTTATCTTGGAGTTTTCTTCCTACTTTTCTTTTATCTAATTTAGACAGTATAGTCTTGCAAGCACAGTTGCATGTTTATCCATTACCTCCCTGCCAATGCTGCTCCTTAGAGAGATGGTGCTGTAAGATTTTGGATGCTAAGAATAATAAAATGGCATTTTTCAGTAATCTGTAGGAAGTATGCAATTTCTTTTTGCATTTAAAAATGGTAATTTAGTTTCCAATAAAATACCAGGGTTTTGCAGGGCTGATTGAGGTGACATTAGTCTGGTAAAATGAACAGAAACAGACAAATCCAAATAGCTTTCATTTTATTCTGCTGTGTTGACAAATGGTATGACTTAAAAATCCAATTCTCCCACCGAGCACTTAGAAGAAGCTGGTTTGGACTGCTGAAGGGCTGTGGCTCATGAAACAAAAACCTCTTTTTTTGTTATTGTTATGAGGGAGGGCAAGAGAGAGAGAGAGAGAGAGAGTGTGTGTGCTTGTGCATACGTGTGTTTTGTTTTACATAAACAGACCTCAGTCCAAACTAAGGATTGCTAATTAAGCAAAAACCATGACCAGATGTTTATTAACACCTCTCAGGTTCATGGGATTTGGGTAGTGTGCAGTTTTCATGGACTAATTTGAGAAGGGAACCACCTTTATTGGAATAATGGCCAATTATAATTGCCTACTTTGCCTATTTTTCTTTTATCTGGTGTACAGGGGAAAAAAATAAGCCTACCCTCTCATCCTCGTGCCGTTGATATTAAATCTGCACATTATTGGGTACATATTATTAATAATAAATACTTAATAATGTACAGATGAAAAATTCCTCAGCCATTTACTTTACAGCAACTTTTGTGTGTGTGTATGTGGTTATTAGTTTATCACACGCCAACGTTCTCAACCTATTTATATGAAGCCTGCCATGAGGTTTGCCTCTGCTGAAGCAACGATGCGTCACTTTGATGCCAAAAAGCACTGAAACAGGAAGAGTTGCTGTTGGGTCCCAGCATGGTGACTTCATCACAGGCCTCAGCTTCAAACTGTGGAGTAATAAAACCGAATAGCACAATATAAAACTCCATGTTTCATAAGACAAATATTGCTTTACGCATTCATGTCCCTTGTACTATGTTAACTGTAGGAAGAAATGGAATACAGTTTTAGTGACCCCCTGGGACCTATAAAGGCTATTTCTGAGTCTGAATCTTGCTGTTTAATTTAATCATTTATTATATTAATATTCAAATGGGCTGCATCTTATTAGCTACTGCAAAGATGTTAGTATGTCTGAAATAAATACCTAATTATGCTTTTGAAGAGAGAGGTTCTAAAGACTTTTGTACATTTGTGCTAATAGAACAGTTCATTTGCAGATTTTTTCTGCAGAAATCAGCAGTCTGAGCGTTTGTTTTTTTCCCCTTCTTACTTTGAATAAAATAAGAACACAGATCAAATATACCATTGTGAAGCCTAAATAGCACATACGAGTTTTCCCCTTTGTATTGCAAGACTTCATTCTCCAAGCGAGTGAGTTATACAGCAGCAAACTGACCAGTGCCCTCAGCCTCCAGCTCAATAACACATTAATAAAAATAACTGCTTTAACCAAATGACCATGAAATTAAGTATGTTCTTATTCAAATTAAACAAATGGATATGCTTTTGAAAAACATTTTTGAGCCTGACATGGTCATGTTTAAAATACATTGATATTTTATTGTTTTAAAAGCCCATTATTATTTTTTTCCCTTGAGTGCAAACCAGAAAAGACGAGGACTTTGAATTTCATGTTTGCGAACAATGGACAGCAGCTTCTTGCAGAAACAGATATTGTGGCTCTGCATCAAAGGGGTGGCAGAATGCAGAGACATGGAGAAAAAAACATCCCTGGACTTCTATGCCAGCTCATCTTCAGGATCTCCAGGAGAAACCTTTTACTAAGTCTCTATGAGGATGACTTGAACTGCAAATACTATGTATGTAAATGGTACTAACGTGTTTTAAACTCAGTGTGCACAGTGCATTTAGACCAGTGCAGAAAATTAGTAATAAATGCAAAAGTTACAGCCTACAAAACAAGGAATGACAAGTTACTATCTTCCAAAGGATCACCACAACAAAACTTGGATTTTTTTTTTTTTAAGTTTCTGAATTCAAGGTTCCTACTGCTACAAAACTGTTTCTTTTACAACTGTTTTCTGAATAAGTGATGATGTTAATAAAGGGTTAAAGGACAGAGACTGCTGGAAGGTAAAGTTCTCATTTTATCCTCCAACAGCTAAGTTAGAGATCAGTAGCATGAGGTCCTCTGGGCTGATCTGCCAACGGGCTTTCCTCCCTCAGCTGTGGTGGGGTGAGAGCCTGGCCAGGGCTTCTCCTGCACGAGGGGACAACAGTGCTCACAGTTACTGTGCTGGGCACATCATCAGCCTTCTTGGGCTCAGTGGGGAGAGGTGAGTCAGTTCCCTTATTTATTCAGTTTTGTCCGGAGATCATGTGAGGGTTGCCTGTGACGGCTGAGGCCAGACCCCACTCTGCACTGCATTCCTTGATTCTCCCACAGCTGTTGGGGCTGCACCTCACCCCATCCAACCCCAGGATCTCCTCACTGTATCCCAGCCACCCTTACAAACGTGTGTGCTTTGCTCTGGAGGACTGGGGTCAGCGACACCCCCGTTGCAGGAGAGTTTGATGACAATTATTTGGTTACCTGAGCCCATTGGCAGCGCTGCGAGGGGGATCGATGGGCATTAGGGCATGCAATGCATAACATTTTATAACCACTATTACCTTAGTGACCAACTGAAATTATTAACAATGGTCATCTGAACTACCCTGTATATAAAACAACAGCCTTGCTAGTGTTCTAATTAATCACAGTAATGCTTCTCTCAATGAGTAGCTGATGCATTTCTCTGTTGAAAAATATTTAAAAATATCCGTTGTTATCTGCTTTTGCCTTCTTTTTTTCCCCTGCAGAGTATGTAAAGATTAGATTTTCCACGTTGATTTAACATGTGGAAGTAAAGCTAGGGCATCAATAGTTAACCTTATATTACCCTCTGCTGAACAGACACAGTATCAATGTAGGGGTTTAACTACCACACCGCTGAAAACACATATTCCTGCAGTTTTAGACTAGGCATAAGAATGCTGTGTATATGTTTTCCTCATTATTTGGATGTGCTGTTTGAATGTTGTGATCAGTGATTCAGAGCACATGATTCATCAGGAAGACATTTGCTAGGCAGACATGTGAGGAGCTGTCTGCCTCTTCAATCTCACTGACAGGGCAAAAATGCTGATTTATAGTAAATCATTAAAATCTGCTTATTATTGCACTGCTTGTTCCTCTTCTCCACTTCAAGCCAGCATCTTGATCTGCATCATGTCTCTTACAATTTTATACTACAGCAAGCAGTTATTTAAACAAGAGAGAAATGATCCTTAGTCTTTATTAGTGCATATGAAAGGATATTTTGTTTAAAGAAGACTAATTAAGAAAGCAGACTCTATTTTCTTGCTCAGTTTAGGGAAAAATAAAGATTTAAAACACGCAAGTGCAAAGAATTATTGCAATAAAACATTATTTTAAAATTATTATTGAATAGCTTGGGGTTTTTTAAAAAAAATAATCATAAAGCAGCAGCTCAAACACCACCAAAAATATTTGGAAGAAAGGAGATATTGGATGATTATTCAGCTTGTGAGAGATCTCAGGGAAGATACAGCTAAATGTTATGTGATTATTGATGGAAAGGCAAAAAACCCTCGAAACTAGAACCAGGTTCCAGTTGGGTACAATGACAATGGGAACATTAAAATTATTTTCAAGAAGGGGGGGGGGAAGTTTTGTTTACTTTGAAAGAGGTGGTTTTATGAAATAATACAATATGTAAATACGATGTCTGATAGAAAAACAAAGAAACAATACAAAAAGGTCTATATTGTGTATGTGTTACTTACAGTAAAAATTTTAATTTGATGCCTGGGGACAGAAATTCTTGCCGCTGAATTACAAAGAAGTGAATAAACTGACTCAAAATTAATCCATACAGATCTGTCCCCTTAATAATACTAATTCCAGAGAACAAAGCAGTGCATAATGCATTTTAAATTAACTTGGAAAATGCATAATTTATATTTGTTTTATTTCTTAATATTTGAACACAGGTACATTTTAGAATGCTAAGGACAGGAAAGAAGAGGGCAGATTTTGTCCATATAGTCTCAATTTAAAAAAAAATATATAACCAGATAATATTTTTCAAGCTCTCTTAGAAAAGGACTTCAGCTGTGAAATATTACGGAGAAAGGATAAACACAGTTAGGAGAGAGAAAATGATTTTTAACATGCTGTGAAATGAATATGTTTGGTTAAAATATAAAAAGGGTTCTAATTCCTAATAAAACATTCTGAAATAGATAATTACATATTAGTTTGGATCAAAAATAATGTCCTTACTCATGAGAAGCAATTGAGAGATACACGGCGGGGTGCCCTGTCGGGCATGGCAGGCAGCTGGAACGGGGATGGGAGCGGGCAGGGAAAGGCAGCGAGGCTGCACTCCATGGAACACCACAGCCTGCACGGGAGACACAGCTCCAGCCTGCTCCTCCATCCGTGCTCCTCACCTGCACAGACACTGCTGTCACCTGCCCCTCACACACCTCCCGTCCCTGGCCATGGGTGTGCAGCTGGGAACCAGACCCCCTGTGTCCAACCAGGAGAGCCATGCCCCGAGTCAGGCGTGTCCTGAACCTTCCTCCGCTGGGGCAGCTCAAAGTTGGCTTCACCCCCTCCAGCCCAAAAGGTGACCCTTCACTCACCCGGGCACCACGTCAGCCTGGGGAAGAGGAACCTGTTTCACTTATTGGTATATCCGTGTCCTTCAAGCCATGCCTTTTGGACAAACCCATCAGCGCTTCAGTGCCTCACCAAACCTTGGCTGTGCTGCTGCGTTTGGAAGGGTTTGGAAGTTTGCTCTGTTTGAATTCAAGAGAAAGGAAGGAAAGCAAAAGGTTTTCTGCTACAAACAGAGGTGCAGATGGTAATGTAATATAAGGAGAGAGCATCTGGATTTAAAGATCCTTAGTCTGGAAAATTAGTCCTCACTGTTTTCCTCTCTCCTCTTCCAGAGTAACTTTGGATTTAATAAACTGAGTGTTTGGAGAGTGCCAAAAGGCAATGGGGTAGCTGTGTGCCTTTTGCCTGTGTACAGGCAGAGATGGGGCATATCTCCCTGGGGCAGGGGTGTCTGCATTGGGTGCCAGTCTCGGATGCTCCTGAAAAGAAAGACCAGCTGTAATAGAGACAAGAAATTTTGCAAATTTTTCTGTTCCTTAGGTATGATGCTGAGTGAGAATGGAAACCTGGGTAAGAATTGAAAGAATTGGGCCTGCTTGGCTATATTTACTTGGGGGAATGTTGGCTGACCCAGATATAAATAAAGTGGTGGTACGTGTGCAGCTGGTTTTCAGTATTTTGAATAATTTTGCTGGTGTAGATTTCACTTATTAATACTGCTGATTGTTAACTCACCCTAAGCGGATATTGTAGGTGTACATGAAGGGTAAAGAGCATCTTTTGTGGAGATTTTTCTAAATAAAGTTTATGATGTTCAAAAGAGGTGAAATTTCCCTGAGACCAGACTTGCTTACAACACAGAAATTTAGCCCCCAGTTGCTAAGTTATAAATCTTTCTGCCAGATTGGGTAGAACATCACATTACCTTGAACTAAATTTGTAAAGAATGACCATTGTCCTCACAGCTGTAGGAGAAAAATGTAGAGCTTGTCCCAAACCATGGGTTTTAATAGGCTGTTCACATGAAACTAAAAAGTGAGGAGATAAAACCCAGCCAACACAAATTTATCCAAACTGATTACTTCCATAGTGACAATTTGTTAAAGAATGACTTTACTAGAAAACTAAATTGATTACATTTTGCATACTTTTAGTATTTTAACTACCTGGAAAAAATATCCACTTATGTTTATAGAACAACATTCCCAGTTAATTCCTTCCTTGGTGCTATGGTTGCGAGTTATTTTCAATAACTCAATTTACAGACTAGCCTTATTGTGGACTAATGCAAATTAATGCTTTGAGTCATAAGTGTTTCCCTTGGAAACAGTAATTTCAAGTTAATGTCTCTTGATGTGAAATGGAGTGCAGTGTCACAAGCTCTCTCTCACCAACCTCTGCACCAGAAATATGGGTGGCATCCTGCTCTGCTTCCCATACAAAGCTGCATCAGTACACGTGGCTGCAAGTGTCTGTGTGTGTGTGCCAGGTCACTCTTCAATGCACTGGCTATCCTGGATTTTCACTGCTGCACCAAAACTCTTTGAAAAGGCCATACACAACCTCTGGAAATAAAACAAAACCAAAGTTCTGAAATCTACAGCACGCCAATAAAATGATGACTCATGAAAGATAAATGTTGATCCCCAAACCAGCCCTGTTCCGGCAGGTGGGTTTCTACACAGGGATTGGTAAGAAAAGAACTGCAAGTAGAAACCAAGAAAAGAGAATAACAGAATTAGAGTAAGAAAGAAAAAAAAAAGAAAGAAAGAAAACAGTGAGCAGAAGAAAAAGAACCTGTTTCTTCATTGTATTAACGACCTTTTTTGTGGCATATTTCATACTTCATACTTGGGGAAGACTAAGACCAGGGTAAAGTCTGAACTATTAATGGTGAATTCAGTAAGCACAGAGTCAAAGCAGAGTAATGCTCTTGTCTGGGCTATTGGTGCTGCCTGGCTCTTATATTATTGAAGGTAAATGTGGCCTGGACTGTTGGTTGTTGCTTCCTCTTGCAAAAAACCCCATTTTTTCTTTGCCTTCTCATTAGTCCTGAATTCAAACCTCAGATTTTATTTCCATATATCTTCTGGAAATTATTTTAAAATAAATATTAAACCCAAACCCCCAAATCATGATCCTCTTCCTTTGCCTAAGACAACCAAGTTATACAAAGCAAGCTTTGTAAGCAGAGAGATTACAAAAATCTGATCCTAAATACTGAACAATTTCTATCTTTGCATGATCCTGAACCTTTGTGAGGACACTCAGAGTGATGAGGAATTTTGTGGTGCTGCCTCACAGCACCAAACCCTGCCCAGGCTGTGGTTCTTGAATGCACAGAGGAAGGAACTCTGAAATTCATGGGCAGGATGTATTCAGTGATAAGGGGAACAATCTAAATTGCATGCAGCTCTTGGTTCTGAGGGGAGTAGCTCTGCATCCTTGGAAACACCTTCCCTCATCTTGAGTACCAGCAGGAGAATGGAAGCAGAAGTGCCCATCAGTGGCCAATGGCAGATGTGGTGCTTCAGAGGAAGGGGAATCCAGGGCAATAATCAGATCTGGGACAGAGAACAAGGCAGAATCCTAGAAAATGAAAGGGAAGGAAGAAGACACGAGACTGCAATAAAAGGAATGAAGAATGGAGGGCAGAACATTCATAAATGGAGATGAGCAAATAAGATGGCAAAAAATAGGGAGGCAAAGAAGCAGCTTGACTGATTTTTAGAAGCTGAGGTCGTGATGTCTGTAGGAGGAGGAAAGGAATCAAGGCATTGGGGGGAAAAAGAAAATAAAGACAATCTGGGCTGATGTAAGTAGCAGAAACAAAGAACACAAAGCACGTCTGAAGAAACAGCAGCGGGAATGGAGAGTACAAATTCCTTTGGGAGGAGGCAAAAGTGAAAATAGCTGTGTGCTCTGGACAGAAAGGGACTGTTTGGGGAACCACTGGTGAAACCCAGCAAAGTCCCGATTTATTAGTGCAGATTGTTTAATAATTTTATTTTCTTTTTTCCTATGGTTTGAAACAACTTATGGGACTTAGAACACTAAAAAAAGAAAATAAAAAAAACCCCAACATGTTTTGTTTAGGCTGTGCAGGTGAGCTTTAGTTTTCAGAGTGCCTTGAAATAGCACATACCAAATAAAATAGCAGAAAGTGTAATGGCCTGTTTACAAGATCAAGGCCCAGAAGCAAATCAAATGAAAGGTTAATAAGATCAGAGTTCATAAATTAAGTTTTAAATTCTCTTTTTCATAAAGAGAAAGATTTAGATGAAAGATCATGCAATCTATTTTAATTGTAGAAATAATTAGATGTATGGAAGACGAGAAAGGATAATGTGTAATCAGTGAAGGACCTCGTCCTCTTGACCAAGGAAACGCCCTTCCAAAATCAAAGACATTGCATATTCCTTTTCTTTAGCTGAGGAAGTCTTCTCTTGTCCATGTTACTTCAAGTCATCCAACTTTAAATTGTTTTATTTCATCAAAAGAAGAAAATATATATTTTTTTTAAATTTATTTTTCATGTTGTCATATTCTGGCATTAATGTAAAGATTCAGATATGAGCAAAATGCCCAGAAAGGCTACTGGGAAAAACTCCATTTAATGGTTTGATTTAGACACTTGAAAACAACTGAAAATATTTATTTTTTTACTTCCAACATAAATAGTTTCATGCTTAAAAATATATTTGCAATCAAATTTATGAGGTGCAGAGATATCACTTTAATCAGAAGTATCACTTCTATTTTTTGGAGGATTTTTTTCCTTGCATTTGGTTTCTTAAGAGTGTGCAAAAAAAGATTCTGCAAATTCAGCACTTAAGAGAATTGATAACCAGATAGTATTGCATTTAAATCATAATGTTTCGTTACATTGCAACACCTTACTTTTCTTAAAACTCTTGGTAATTCTCTCAGGACCATCCCTCTTTAGAGAAAATAAGAGATTTCATCACTAGCAATCCCAAAATAATTATTGCACTTTGGAGTGTTGCTTTTTTTATTTGTTTGCTTTAAAAAAAAAAGAAAAGAAAAGAAAAAAAAGACTTTACACACAAGAATATGGCTGCTGATGTGATAATTGAGACTCAGTTGGCAAAAATGTTTTTCTTTGCACAATTATCCTCTTGGATTTCATTCTGCAGGAGGTTGCAACAGAAGTCTTGGCAAAATTTCTGTGTTTGACTGGGAGAATCAAAGCGGCTGCTCTTGGAGGGGCTGTGCTGGACCTGTCCTCTGGTCACCACCACCCCGTGCCAGGAGAAGGTGCCATGGCAATTCCAGAAGCAGGTTGAAGGGGAATATTGATGGCGAAAGCCTCCTCCTTTGTCAGTGAAACAGCTCGTCCCAGGGGTTTTGTTTGGGAGCAGAACCCACGGTAACTAACGGGTAAATGTTACTGTGCATGTGCGAATATCACGGGATTGCTCCAGCTCCTGTGATGTGATATCATACATCAGAGTCAGGAGGGATTAACAGCTCTGTCAAATGTCATCAGTGGAAACTCTGTATGTACAGTCAGCTCCTGTGGAAACACTTCTGAGCAGGCGAAGTTTAATTCAAAGAATTTTCAAAAACATCTCCAATTGTCATAAATACAAGATTCCCCAGAGAAGCAGATGTTAGTTCTACGAAGAGCAGTAAAGCATCTTGAGAAAAAAAATCATAAATATGGGCAAACTTTACTCATAGAGGATTTGCTAGAGAAAGATCAAAAAATTTACAGTGGATGTCATTTGGTGTTTTAAAATACTATTGTGTGTCATTAAACAAAAAAACCCAACATTTTCTTAAATGTCTGTTATTTAGTTTTGAAATGAAAAATATCAAATAGTTAAACTTTATTATGTGTAAAATTGTTTTTAGATCATGATGTAAATGTTACATACAAGAAATCAAACTTGAAAAAGCAAGGAAAAGCAGCTTGCTGCAGCAGGATCCAAGCCACCAAAGCCAAACAGATGTTTTTAAGCTAATCTGATGGCAAGGGCCACGTGCCATCATCTGTAACTGAGCCCTTATGGAGGGAGGCCAGGCTTACTTGGGGTTATAAGTCCTGGTTGGGCTGTGGAGAACCACGTGGAAATCCTTGAAGTGCTGTGTGAAAAATGCAGATGCAGCTTCCATCGAAGGAAAAGTCCTGGTTTGAGCTGCTCAGGATCACGATCTGCTGAACGGGCCGAGGTGGCTGCAGCCCCGTGAGCCCCCTGCCCAGCCCACCAGCCCTGGCTCTTCCTCTCCACGTTACACAGCAGCAGGACACAGAGCAGAAAGCATTTGGGTGCAGCCAAGGAGGAGCCCTGGTGTTCTCTGCTGTGCTGCCCTCGCTCTGCTGCTGGCTGAGGAAGGCACCGTGGTGTTCCCCCAGTGCTGCCACGTCCCTGACCATGGGGAAATCTGCTGCGTTTCCAGGCAAACTTCAGCTCCTCCTGAAGCTTTCCAGAAAGAGTTCACAACCCACACTGCACCCAATATACAGCAGGTCATGACCTTGGAAAGGGAAAGGGTTTTCTTTAAAATAATGGTCATACCTCAACATCGAGTACTGTGCTTAATCCTAGTGAAAGGTGTGTGTAAGTAATGTATTTCCTTACTAAATTTCTTCCTTCAAAATAAACCAAGTTTTTGAGCTACAGCATTAAAAAAACCAAACAACCTATGACCAGTTCTGTATTCTTTTGGTCTGTTTTTCCTGCTATAATTCTTGGAAGTGACTGGGGTGGGTAACACTCATATAGCAGTTGTGTGCATATTAAACTCTAAGTGTTAATTATAGCATCATTGTCACCATCTAAAAAGGTCTCTCTGTAAATGGGGCTTTGAGCAACCTGGTCTAGTGGAAGGTGTCCTTGCCCATGGCCGAGAAGTTGGAACAATATGATCTTTAAGGTTCTTTCCAAACCAAACCTGTCTGTGATTCTAGAGTTAAACTCACTGAGATTTATCAGGACCTCAGATTCTTAGCTATAAAGGGAAAAAGTATTCCCTAATTGGGAATAAACTTTTAATAATAGATCTGTTGCTGTTCAATATGAGAGAGGTGCCCCAAACTGCAAGGAACTTGGGCCACCTGGTCAGGGCCTAAGGTTGGCCTACACTGAGCCAAAATATTAAGCAATGTCTATCAAAGTCCATAATTGACTCATCTGCAAGGGCTTTTTTCTAATATCCTGTACTTCACTAGAGTTTAAAAAGTCAAGCTCTGTGTTCTTATTAGGTTCAAAGAGCTTAATTACTGTATAAGGAATTAAAATGGTATTGAAGTTTTAGCTTTCTGAAGATTAATTAATACAATACATAATTAAACTTTAGGTGTATTTTTAAGGGAAGACATGCTTAGGTTACATAAATTCAACCTTCAGCATTGACCTTGTGGCCCCATGAACAGAGGACAGTGAAGCTCTCTTGGAGAATCTGGGAAAGCCATGGCTGGAGGACAGCAGTGACACTGCACAGGGGAGAGACACCAGCCTCAGTGCCCACTCATTGTCAACTAAGTTATGGGAAAACCTTTCTGTGGATTTGAGCTCATCTATTGGCACTTCTTAGGTTCAAAAACCATCAGAGGCAGTCTTAACCTGTGCTACTGAGGCCTTCAGACCTTCCTGTGCCAGGTCCTGCCACTGCTGGTGGTGAGGAGTTTTGGGCTCCACTCAGTGAGTGGTCTGACTGTAAAATCCACGTAGGAGTGGGGTACTGCAGGCTTTGCAATTCAAATTGGGCTGTCTGGGGGTCTAAGCAGTCAAACTCCCCCTTTGCACCCTCATCTTCACACACTGGGGTCTGGGACGTGAATATCCCTCTGGGAGCTGGGCACAAACATGTTTTCTGTAGGAGGCAGGTGTCCATGGTCAGAATGGTGCTAAAAGTATTTGTTCAGCCAAGGAAGAGGGGCTTTCTAAATTGTCTTTATTTCACAGCATAATGTAGTATTTCAACTTTTAATGAAAACACAGGGTTTAATGTTATTTAAAATGCATTTAGGATAAAGGCTGCATATGAAGCAATGTCAAAAGGAAAAAAAAGTAAAAATCACCATAAACTCTGGCTTTCTTTCAGAAATGTTGCACTGGATTTATTTAAGAAAGAAAGACCCAATATTTTCTGTTTGGAGGATTTTAATGAATAAATGTTACTCCTATTTATTATTTACTACTTTCAAAATTTAATGAATAGTCCTGCTGATAATTTCTTTATTTCTATATTTATAGAATTACAGAATTTCATACATACTGAACTGTGTTATTATCTACACATGTTCCGCCTTTCTGTAAATACAGAAATTTGGTGTTTGCTAGTAGAACTATTCATTACAATTTGAAAGTGGATAAATAATGAATAGTAATGCCATTTCTTCATTAAAATTCTACAAAAGGGAAATACATACTCGTTATTCCTTTCATGAATTCGGCCCATTGAAGGTTCATAAATAATTGTGCTTCACAATTGTGTCTAATTAGCAGTGAACTTAATCCAGTGACTCCAAAAGCCTGAAGCAAAGGGAGGGATTTTTTTGTTGTTTTATTTCTCACTCTTAGTGGCGACTGCCTGATTTTTGAATGCACCTTTGCTGATAAGGCAAAACGATGCATCTTCAAAGATCAGTGTTACATATACTTTTTGTTTTGCCCCAGATTTCCTCTTTTAAGTACCGGGTTCATAAACATTGTCCCCGTCGAACTTGAGGTTAGCTCAACAGGAGATCAGCAATTAGCAATACAGTGGCTAATAAATGAATCTCAAAAAATACTTCTCTACATCTAAATTCTCCTAGAGTGCTTTTGTTCCCTAACATGAGCTTCCCTGCAGAGCTGTGCTACTGCAGGGATGTCTCGCTACGAAAGAGTTGCTCCTGGAGCGAGCTCGTGCCGCTGCCTCTGCTGCGGAAACACCCTCCAGGAAGGGTTGTGAAAAGGCAAAAGGTTGGGTCTTCCCTGCCAGGGGGGACTGGGAGCCTTTCAGCACATGGGCAGAGTCACAGCTCTTCCTTTCCCTGCACTGGCTGCAGAGTCAATACACAAACTAAACTGATGGCATTGGTAGCAGGTATTTCCCAACAATGCGCCCTGAAGAACTGTTAGGGAATGATTTATATGGAGCCGTCTCTTTCTCTGTATAAACTATTTTACTGTGGAGCTAGACATGCTAAGTGTCCCCTACTCTTCAGCTTTCACTATCTCCGGTTTCTGTGATGTTTATCACATGCCTATAGAGCGGCTCACATTGAGATTCTTCGACAGGCTTGTAAAAATCCTAAATATATTCGTTGTTTTCTTCTCCCCCAACTAGTCAGTCATCAGTAGTGCTCTTGGCTTTGTTCTTTGTACATTTTCAAAGGAGCTGAATCTCATACTCCAACTGATTTGATGTTATCTGAATCTTAAACCATCACCAGCTATGAAACATCTAAGTCTGTTATGAATAGTCGTTTAAACAACCAGTACTTCTTTATGAGACACCAGCAGGTTATTTGATTATATTACAATCACATGTCTTGCAGTTGAACTTTACTGTTGCCAATGAAAAGCAGAGGAGAAGAAGAAGGAAAGGGAAATGAATCTTTGCTTTTCTTAGTTTCCTTTGTATCTCATACGAGTCATAGAGTGAGGATACCAGACAATGTCTTTATTGAATTTATGCCATCAAACTATTTAACACAAAAGCTGATATATTTTTAACTGACCTTGTCTTACAAAACAAAGACAGACTGCAACAGATTTCTTAAGTGAAAGCCCCTGATATCACAGTGTCAAAAAAATAAACATCTCTTTTGTTTTTCCTCCCTATTCTTCACAAGAATCAAAGGAAGATCTAACGACAAATTCCTTGATAGAACAAATGTAACTAAAATAACACCATAGTCTGATCTTAGAATCATCTCAGCTCCTTCCAAATATAGAAAATAGAAAAATAAATGCTGTTCTGTCATCATATTTCACCCCTGAGAAATAAACAAACAAAACTATGAATTAAAATGATCTTTCAATACAACTGTTGGAGAAAGTTACCCAGGGAAGAGTCAGAGATTAGATATATGGACTGGTTTTTGTTCCTAGTTCTGCCACCAGACATACAGAATGACACTGGACAGGTCAGAGATTTTTTAGGTACCTGCTCTCCCATAACAAAATCCATAGCCATGAGTTAAATCCTGATGACTTATAAAATGCATCCAGAGAGTTAGGCACAGAGAATAATAAGTGAAAAGCTTTCTAATATAACATAAATCTAAAAAATGTACTCACCCTTGGGCATAATAAAATGGGCATAATAGTATTTTCCTACCTCACTGAGTGCTCTCAGCATACATTTCCAAATGCATGGATTCCTAAAGACTACAGAAACAGTTTTGGAGACCCTCCTATCCCATCACCCTGAACACACCCAGACACTGCCTGTCCCTGGCCCAAGCTGCGGGTGGGGGCACAGGCACGGGAAGCAATGATAGTTTATTGTTCTTATTGTTTGAACAGGTTTTTACCTGGGATTTTTCATCTGCCCACAGTAATGCAGGAATGCAATCTTATGAACTAGTTGGGATGAGAAGGTTTGTGTGTCCCCTTGCTTTTCCCTTGTTTGTCACACTGCTGTTTTTTATAAGTCTGGGGATTGTCTCGAGGACATCGGAAACCAGAATTCAGCAATCCTGATTCAGTGTTTGTCTTTCTGTCAGGCCTCTGTGCAAAAATTGCTGACTAAATGCTTGTCCATGTCTAAATTCTCACAGCAAGAATGTGTAACTCTTCCCTTACATGTCCTTTGTGCCCACAGGTGCACAGAACAACGCAGTGAGAGACCTGCAGAAGTGATTTCCCATCTGAGCACGCTGTGACCTGGATGCACATGTAGGGATATTGTTACAATTTCTGCAACCTAGGTGCAGAGGTTTGGAAATACGCCCCCAGTGACCAGTCATTAGTGAAACTGAAATGAGGACAGCTTCATGTAAGAGGCTTTCTGAATGCCTTGAAATATACTCAGCATATTTTAAATGGCTTTAATTCTACAGTACTTTCAATATAACCCTTTAAACATGAGGGAACACAAAGGGAAGGTTAATTGGAATGGCTAATTAAACATAGTGAAGTTAAAGAACTGGAACACTGGGATTTTGTTTTGATATTTAGCAACATCTCATAACCCTAAGGACATTGATTTAGCCTAAGGTCTGGTATCTTTATAAATTGCAACATAGCCTGGAGACCCAAAGGAGAGACAAAAGGGTTGAGTGCTTGTAACAACAGATTCCCAAAGGAGCCCTAATAACAATTATAACCAACATGATTATTTGCATTAGTTAAAAAATAAATCCATCTCTCAGGTTTTAGTCATTTTGTACTGATCAACTAGGAGATGAAAACAGTGAGTGAAAATCTGCAACAAAAGCACACCCAATCCCAGGATCCAGAGGACAGGAATTCATATCTCATGACTCCTTCCTGTGGATCTGCAGCCACTATATATACATTTTACCCTGGATGATCCCAGAGCAATTCAAACTTTTTCCCAAATCTGTCAATGAATAATAACAAAAGAGTTCTTCTCTAGACTGTTCTAGTCTTCTTCACCAGTGTTAGAGCAATTTATAGCTAAGAAAACAGACAACATATCCAAGTCATAACTGGCAGAAGGAAATAAAAAAGAGATTTGATGTCCAAACCTTCTCCTGACCATTGAAAGGTGCCTGTTCCTTGAGCTCTGCTGTGCTGATATACCGGAGGCAAACCCATAGAGCAGAAACTGCCCAACTGCACTGAAATGAGAAAGCATGGAGCAACACCAGTAAGGTCCTAAACCTTCCAGTTTTTCTGGTTTTGGGACCAGGGTCTCCTCCGCACACAGCATGGCACAGGAACATGTGCAGGTGTGACAGGAACTTGCGTGGCTGATATCACAGAGAATACTGAGGCTTGGAAGGGACCCCAAGGACCATTGGGTCCTAGGCCTGCCCTGCCATGGGGAGGGACCTCCCACCAGACCAGGCTGTCAGAAGCCTCATCCAACCTGGCCTTGAGCACTGCCAGGAGTGTTGGAGCATCCTCAGCCTCCCCAGGCAACCTGGCAATATGTCTCACATTATTTAACTGGAAGTGCAAACAAAAGCTGTTGACCCTCTGATGCCTTTGCTCAGTGAGTTCCATTCCATGAGAGCTGACCTTACTACACAAAATAAACCTTTGCTTTAACGAAGGTATCCAGATGGCCTGTGAGACACAGCTACAGGCTGCTAAACACTGAGAACAAATCGATGGAATTGTTGGGGGGGGTTGATGGTGGTTTGTTTGTTCTTGGTTTTGGGGTTTTTTTTGCTTAGAGTTGTCTTCCACACAGTTATCACAGGAACATGAAGAGCTGGATGTTTTCTTTAAGCATTTTCCTTTCTTAGCTCACGGAGAAGTTCCCACAGCAGTGCACAGTTGGCTCAGTGTTGTTTACCTTTCCCACTTCTGACATCACCATTCAGCTGCTGCGGTCTCGTAACGGTGCACGGATTACAATGTCTGCTGGAAAACATGATGTCTCAGCTTTAGCAATGGTGCCAAGGGAATTGAGAGCACTCCTACGGATTAAAGCGAGATCCCGGCCGTACTTACATTACCTGAGCACTCAGCATGAGGAGGAGTCAGTGGCTATGTTACTATTAGTCACATGGCTGATGTAAAAGTGCATAATCTTTTTAGGAATGCTGACTTCTATTAATTTAAGGATACCATGATGAAATTACTAGAATATTAATGGCATAGATGCATAGAAGATTAATGAACTATGTGAGTGTGTTTTTTAGTTTAGTAGCTGGACTGAAAGAAAGCAAGCAGAAATACAGTGTGCATTTATAAAACCCCCAGGAACCAAGCCCCAAGCTATAACCTGCCAAGTGCTACATCCATGCCCCAAAAACAAAATGCATATATTTTGCCCAGACTCAGGAATGACGACCAAGTTAGAGTTAATTGTTTGGACAGGACAAAAAGATCTGAAGAAATGAGGTTGTTTCTCAACTAGCAAGGCAAGTGGTGGGGAAGGGCATATTTAAGCAAATTTTATGGTGATGAGCAGCCCTAAAGCCAAAATGGTCCTGCCAAGTCCCTGGTACCATTGTCTGCTTCTCTAAACAGCAGCTCTGTGGTGCCCTTACACCACACCAGGGACTGTGCACCTGGCTGGTAAGTAGGGCCAGGGACCCTCCTTGCCCGTCAGCATCGCCACAGTCACCCAGGGACTGATCTTTGGCTCCTCACTCCGCATGGATTTGAGGTGTTCCTGGAATTACGCGTGTAATCCTGCCGTCTTCCCAAGGGCCTTCTGCCTAAGGCAGAAGTAGCCCAGGAGCAGGCAGGCAAACACAGGCTGCAGTTGTAGGTTAAGTACTTGCCTCAAATGTCCTTAAATCTCGGGGACAGCAAGAGCCAGGTTACAGCCACACACTTGTTTTGTTGTGCTGGACCCCTCCCAGCTGCCCCCTGAGCCAGCACACGCCTTCCCCCCCTCCCCAGTCCCACGTGTGGCACTGCTGCTCATGGAGAACACGAGGACATCCACATGGGGTTTTGGGAACTTGGAGAGTACTTGGATTTGGGTCATATCTATGAGGCTTGGCACCATCTCTCCAAAGACTACCTACATTTAGACACATAATTCTGATTTCGTGAGTATAGAGGCAACATTAAGTGACTGTGTAAAGCCCTGATCCAGCTCTGAAACAATTTGCAGCAAAAGGTGTTCAGGCACCAGATAAATCTACAAATCCACTGTTTTCATTAATATCTACAGAGTGCTTTAGAGCAGAAGAGGCCTTTATGCGCTATATGAAATATTTAACTGGAAACATATTGTCAATAATCAAATATTATGCTCAGAGAAACCTAAATGCAGTCTAAGAATTTGGAAATTAATGCTGAGACAGCAAATAGTTTGCTCTTTATTTCCAAAGGTCTTGCAAAGTTTTGTCATTGCTTTGCAAAAATATCTGAGAGAAATGTGAATCCTCCCTGAAAAATCCAGCAGCAAAGGACCACTTCCCAGCTGTCTTTGTCGCCAATTTAGAAAAATAGAAAATGGTTTCACAATGATTGCTTTCACTTTAATTCCCCCCCACCTCAATTTCATCAGGAGGAGAGTCTGCTCCTGAACGGGTGGTGTAAGCCCAGAACTACTCTGCTGACTTCACAGAGGCGTAAATGAGAACAGAACAGAGACAATTGCTTTTAAATGGATTAATCAGAGCAAGTTAAATAAAAAGCAGAAAATTCTGTCCCCGTTTTATATTCAGGTCAGAATTTGGGGATTTGTTCTCCTCATTTGCCAATGTTTCAGAACTAGGAAATAATATCTGAGAATTCTTTTTTCTTTCTTGACAAAGAGCGCTAGTCAAAAATTGGGAACCAGATGGCTGCTTATATATTTCTTTTTTTTTTTTTATTTACTGCAATACTAAAGCCACCATAAAAAAGCAAAGTTGAACAGACAGAGCTAATAATATAATCATTCAAAACACCTGCAAACAGTGCAGATGGGCAATTTCTGTCTGCAAAATCATCAGTGAAAGACCGCCTTCCCATATGGGCAAATCTAGCTGCCTTAGAGCTTCCTAAGCTCTGTCCCTTACCTTAAGAAAACCTGCATTGAGCATATGCAGTCTTTTTATAGCAGAGCAGAAGTGTCTGTATCTGCCTGTTTATTTTAGTTAAATATAACTTACAGCACTTATAGCCCTCTATCAGTGCATTCCATTTGCCCATTGAATGTCCCAAAAGGGCAAAAACCCTGAAGTAGTAAAGCAAACAGCTTTTATTCAGGCAGAACGTTTACAATTGTTAATGTATATTAATGAACCCCAAACACACAAGTTTTATTCCTTTCTGTAAGCAGTTACAGGAGCAAGGTTGATGTTGCTGGGGTGTGTGAGCACATACATCTGTCTCATGTGTGGGTATGTGTTTAATATTAGGTTATGAAATTATTTCCCCCTCTTATTAAAAAATAAACCCCCCTTCTGGGATTGTGGAGTTACAGGATGCAGGTAGCAGGGCAACAGGCCTTGAGAGTCAGTGACCTTCTGTCTTTGGTCTGGAAGAAGCCCTGGGACCCATGAAGAACATCCTGGTCACGGGTGATGTGGAAGGGGAGAGCATTGTGGGTCTGTGAGCTACTGGACCTGTCAGAAGCGAGAAATATAATTTGTTACCTTAAAAGGCATTGTTTACCTGTTACCATAAAAGGCAATACTTTGGAACCGAGTTAGGTGATTGGTGTTCACTGTGGTGTAGAGTTAGTTCCTGTGTGTGTGATGGTACATAAGGAGTTTTCACTACGCAATAAAGCTCTTTCTGAACACCACCGTCCCGTGAAGTCAGCAGCTTCTCAGTCGCCACGTGGGATCCTTTCAGCATGTTATCTCCAGTGCTAGCAGGCTGGGAGATGGGAAGGGATGAGACCTGGGGTGTTCTGGAGCTGGTACTGTCACTGATCCCCAACAGAATGGATCCATTCTGTGCTTTTCACAAACTTTCTCACTCCCCAGCTCCTCATCACCAGTTCAAGCCTGGCTGGTGGGAACTCCCCACTCTGATGGGAACCCAAACCCTTGCGGAATGATCTGCAAACAGCCGCTGTGGCCCTGAGCTCCTCATGTCACCCTGGCATGCTCATTGAGTGAAACACTCACCTCTGATGTAGTATTTTTGAATAAGCATCACTAAGAAAACTCATCACCTAAACTTCAGTGTTTTACATGAAAATCTTATCCATAAATTTGACTCTCCTTTAGGATACATGATGTTGAAAAAAAAAAAAGTACAATTAAACACTGAAAATGAAAGTAGAGCAAAGCAAGGATGTTCCAAGCCAAGTGAATCATCTGCAATACTACTTTATTCAATGAATTCACTCTTCTGTTGTGTCTTTGCTCTCACAACACAAAAAGAAACCACAGACCTAACACTTTTTTTTTTTAAATACTAGCTGTTGACAAAAATAGGCAGCTTAACTACATTTTTACTCTGCTGTTCTTGTTAGGTGCAGGCACCCACACAAACTGCTAAATAAAAATGTTTCTCTTGTTCCAGAATATATAAATTCACTTTGAAATTCCCTGTTGTTCCTAAAAAAATTTGGTTTTAATGTATTTATTCTGCCTAGAGTGATCTCAAAAGCCAGTCTGGCTGAAACACAAATGGTCAGGAAATCACAACATGATTTTTGTGGTTTTGGGGGTTTTTTTACCTCTTAAAAACCTACCTTAAAATGGCTGCACTGGTGAGTGTCCACAGCCAGGACATCATGGAAGGGGTGTGACTACAGCTCTCACTGAGGCAGTGACCTTCTCCAGGCGTTTTCTGCATTCAGGGTCCACGCATGAGGTCTCTCTGGAAGGAGCTCATTGCTGTGACAGGGCCTTAAATTTCATTTTCTTCAAATATGTGCACAACTTTGAAATTTGCTTTGTATAAATACTTCCTGGCAGTGAAATGCAACTTCTCAAATAGCCAGTGAAAGAACGTAAAAGGAGCAGAAACCAGGCCACAAGGAATGCAAACATTCACAGAAAATATTGTACATTATGTACCTAGTTCTGGTGAACATCATCATTAGGCCATTTCACCGGGATGCACAGCATTAGCAGCTCACGTTGGTGTTTTAACAAAACTATTAGAAAGGGAATATGTCATAGGAAGGGAAGCAGGGGGGAACCCAGGTAATGAGAGACCTCATTTCTGCATTAGATATGAATATAATCCTCCAGAAAAGCCAAATCTGCTCTCCTAGCAAGAGCTTGGGAGACTACAGCTTTTACAATGCCAGCTCATGTAGCAAGAAAAAGAAAGATGTAAAGCCTTTGCCAGGGCTTCCTATAGCGCCGTAGCTCCATTATTATTATTAAGTATCTTCCTTTCAAAGTTTCCTGGATTTCCTAAATGTAACAATAATTTTAATAATTACAAACCCGAGAATACTACTTCTATGGCCAACTGTGTTCCCTGTTTTCCTCCAAGCTAAAGCTCTGCTTTCATGTAATACATAAAAGAGCAATATTGCTCTGATGAACTAAGACACATGAAATATCTAATTAACATTAAAATATTGTCTCTTGTCATTAGCTTCATTTGCACTTTAAGTGTCAGTTCTTGAGAGGGAGGTTCAGAAGCAATGACCTGGCCCTTGAATGAAAAAAAAAAACAACAAAAAAACCAAGGAAGCAAGGCAGAAAAGAGAAAGAAATAAGTGTAGGATACCATGTTCCATACACACAGAGCTGCTTTCCTGGGTACTCGGGCCCAAAGCAGGGTGCTCCATAAATAGGAGAAACTCTTTTCTCTCTTCTTTTTGTTTTTCCATTAGTCAGCCTCCTCCAGACTTCTACAGAGGAATGACTTCTGCCCATGAGAGGGGCAGGGGCTGAAGGGGTGACACCGATCTCGTCCCTTTCCCTGTGCACCCACTTGCCCAGCATCAGCGGATGTGGCTCAGCCAGCCTGGCCAGGGCTTTTCTGTTCTGGCTGAGAGCTGGTCCTGAGACCTGCACTCACCCTCTGAAAATGCCTTGGGCAGGCCACCGACTGGGTGGCACCTTTGTGGGGAAGACATCCTGGGAATCTGCCCTCGGGTCACAAAAACTAAACCCTCCCATGGGCAAATAAGCCAGCTTGAGGACGAATTAATTTATTCAGATAACCTTTTGTGATCGTCCTGATGGGAGCAGGAAGGCAAAGGAAGATCACTGCTTTCATTTTAAACTGATCAGTTTGTTAATCAGGTTTTGATTATTTATGTTGCTAGGAGGTTTGTGCCAAATGAGAACTGTTTGTTTGTTTATTTATTTATTTATTTATTTATTTGCTTATTAGTGTGTTTGTTTTGTACCTGGCACTGAAACATGACAGATCCCTTCACAGCATTCCTTTATCACAACATCAGGGCACAAGCCTCACAAAGCAGCATGGAGGTGGATGTGGACACTTTCCAGCCTGACAACTCGAGGTCAGGTGGAGCTGCACATTCAGGGCTGGATTTTTTGGCTCTCCTGGACTGTGGGAAGTTTCTCTCATTAGAGGGGAGAGCTTAGCTGAGATACTTGGAGCAGACGCTCGCCTCTAGCCGCCAGCAATTAACGTGTGCTCAGACAGGGGTGTTTATCTCTGGTCCATGTCTGGTAACAACTTTTTAAATTAAAATCTCGGGGTCTTAAGTGAACAGAGAATTTTTTACTGTGAAACGAAGGACAAATATAATTTCTACAATACAGCACCAGTGCCATAAACAAAATAAACTTTCCTCCCATCATCCCCTTAGAAAGACCCACTAATTCATTTGGACTGTGATTACTTTTTCCTTTGTTCTCAGGTTGGCTAGTGCAATCTATTAATAGCTCTACAAATTACTCCTATTTTTGGTCTTCCCTCTTGTTGGGAAGGCAGGAATTCTGAGAAAAAACACTGTCCTGTCTCCATTTCCTTGACCGGGAGAGTTCCCATGAGCTGAGGCCAGGGTGAGCTGCTTTTCGGGCTGTGCAGCCCCCTGCACCAGCCAGGGACTGCCACCCTTTCCTTCCCAAAGCTGGAGGAGAGTGGTGCCTGCTGCTGCTTGGGGCAAGGGAGAGCAGGAGATAATCTGCACGTGTTTCATCGGAAACACTCTTCTTCCAGAATTTGTAACTTCTGTGTGCTCTCTCTTGTGCCTGGACACCACGATTAAATGCCAAAACATGTAAAACTAATTGTATCCAGGTAATTCCCTTAGTCAGCACACCTCGTGGTTGTGTTGCTGTTATTCCTTGCCATTTGTAGGTCAGGATCTAACGGATGAGCTTTACAGGCCTGCATATTTCTTTTTGGAGTTCATTAAAGCCTGAAGCAATTGCACCTTAACATTTCCATGCAATTGCAAATTTGACCTCTGGCAATGGGCCCTGCGAATCGATTCATTTCCAAACCAGTCATGATTTGTCGTCACTGAAAAGTTTTGGTGGGGGGAGTGCCCACTTCTGAGCCAGCTGCAGGAGACAGCTCCAGAGCAGGGCTTTGCCTGAGCCACAAGGACAAACAGAAACCGGGAGACAGTTCTGACACTTATAAAAACCAGTTAATTATTTAAGAGACCTCAAATTTTTCACATGTTAAAAATTGATGGCAAAACAACTGAACGCACCCTATGTTTGGTTAACACCTAGAATTTGACTTTGACCCTCTGGTGCCAAAGCAAAGAAATTCACAGTTAAAGCTTCATGTCTGGGCAATACTGTGTGTCTAACTCACACTGTTTATACAAAGGGCCTTTGCAAAATTATAAGTGCCATATGTCCAGGGTAAGGAAGAAAAACAACAAAAAAATATAAATATTGACTTCTATTTTTTAAAAAATAATACAGGGATTAAAATCTTTTAGAAAATAATCTAGAGTAATGACTCTGTCTGATTATAGGTTTTCATTTTCCCTGGAGGTTCAGTTAATACTCTTTTAAACTATTATAACATGAGTTAAAGGTTGTTGAGCTTTGTTTCCTTTTTTTTTTAAATCCATTGAGATATATTAAGTTTGTGGAACACAGACACCTAAATCAATGCTGGTGGCACATCTAAGGTGCAAGTGGCATATTTAAGGGATTTCCTTGGTTACAAATAATTAAAATTAGATATTTTTACATTTTTAAACTGAAAAGTTCACTGGTCTTGATGCCATGATTGCAAGTGTCTGTAAGTACAAACATGTAAACTGAACAGGAAATTGCATTTATTTTTGGGTATAACATAGCTGAAAGTCTGCCTCAACCACAGAGCAGAAGCAGGCTGAGAACCATTACAAGAGTAGGTCATGAGTTTGGAAAGACTCTTGATCTCAAAAATCTTTTTTATCACTGCTGCAAATATGTGAAGATTCAGCTTTCAGCCGCAGGGATCTGCTATGTTTTTGCATGATGGACTAGAAGTGTCTTTGCAACAAGATGTGTAGTACACACTACTTCTGTGTGCAGGTCCTTACAAAACGTGGTTTTCTCAGGAAGCTTCAGCCAGCACAGTACCAGAGAGGCTATTCAGAATACAGATATAATCTGATGAAGATTTTATTGTTTAAAACTAATGCTTTAGCACCCTCCAGAAAGCAGCCAGCTGCACATGCATCGTTCACTCTTCTGCCAGTGTCCCCCAAATGCTTTACTCCTCACTGTTCAAAATAATCAAAGTCAGTGTACTACTCCCTTCCTCACACGTATTATTCAGTGCCCTGCCATCAGTTTCTCAGGCCTCAAAGCGTAATCCCACAAAAGGCTTCCAAAAATTCAAGATGTGTTGAGCAACAGATAAAAAATTAATAAATTCATATACTTATTTCTAAAACATTCACTATGTCTGCATTTTGCCAACCAAACAAGCTCCCCAAATGAAACTTTTGCCTGTTTTACGCTTGTTCCAGGAGAAGAAATCTAGTTTCACATGACCAAGTAAAACAGTTAATAAAGAGAAACTTCCTTTAATGTGTGGCCATGACAGAATTACAATTTAGTTGAAAATGATAAAGGCAAGTCTTGGTCCAGGTCTGTGAAACCACAGTGAGATCTGTCCTCCCTGATCCACGGGAAAATTATCAGCACTGGGGCTTTTGTTAAGTCTTTTCATGCAAGATGTCATTTTTCAGGAATGTGCAGTAGTTATCTTGTAGTGAATGCAAACAAAGTTATGAAGTCTACAAATTAAAGTAAAGATGAATATCCTGTTCTTAGGCTAATGTAATATACATCATTCTATACTTCCATATCAAAATTTCATCTATTTTAATATAAAATAATTATACCAGATAGGATTTCCATCTCAGACCGTGACAAATGTCTCATTGCAGCACCTCTGGTGGTCCTCACCACCTTTCTTAGAGCAAAAGGAAAGGAACCCTGCTAACTGCTGGGACCTGGGCCCTCCAGTGGCTTTCAAAGCAGTGCATGGCAGCTCGTGGGTGCAAAAACACTGCTCAGGTGAGATTCTCTCAATATCCAGCCTGGTTGGTTTTCACTCTCCTGATGCCCCCATGTGCACAGTTTTTGTGTGATTGTCCTGAATGAGGACCTGGTGAGGCGATGCTCCTAACTCACTCCTCGTTCAGAGGAGCGAGGAGAAACTGCTCTGCACTGTCAGCTGGGCCTCCCGCCTCCAAGAGCTTCTGGGACGGCAGTGAGTCCCTGGCATGGAACGGAGGCAAGGCTCCTCACTGCAATTCCAGCTGTAGCTGCGCTAGCACAAAAGAAGTGTTGCCCTTCCTGTGAATATGTTGTTCTGCCACTTCTGGGAGCTCCTGGCTGCAGACCAGTGGAGATTTGGGTGCACACACGGAGTGTGATGCAGTGGCATAAAATCCTGGCGCTGTATCCCCGAAGCCCTGGAAGCATCACAGCAATCTCAGCAGGCCAGTCCACGCTGGCGAGCTTCCTGGATGTTGCACTGACACTGCAGATAGTGCAATGCCTCACTTGCAGAGCCTGCTTGTTGGGAGCTGTCCTGGGATCCTCACAAAATGCCCCCAGGGCTTGTAGAGGTGTGTTTTGCACAAACAAAATCACCATGTTTTGCAAAATCTCAGCTTTGGACATTTTACGGCAAGAAAAATCAATTATGCAGTAGCACCAGCAGTGTGAGGAGGACAGCAGCATCCAAATCCCTGCTGTCCTTTTTCTACCCTTCTTGGCTTATTGCGTATCCCTTGGTCTGTGACTTAACTTTGTGCCTCACTTGTTTATCACTTTGTATCGGGTTTGTGTGGCAAGGGGGCTCCAGGATGGCTTCTGTGGGAGATTGCCAGAAGCTTCCCCCGTGTCCCATGGAGCCGATGCCAGCAGCTCCCAGAGGGAGCCACGGCTGGCCAGGGCTGAGCCCACCAGCGATGGTGGCAGTGCAGCAGCTGCAGAGAGCAGTGAGAACGTGTGAGAGAAAATACACTGCAGACACCCAGTCAGTGAGGAAGGAGGGGCAGGAGCTGCTCCAGGTGCCAGAGCAGATTCCCCTGCTGCTCATGGTGCAGCCCAGGGAGATGCACAGGGGAGCAGAGATCCCCTGGAGCCTGTGGAGGACCCCATGCTGGAGCACAGGGATGCCCAAAGGAGGCTGTGACCCTGTGGGAAGACTGCCCTGGAGCAGCTCCTGCCAGGACCTGTGGTCCCACGGAGAGCCCAGCCCATGCTGCAGCACAGGTTGGTCATGTTGGAGCAGTTCATGCAGTGCTGTCTGCCGTGGGAGGGACCCCACAGAGGAGCAGGGGAAGAGTGTGAAGAATTCTCCTCCTGAGGAGGGAGGACTGGCAGAGCCACCATGTGATGAACCACCACAGCCTCTGGAGGCAGAGGAAATCTGGAGTAACGTTAAGCCTGGGAAGAAGGGAGGGGTGGGGGAAGGTGTTTTTAAGATTTGGTTTTATTTCTTATTATCCCACTCTGATTTGATTGGCAAAAATTTATTTTTTTCCAAGTTGAGTCTGTTTTGCCCTTGACAGTAATGGGTGAGTGATCGTTCCATGTCCTTATCTTGACCCATGAGCCTTTCTTTAAATTTTCCCTCCCCTGTTCAGCTCAGGAGGGGAGTGACAGCCTGGCCTTGATGGGCACCTGGTGTGTCCCCTCCAGGGTCAAGCCAGCACACATTTGTAAAATGGATATATCTGTTATCACCCACATCAAAGGCAACTTGTGGGGCAGCAGAGGGATTTAGAGACACTCAATAACTGTAAAGTGGTGACAATACAGGCATGGTGTTAGGAAATAGCAAAGTATTACTTCGGCAAGTGAATAATTTGCTCCCCAAAGCCACTGTGAGCAGGAAGTGACCTCTCGTGTCAGTTTAGCTACCTCTGTCCACTGGGCTCTAAATGTCACACAAATAAATAAAGACATGACAGGTAGAATATTTTTAAATTTCAGAAAATTCTGCCTCATTTTCCCATGGAAATGAATTGCACAGTTTAATCACAACTTGGGCAAAGGCAACACCTCCTTTTACCTGCCCACTACCCAGCTGGTTCTAATGAGGGCATGCAGAGGCTACGTGCAGAACAGCAACTCATTCACCTTCAACCACCAGTTTGGGTTTTTCTAGTACTCAGTCTCTTCCTCTGCAGGGTGAACCCTCAAGTGCTCAGCACTGGGAGTGCTCTTTCCAAAGGCAGCACAAATGCAATGCTGTCTGCAGGATGTGGCTGTGACATTGGCTCCCCAAGAGAAAGCACCAAGTCATGAAGAGAAGTCAAGTCAGTGCTCCTGTCTCTGAAGGAAATAACTAACTCGCTGTCATGTCACTAGCAAAATCTGAAGGGACTGTGATTTGAGGAGTGGATTTCTGAGTACCCTGCTTTGCCAGGACACAGTATTTCTGTCTTTCTTTTTTATTAACAACAACTAAATGAACCTCAAAAATTATCTGGACTGAATGACAACAAAACAAACTAAAATTAGTAACAGCATACTCATTGCCTAGGGCAGCGCTGAACTGATGGCTGATGTGATGGTGACAGACAAATCCTTATTCCCATTCTAAATTCTGTCTACTAAATAAATAAGTAATGCCATCAATAGCATTTCCAGCAATTGCATCCACCTCCTGCAACTTTTACACTATTATCGTATTGCCTGACTAACTCTGCAGCATAGTTGGGTACCTGGGCTGACTCAGAAGAAGCTCTGCAGCCAATAAGCCCATGATGAGAGAGATTGGATAAGTTAGTGTGAAGCATTTGAAGGATAATATCCTACATTAGTCCTTAGTAGAAATCCAGTACTTGTCGTGTCTTTTATTCTTCTATGCCAGCCTTCTGTAGTGTGGAAATACTTTCTAGATATTCCTCATGTATCTCCTTGTTTCTCACCTGTTTTTTTTTCATATCAGCCCTGATAACAAAAAAGAAAAAAAAAGTATCTGAATAGCAACCTATCTTGACAGAAAGACAGGCAGCAAAAAAAAGTAACAGGTCACATCAGAAATAGCTAGAAGATCTGGGAAAAAATGTGTCTGGATCTGGGCAAAGTTGCCTGTACCTTTCAAACTTTTTAGGCAGATAAACCGAGTTGTTCTATTTTGGTAGCTTTGGATTTCTCAGTGACTGAAGCCATATTTTTCTGTTTGTGTTCATTAGAAATCCCTTTGATAAGAACAGGAATGAATCTGAAGTGTTTGAACACAACATGCTTCTCCCAGTGACACGAAAAACGCTGCTTGCCTGCCCTGCTGCAGAGGGGCTTCAATACCACTGCTGAATCATCTCCTACTGCCCCAGAAGAAAACCCACTATGTATTACATGACTTGATGTAAGTACTTCATAATTTTAGCAATTTTTTTAGTAGTACCCGTTTCGCTTCCCCTCTGAAACCTCTGCTTTTCTCTGGTTTCAGACTCACTGGTACCGGCACTGTTCACCCTGGGGATTGCTCACGGAGCAGCAGGAGAGCTGAGAGCCACTCTCACAGCCTGGCTGTGTTCCCCCTTGCTCACGATGCATCAGGATGCAGTGGTGGTGTCCATCCCCAGATAAATATACCTCTAAGGTTCCCCTCTTATAATTAGGCTACAGCACAGTCCCACTGGAGCATTTGATGAGTACAGACTCCCTCTCTGAGCTCCTTTCTACAGCTGGTACTTCCTGGTGAGGATTTCTGAAACCCCTCAGCTGGGGTTTGGGGCTCTAAGGTACTGCAGCACTTCTTTTCCCAGACACTGAACTAGGCACACTATCTGTGAAAAAGAGATAGTCAAAATGAAGATTCAAGTCTTACAGAAAGTGATTTAAGTCCAGCACATGCTTTGTAGCACACTTAGAAACAAGTCTGATTTCCATGTAATGCCCCTTAGGCAATTCCTCATAAAATAACGTTATATTATGGATAGTGTTCCCTGTGATGGAAATGCACGGAGCTCATACCTTCTAGAGCCTGACTGTCCTGGTGAGACTCAAAAGTGGCAACTTGGCTTTGTTTTCCTTTGTCCAGGGCTGCCCTCCAGTGCAGCCATCCAACAGGGCTGGATGGCAGATACCTCTGTGGTGTGTGTTCACAACATTCACAGCAGCAGAGAGAAATCATCAGCTGTATGCAGACTTATTCCTCTGGCTATCAAGATTTTCAGGAAAGGCTAACAAGCCCCAAGGCCTTCAGCTCCTGGTGCCTTGCTTAGGACTATTGAAAGGAATCTGGCTGGTGTCCAGAATTTTTTGAGTGCACAAGGTTTTGCAGCTTTGCAAAATCAGTTTACAGCATAACAAAACCCTCACTGGGGAAACTCACCAGGCTGTGAGGAGCCTGCGTGGTATTAGATAATTTAGTGGCAGCATTAACATCGCCATAAAAATGTGAAGATCTTCATCTAGACACACTTTTAGCAGTTATGAAGATGTACAGCCCTTTCACAGTGGATGGAAATGTTGGGTTTGGGTCACAAAAGTCCTCAGCTGGATTAGAGTCCAAGGTGGTGCTAAAGATATACACACACACACACATATATATATATGTATATGTACACACACACAATCCTCTTCTGCATCACTTTGCATGAGTGTTCTGAATCATTTGTTATGCAATGACCCTGAAGGAAATCCATGAGGGCCAAACAATGATAATAATGAAATAGAAAATCCACAAAAGCATATAACTTCTAGGAGGTGAGGAAGAGAGGAGAGCCAATGGGTAATTCACTGAATCCATTTATTTTGAGATTACATGAAAACTCCACTTAAAGACTGTGCTTTAGAAGACATCTCAATTGCACTTACTTGCACCCTTGACTTGGAAATAAAGGAATACTTTGAGATACAGAGTTCAGTTGATTCTTTCTGCTTTTACTAGAATCTTCATTACATGCTTGTGCAGCATGAGCTTGTCTATTTATACGTACCTGTTTGGTCCAGGAAAAATAAGTTTTGGGTTGTGTTTGTCTAATTTAAAGGGAAATTAAAGGGCTCTAAAAACAATGAAATCAACAAAAATGAGATTAAGGTGGAGACCAGTTAGAAATTACTCTGCCAAAACACACATAAAGATGTCTGTATGTTTCAGTTAAGAATATTAATTTTCCCAGACAATGGTATATTAAATAACAGAGATTTTGTCAACCTTCATGCTACTAAACTGCTGAATGCTAAGAAGTCAGATCGATAAGGTGCTTTTACTGGGCCTTCACTCCATTCCACAAACAGCAGATGGATTAAGGTGAAGGAATGAAAACGTGCTATGAGGATGTCATTGCTGTGACTCATACCTGAGTCTCCCCAGAAATGAAGAGTTTGGAGGAGACAGTTGTCCTTGAAGCACTGTCTTGGCACTCCCCCAGGAATAGCTCTGGTGGAAGAAAGCCATGAGTGAAAATTTGAACCAAAAGTTGAAGTGGCATTGGGATGCTCCTGCATGCATGGTCCTTGCCTGTGGGCCTCAGGGGTTGCAGGGGTCCAGACTGCCCTCTCTGAAACAAAAAAACTTGTCATAAAATCCACAGGACTTTTTTCTTTTCCTAATAGAAAAAATTGGTTGAACGTACCCGTTTCCTCATTCCTCTTTTGGAAAAGGGAAAGAACTTTCCCACTGAACTTTTCAAGCGCTTATACCACTACTGACAAATGGCAACCAGGGAGTTTTACGCATGGCAACCAGAGGGATGATGAGGCACAAGTGGTCATTTTTGCATTTCAGTAGTTTTGAGATAACCTAATCAATGCTCTTTTGCTTTGATTTTCCCTAGCAGTGAGCAGAGGTTACACGAGCACACCATTGAAACAATCAAATATGGATTTAGGCATAGAATTTTTAAGATTTGTGACTTTATATTGGCCAACAACAGAAATAAACTGCAATTATTTTGATATTTGGGATGGTTGTATTAGTACCAACAATATTTAAGGTGAACTTCAAAATATGTCTTTGTCTGTTGCTGCAAAAAAAGGGTATTTCCTGTCCTTGTGTTATATTTCATTACAGTGTATGATTACCTGTCCAGAACAGATCTCTTAGAAGGGAGCAAGAGCTTTTGTCAGATTAACTAGAGCCATATGTCTGCAGCATAAATCCATGTAATGGAGGGAGTCACGTGCATGGGAGAGTGGATGGATGCCCCAAAGAAGAAACACAGAGTGAGAGTAGCTGCTGAGCTGGAAATCCAGAAATCCTTTTACCAGCTGAAGCCTTACACTGTTTGGTAACAGAGCATTTGAGTTTGCATTTAGGCAGAAGCAGGCTCAGTGTCATGCTTTTGGGCCTGGATCCTGCAGAGTGACGCAGCAGCCCATGGCAAGAGACTACTTTGTGGCAGTTTTAATCTGTGGGTTTTCACATGCTGTCAGGAGAGCTTGTGCATTGCACAGACTGTGTGTCAGGTCCGCACATCTCAGAGGGCTCTGATGGGAAATTGAGCATGACCAACACACCCAGGAGAACCACTGGACAAAAATGGTGCCCAGGACAGCTGCAGTGCACACCCCAGAGCCCTGTTTTTGGGGCAGAGTACTTATAATGAAACTGTGTGGATGGGCTTGCCCTGAGAGCTGCTCAGCCTCCGAGGCACGTCCTGGGTGCAGGCACTGCTCCTTGTCAAGGATCTGGCCCTGTCTAAACCAGGCTAATTATTAAGTCATCTCCTTCCCATTAACTTGTGAAGAAAATTACCCTTCTGAGTTTGAATGACAGAACAGCATTAAGAGTATGCACCTTTTTTTTTTTTATTAAATCAACCAAACAGAAAATTCACAATGAGGATGATCTTGTAATTACACACACGTCAGAACAGAGAGCATGATAGTTTGCTCGGATTGCTTTGAATGTTTCTTTAGAAGAATTTGGGAGGAGAGAGGGAGGGAAGCGTTCATTGTAAATCAACTTTGGCATGAAACTTTTGTAAAAAGGTGCCCAACATCCATTACATTCTTTGTTCTGTGTTTTTCCTACATATAAAGCCTTGACAACCTGCTATTCTATGATTGATGCACTTATTTCTTCTAAAGTATCACTAACCAAGCATATCATTTTTATACAGTAAGTGTGTATTCAATTTCCTACAGTTTGACTGCTAAACAGGCTCACTGGTAAAACAAATATATACTGCTGCAGTGCACTGTTCAGGGGGACCAGTGGAAAACTTCGGAATATTTTTCATTCATGTTCCCTTTTCTTTAAGTGGCAGTGAAATCACAGCAGGGGCACATGCTAACTATCCATATTTTTATGAAAGTTGTACTGTCATTGGGTGAAGTCTCCAACTACTGCAGACTTTGTACAATGTTAATAGGAATATTATGATTCATATATTCTTGCACAATAAAGCAGAATGACATATCAGGTTTGCAGGCTCTCCTGACAAGGTATGAGGTATTTATCGGGGTTTGTACAACGCAGGCTTATCAGCTGAGTATCTGAACGACTATTGACATCATTATCATTCATGTATGCATAAAATGTTTAGGGGTCTCCCAGTCACGTTTTACAAAGTATGGAGCTGCTCCTTCTTAACGTGAAAGAAAACATAAACTGAAAAAAAAAGAATTCAAACTCCTGTAGGCTTAGCATTGGATCCCTGGCACTCCTGGACCAGGCAGGAGGATAATGGATCTCTGAGAATTCATGTATGTTTATGATGTACGAGGCATTTCAGCTGACATTGAATCAGGTCAGTGGGTCCATTGGACAGGATGCAATGTCAATGGAACTGTTATGTATTATTGATGTCAGTCACAGAATAGATAAAAACATTAGCAAAATAGCTTCCATTGCCATTTCCTTTTTTTTCCCCCTCAAATGACAAAAGGCACCAGCCCTTATTAAACACAAGAGGCCTCCAACGTTTCTGATTCTCAAACAGTTTTGACTTGGAGCAAATTTAGGAAATTAGAATATATTGACAAAGCAATATTTTTATATGAGAAGAATGGCTTAACTTCTTTCACTTATAGTTTCATTTGTGGAATAAGTTTTGCCTGCAACATAGAAATCTACTCGCTCTAGGTTCACTTCTGCAAATTGTTAGGTATATGAGCCTTTTGCTCACTACATTTTTGCTTATCTCCATGTTATGTATTACTCTACCAATGAATCTATAGGAACAATTCTTATTTACATTGAAAGCAACTTTAAACTGCTTGGTCTGTGACATTGAAGCACAGACTGTCAAAGATGTGAAAAGCCCATCACGCAAATCACACCCAATGGACTACACATATACTTAAAGTAAGAGGACATGTAAAAATTAAAAGCTTTCAACATGGATTATACCCATTTTACCCAACCTTTTACCTTCATATTAGGCATTGCTCCCTAGACATGCAAACCACTCAGGCTGCTGCCACAACAGACCCATTCCTAAGTTAGCATCCTTAAACCCCACAGAAACCTGAGCTGCGTTTTAAACACCATGTTGAAAATAGGTATGTATGAATAAATATTTACAGGAGTTAACACCTTATGAGGAGGGAAATAAGTGCCATGGGGCATGCCACCCAAAGACTGCAGACAGTTTCTTTGCATTCCAGGTTATCCCAATCCCTTTAGTGACATTTTAAAACTTAAGTGAGTAAGTAACACCATGAATTTCAACAGGGCTCTGCATCTGAAATACAAGCACTTAAAGGTTTCACAGCTTCAAGCATGAACCATACACTTGCATTTGCCAATTAGCTCCATAAAGGGATAGGGAAAGGTATTTACCTAATTTATGTGCTCAAAGCTCTTTTGTGCTCATACCTTCGGTGGGCCCATCTGAGATTTACACCTTTGCTTGTGCACCCATGGAAGATAGCTTTGTTCAGAGCAAAATTTAGCAATATTCAAAATTTAATTTTAGTAAAGATTATGATCTCAAACAAATATGAAGAAGTTAAAGGAAATGCATTCAAAAAAAGATTTTTCTCTTTGCTCGTTCCTGTCTAATGAAAGGTTTGTTTGATCCTTTGCTATGGTAAAGATTTGTCCTATTGCTTGATTTCACCATGATGATCAGAACACCCTGTGTCATTTGGTAACTTTTGGTCACAAAAATCTCCCAGGAATTCCAATGTTAGACATTTGAGCCCTTGTCAGTAAACTGGTCTCACCTCTGAAACTGCAGGAATTTACAAAGTAAGGAGTTCTAATAATGCCTCAACTTGATTAAGACTTTGTTGATTTTCCCAATAATCTTATTTTAGAAATATTTTTCTTGCTCTCATCCCCTGCAACTTATCTTTGCTTCCTAGTTCTTTGTTTTGAAACAGGAATGCTTACAGGGTCATTAAAACTATAATTTGTGTATTGAAATTGTTGGCAAAGATAGGACACCACTATACGTGAGTGTTATCTTCAAAAGTGAAAGCAGAGTAATAATCTTTCTGTCCTCCCTCCCAAAGAGATACCAGTAATTAGGAATTCTTTGATCCCACCGTCTCTGAGCAGAGACTGCTACAGGGAAGGTCATCAGGCTCCTGGCACAAGTATTCAACCTCTTACATGTAAGTGGACCAGGGTTTATAAAATATGTCATTTTTCTGAATAATGTATTTGAATAGTTGGGGTACCCAGCTTGGGTACCCAGCCTCTACCATTTATTACATTTGGTGTCAATTCCACAATTCTCTCCCTGTTCTGAATCAGAAATAAAGATCAACCAATAAAACTTTAGATTCACTGGTGGTGCAATGTGCTTGGTCCTTTCCCATGGTCCAAGCTGGATTTAAAGGATGCAACAGCCACAGGAAAGTGCAAGAGGTGGTTTTTGGCTTTACCTCATGCTCCTAACAAAACAGAAGCCAAGCAAAACTACAACAGGTGATTCTTCTGTGTGTGTTTGAGACTGTCCCCTGGGCGGGTGAGAAAATGCCATTTGCCTCTGTGTCCCCTCTGCAGAGGTTCCCCAGAGCCCCAGCAGCGTGGACAGGGTGAGCTCACCCCACAGGAGCCAGGCTCATCCCTCTGCCCCGTAAGCTGGCAGCGCAGTGAATTTCACATGCACGTTTCTCATGACTAGAAGTCCATTTAACAAAGACTGCACACTACTTGTTCCCTTTCTCAGGTCTTTCCTTCCCCGCTAGCAAGTGGCTGCTGCAAGTTAATCTAAGGAGATTCCTCCTAGGCTCTCTCTGCTCACAAACCCTCTTGTGCTGTAAAACAGATAACTGAAAATTTTTATGGCCAGGTTCTTAAAATATTTTTAAACTGGTCCTTCCCCCCCTGCCCCAAGCCTTTTGATGTAAGGAGAAAATCTCACACAGTGCCTACCCTTATCTCCCCAAGAGAAAACAAAGAGAGTTAAAGGCAAATGTCTTCTGCAGAGACTGCCTTTTCTGTGCTGCTCTCCCCACTGTGTGCCAAATAATGGCATCTGTTCCTGCTGTTCTTTAGTTCCCCCATCCAGCGTGTTTTCAACTTCCTGTGATTGTGGTTCTTAAATCCAAAGGTCATGTTTAACACTTAAGTTCAGTTTGGAAGGATTTGGATTTGTTTCTCATAATATTTTTTTCCCCAGCTCTCTTTTGAGAGTAGACAAAAGGCTTTCACCCCTCTTTGCATTGCGTGTTTTACACACTCCAGCATACATCTCTGCAATTCGGGTTAATACTCTGGGAAATATCCATTCACGTATTGATAAGCATTAAAGGATTGCTCTTTCCATGCCTTCTGCCAAGGTTCAGTGTGTTGTTAGCAGCACAAGCTCCTCTCACACAGCCCTCGCTGTATGATCAGCCTGCAGTATACAGGAATTCCCTTCGTCAGGTCTACAAAAATTCAAGCTGCATGTAAACAAAGGCACATTTCTAAGCTGAGGTTCTTGGAGTGAACAGCCAAAATTCTACTCAGTTATGCATGACGGTTTTGTGCAAGAGGAGCTGAACCCAGATCACCTAATTAATTTTTCTTATTGGTTCAAGTTGGACTCAAACTGGGATCTCAGAGCTGAAATGCCAGTGAAAAAACTGGCTTTCTGCATTTTACAGGAGGCAGGCTGAGCTGGTTTGATTATTGATGCATTGTAGGCCTCTGTTTATTTAGTATTTTTCCTAAAATATAATTTTTAAAAGCGCATATTTGTCAGCTGAAGGGATTTGCTGAGAGGTTGTGAGGTACAATTTTAGAGAGGCAGGCAGGGAATCAAAGGCAAATGCATAACTTTCTACATGGACAGAAAGAAAAAAAGGCAAAGATCTTCATAGTTTCCTTTCTAATATTATGAAAAATGGTTTGTGCGCATTACTGAATATTTATTTCTGTGCCAGGGAGTGGGACTGCTCCACAGAGCACTGAGCAAGAACCAAAGAGCAGGATTTGGGGTTCACAGTGCCTGTGTCCACCACCCCTTCACCCTGAGACTATTCTGTCTGAAATTTCTTCTGGCAAATGCCACTTCAGAGGTAAAGGGAAAAAATATCCTGAGATGGGTAGGGATTTAATTATGTCATTTAAAAAATGTTTTATGTGTTTCATTTCTGTTCTTTTGAGAAAGGGAATAAACCTCAGTTGTCTGGTGCTGTGTGCTGGCTCCCAAGATTTTCTCTGCCCTTGATTCACAGGAGTAGGCAGAAGCCTTCAAGTCCTTTGGTCTGCACACCCTGCGGATCTGGCATGGTCTCTCTCATTTGGGCCGAGAATCAGATGCTATTTCTGGTCTGAAGACATTTGTTCTCAATTGCCTACACAGTTCAATAGGATTTTAAGGTACATTTGTTCGGGATTATAAAGCACCTAAAGATGTATCAAGTGGAAGGGTCAATACAAGATCAGGCTGTATTGTGTTACAGCATGTTGCATTATGTGGTATGTCTCAATTCGCTGTTGGAAACCAGATGTGGCAGACAAGCCCAGCCTATTTTTTGAACATTTGTAGATATCTGTGAATTATGTCATCAGTGTTTAAAGATTTCCACCAAGATTTCAAGAAGTAAATTTTCTCAAGTCTTCCAGTCACTATCAAAACTTCAAATTCTGGTGGGTAATTGAAACACTCTATCCCAATCCAAAAAATAATAAGCGTGAAAAGAATGCTTTCATCTTTCATTCGTAACATATACAGAGCATGGTAAGAATTTGCTACCTGTAAGGTGTATTGAATTTTTAATCATCTATATATTTATGGTAAAGAGTAACACATTACTTCTAGCACACAAAAGCTTATGGCATACGATTATCCTTAATTAATGGGTAAGTGCAAAGCTTTATTATTCAATGAAACTGATTTATTATCTTAATTCTCCGATGTTCTGCTTCATGTTTCCATTGAAACCATTGTTTGCACCATGGTAACCAGTAACCACCATATGTACGTGATCCCTTTTATGACCTATACGTAATTAGATTTTATTATTTTCTTAAAGCTGAAGTGCTGCCTGTGCAAGGGGCCTGGCTCCCCACCCCTCTAAACGAGGGCCAGGTCGCTGGCCGCTTTGTTCCTGCAATAGCCAGCCTGGATTTCAGTGTGTCATTATAACCCGTGTCTGTTTTCTCCCGGCGGTCCCGCACACATCCCCGCGCTCCCTCTCCCTGTCCCTGTCTCCTGTGCCTGGCACAGCTAGTTAACTGCAAGGACGTGAGAGGAGCTGAAAGCCAGTGGGTGTCGGAGCTGCCTGGTGGAGAGATCCCCAGCTAATTGCTAGTCCTAACAGGCACAATTAGCCGCTACAAGCCCTTTGAGATGGCCCTGGGCTTCTCTCAGGTAACAGCCATCACTAGATAAAGGCTGAAATATGCTGCATTTAGAGAGACACTTGCAGACAGGGATGTCACAGGCTGCCAATTATGCTCTGCCTGTACACAGTCACTTCCAAGAACCAGACAAGACACATACACCTGAAGTTAAAGGGACAAGATGTGTACTATTTTGAACTACACAAGTGTGGGGCACGTGAAGATATAACCCTTCTCAAATTAGGCCGTGTCATGTTTTCAATTATCAGTTCTTGATCAAGTTCTGCGGTGTTTTTGAACATTTACTGCAAGCAGCAAGTCCTGGAAAGCTCAGTAGGAGAGGGTTGCTTATGTTTTTTGCTGTATGTGGTGTTACTTTAAGCAAAGTTTCACCATCACCTCACAGATGAAAATGGCCTGACAGGCCTCTCTGAACCAAGCAGTGATGCTCTACCCTGTTGAGACCAATCCATCCATTCATCACAGAGGAGGAGACACAGATTAGCATACGTACGGATTGCTGTGGAAATGAGTGAGTGCCCCCCACTTATCCATTAAAAAAAATTACCTTCTCTGAGCATCTCTGACAGTGCATTCTTCCTCTCAAACAATGAATTTCTGCACAAAAAAAAAAAAAAAAAGAAGCCTAGAAAGATAGCCTAAAA
>VZTJ01003885.1:658712-728262 GCA_013397795.1 Orthonyx spaldingii | reverse complement strand
AAAAATAATTTTTGCAAAAAAAAAAAAAAAAAAAAAGCAGCCTAGAAAGATAGCCTGAAAAAACCCAACACATCAGGTTTTGAGAGTGATCAGAAGGAAATGGGCAGTTCCAGGCATCTATCACAACAGAGGACATCAGCAACAGCATCCTACAGAAAAGCATTATAGATCAGTGCATAACAATTCAAATGTTTCAGACTTGGAGAATATAAGAATTTCAAGATCTAAATCTAAGTTGTGGTCATTGGTATTAAAAACAACTTGCAAGACATAATGAGCACACATTCTGGCCCCTGAGTCAGCCTTAGTCACCCACCTCCCACTCACATACCCACTTTAAAAGAGATTCAGAAAAACTTTGTACACAAAACTTCCTCCTCAGAAAACTTCTTATTTTGTTGCCCTGAGAACTGAAATGATTCCACTGCTTACCTTCAGCTCATGCATCTTCTGCCCTTCTGATAGAACATCAGATCTCCATCATGATTATATTAACAGCACATTCTCATGGCATTCATTAAAATCTGTTAAACTACCTGTAACAAATCAAAATTAAATATTAGGAGATTTCTATTTATTTTGTGTTTAAATGTTCAACATTTCATATTTATTCCGTTTTCTTTTTAATAGCATCGTAAAGATAATCTTCCAAATGATATCTAATAGAGCAGGTTAATATTCAGAAGTCAGCTCTCCCAGTTCTAACTGATACCACATAGGAATGTCTCTGTTTAGGAAGCTTGATCAAAACTGAAGATATTAAATATAAATTTCTATTTTTTAAGAATCACTTTAAATTTTCCCCAAGAGCTTTTTGATCTTAATATGGAAAGTATGTAAAGACTCTAATTACTAATTATGGAATAGTTAAATTCTGTTAAAGGATAAAAATTGCTTGACACAGTTGGTTTCACCTCCCCAGAATTAACACTGAAGCTCCTAATGAAGGCTCATAGGTTTTGTTGAGACTTCTGTGTTCTTACCTACATGGAAGAGAAAGGAGACCAGTGAATAGATCAACAAAATATGTTACCTGCTCTTAGGCTTTTCTGATAATGATCTACTCATTGATAATTCCAGTGGCAGACTGTTTGACCAGATTCCAGGTAAAAGAACCCAGGGAACTTGCTTTGTTTCCAGTGTTCATTTCAGATTCCAGATGCATTTTATTAGTTTGTTGGTTACAAACAAGTTTGTTTTCCTTATAAAAAAAGAGTGGACGTGTTTGAAATATCTGCAAAATCAACATGCTAATATTCGATTGCAAACCAAGGAACGATCAAAAAACTAAAAGGAAAGAATGAGTGCTCTATTATTAAAATAGCAAAATAAATAGATATACATTTTTTCCTTTTTACAGATACATTTGCAACCAAATTAGCAACAAGATCTCCTCCAGTATAAATAAAAAAGGCTTGCACTTACCTATTAATTAAGAATAATGGAATGCCATAAGCTTTTGTGTGCTAGTGCTACTGTAATTTGTTACTCTTCACTACAATAAATATATAGCTGATTAAAAATGCAGCATGGTTTACATACATGAAATTCATACTGCACTGTGCATTGATTCCCCTTGCTCATCCTGGTAGTCCACTGCATTCAGGGCAGGTAGGCTTTGACCCTCTCAAGCAAAGAAGGAAAGCCCCTGGCAAAGCAGAGAGGTTTAGGAGCACAAATCTCACAGGCTGAGCTCCTCAGCTGACCTGGTCCAGTTCACCCAGGAACCCCTGCAGCCTTTCTGCACCGTGGAGGGACAATGAACCAGACCCAGCTGGTCTCCCCTGAGACTGAGCTTCCCACCTCGTTCTCAAGCCAGCAGCTTTGGAGGTTTTAGGCACCACGCAGGGCTCACAGAAAGCAGATTCTCCTTCCCATCTCAGAGGTTTGGTCCATGACTCTGGTGTCCCATCTCCAGCTGTGAGTTATCAAATGGAATTACCACCTCCAGCTGCCCTACTTTCCATCCTCAAAAGTCAGGGAAGAAAAGATGCAATGGAATATATCTGGTAACTTGTACAGCAGAGGAGAAGCAAATGTACCAAGGATAACATCGTGGCAAAAATGAATTAAATTTCCCAAGCAAATTAACAGACACAGAACTTGAGAGCTCCTCTGGAAAAAAAAAAAAAATTAAAAATTAATTATGAGAATCAGGTGACTTTTTATTCCTGTGAGAAACAGGATTATTGTGGATACCACTGTGTGTGCCTCTCAAACACTCTGCTACCTATGGCTTCACACAGCATTGCAGCATTGGGGTCTTTTTGCAAATTGACTAATTAGGCCCCAATCACTCCAGGTGTTGTTACATCAAAGTAAATATCCCAACTGTCCTTTTCCTGGTGACCACACCTGAACTCAGAAATTATTATTTACATGTGTAATTTAAAACAGATGCATTTTAAATATACCCTAATATGTATATATGGCAACAATCTAAAGGATTATGCCATTGGACCAAGTTAAGCCCATCCAATATATTCACATTTCAGACTCTATAGAAATTGAATTTTTATTTTAAAAGGTATAAGTCCTCATCCATATGGCAAAGACACTCCTATATATTGTTTTGCTATAAATGATTATTTACAGGGTTTTTTTGCCTGCAAAACCAAATATTTACAACACCACCTGTGAGAAACTGAACTTGTCACCCTTACTGTAGCCTCTTTCATCTAATTTGGGTCAATTATCACTCTGTACGTGCTAACACTACCTACTTAATTGCTAATAATCTTAGCAGATAAGAAGGAGAAGTGAAAAGTTGGTTCTCCTGAGAGAAATCAGAATTTGCTCCCTGAGGGAAATGTAGAAGGGAAAAAGATAAAAATGGAACCAGAATAAAAAGATGGTTAGAGAAGAAAACAAAAGATGAGCAATATGCAATATTGTCCCACATAAGGATAAGAAATGTAATGATCACACGTTCCAGGAATAAGTAATGCTGATGCCCAAGTTACTCCTCCATGCTTGGGCAGTTCTGCTGTGGGGTGAGTGGATTGCCTGGACCACGGTCAGCCAGTGGGTCTGGCTCTCTGTGCACGAGCAGTGTGGCTGCTCTGACAATCACAGAATCCTCTATTGTCACCTCCAGAGGACTGTGACATCCAGCCAAGGAACTTTCAGCATGACCCAAAGTCACAGCATTGAAGGGAGAATATTCCCCCCGTGACTGTGTAACTAACTTCAGCAGAGTAACTGCTAAATGGAGAAATATTAGGTAGGGGGAAAAAATACCCCAAACAAACCTGACATTCAGATGAAGCTAAGGTTTTCAGATTAACCATCTTCCTTTATAAAACTGGTCATGTATCTTTACGAGTCCAAATGCCAGCTTTATGTATTAGCCTTCAACACACAGTGTCTGATACCAGTGTGATGGAGCTTCTGCCCATTACAAACTCTAAGAGAAGTGATACCAGCTCATTCACTAACAATATTTTCTGCACTTGGACTTGACGGGTGTAATATTGACCATTCTGGATGTGGTGTGGTTTGTGACACCTGATAGGATCTGAAACCAGAATGGTATGGTTGTAGGACATAAAATAAGATATCAGAAAATAGAGAGCCAAGGAGATAAATTCTGTGAGTCCCCCTGATCAATCCAGCTGAGCAGAGTGTTGGTTCCTGAACCCCAGGAAGCCGGCATGTAAAATATCTGTTTCTTGATGGGCCTGGCAGATGTGATGCCAGAAATAATTCTACCCTGATTTATTTTTTGTAGCTTTATCTAGTTCCCTATATTAAACCTACAATCCTAAAATAATTTTAGGGCCATTTATTTTTATGTCTACCAACAGTAGAGTTACCCAAATGTTAAAAGCCTATGCTCATAGGCCCATAAAAGCACTGTTGATTAGATTGCAGTATTTCAGTTTTTAGTTATCAACACTGACACTTTGGGAAAAAATGGAGTACAATATACTTCTGTACACATTGCAGTGTTTTTAACCATTTAGTCAGTACCACGTACATCAAATAGACACCACAATAAAACAGAAATACATTAAACATACATCTGGAAGCACTTTGTAACTGACTTCTGCTTATGAAAATGACTGTACATAATTTCATCATTCACTTTAATTCAGTCACATGCTGCAGTCAGAGGAGTCAGATAACACACTGCAATAAGATTCAAGCATAGATTTCTCCTTGTGCTAAATTCCATGCTTTATCTGTCAGCCCACACTTGCCATCAGCTGTGAGTCCATACCTTGGCACCAGAGCCTGCAGCAGTGGTGCTGGGCAGAGCAGAGACCTGGTGGGAGGTCACAGTACTCACCTTCCAGAGTGGCCTTGCCCTGTTCAGCTCAGACCACATTTCCTGGCAATTCCAGCAGCACTAAGTTACCCTTAGGCAGCTTGACTGGAAGCTGTAAGGTGAAACCAGACCTTGCCTTCCGCGACCAGTACAGAGCAGGATGTCTGCACGTGGTACCTGGCCTTCTCTCTGCGTCCCTCACCGCTTGGTTTGAACCATTCCCTTCCATGCACTGCGGGAGGAAGAGCCACAATGCACAGCCACTTTCATGCTGTGTGTTTTTCAGTTTCAGCCACACAAGGAATATTTGCAGCAGGAACAGAGGTGACAGCAGGACCCTGCAGAGAAGCCCCAGCCTCCCTGCAGAGTGACCAATGGGAAGCCTGCTGTGAAAGGATGGGCATCTAAAAACCACAGGCGCCGTCCCTTATCTCCTGGTATTGCTGTACAGACACCAACCCAATCCCAGGAAGGGGCCCTAGCACTGAGGGGTTTTCAAGATGTAATGCTTGGCCACTCCTGCAACTTTTTAGCTACCATGTCAATTATTCATCAGAGCATGGCTGAAGTGATTAGCGCAACAGGCATATTACAGCTAAAAAAAATTAGATAGAATTTAATCCACACCAATCTACATTGTCAAATTCAACAACAAAACCCCAGCAAAATGTCTCTGGTCTCCATGGCAGTGACACTTCCAGGGACACCATTGGTTATCCTATTTTATAGGTTGGTGGTTGTGACTCAGTAACATTTCCAATCTTTTCTTTCACTTGTTCAGTTATAAAATCAGCCTCATATAGACTGATTTATAAGCACAAACCCTTCCTTGTTTAAAATGTGAAGAGGCATCTTTTGACAAAATCTAGAGATTAAGTTAAGATTCAATACAATAGAAAAGGTTTCCAAATTGTCTACTACTCAATGATCTGAAAATACTTTATAAATATTTCATTATCTAAGTTTCAGTGCAACAATCATTCATGCAACAATCCAGGCAACTAAACAGAAGTATCTCTTTTGTAATTTGAGGAATCTAAAGCACAGAAATAGTAAACAAGTGTTAAAAGAAATTACAAGATTTCTGTTCCAGTACCACAAACAAACACAGACTTTTTTTTTTTTAGTTCAAGTCTGTTTTAAGTTTCAGCTATTCCAACTTATTTCCTGCCTTTGCTTTGCTGGAGAAAAGAGAATATTTAGAGCCTTCATCTGAAAATCCACTGCATGAAATATAGTCTGTTGAGCTCTTGAGCAGAAGAGCATTGTCCCTCACAGACTGACTAGCTGGCCGGTCCAGCTGGCCTGGATGAAACCTCTTTCTTGATCATTTTGTTTATAGAATATATTTTGCTTTGGCACTTCTGCCACCTGCTCTTGTTTTCCATTACTCCATGGCTGTGTAAGTGTTTGCCCACTTCAGTCTGCACTTACCCTGACAGTGCAAAAATATTCTCTTTTGGTAAAATAGACTTTCAAAACCTTCTTTCCTTAGCCAAATTTGCTAATTTGCATTTTGTTGCTTTAAGATGAAGCCAAACAGAGGACAGAGAAGCTGTGTAACGGGAAGGGTCGAACTGGGACAAAATTAGGGACATCTACCTCACCATCTGTGAGCCCAAAGAGGACTTTTTTGCCTTGTCACTGAAGATGGCATGAATGGCAAATCCTCTTTAGTTTGGGGTGGTGACTGAATGTAGACAGGCTGATAAGCTCAGCAATTGATGGAGTGAGACCAGTGACTGCAAATAGCACAGAGGACAAGAACATCCTTTACTCCACTCTCCTGCAGAGCACCTACAAGTTCCTCCCCAGCACCAGGGAGGCCAAGCCCCATTTCCTGCTCCTGGAGAGAAATGGGACAGCCTCCTCTTCCTCTCCACCCAGTTTCCAGGCCATGTGTTTCCAAAGGAAAGTAACTGCAGGAAGGCTCAATGCAGATCAGCTGAGGGAGCCGCCGCCCTCTCCACAGCTGCAGCAGGAGGACCCCGGCTCAGTAAAACCACAGATTAAGAATGATTAACCTCTGCTCAGGTTTGCAGGGATCAGCAAGGTTGTAGCCAAGGGGTGACATCCTGCCACCATTCCACGGTTCCCAAGGTGGGACCTGCTGCTGCTCTGGATGCCAACGCAGCAAACTCACACGCCCGTTTTCAGTGTGGCTCTGAGGTTTACTGAGAAATGCTGGTCAAAGTGCTGTTATTGTTTGCCAGTAGAAAAGAAAATAAAGTTCTTTTTTCTTCTCTTTAAATGCAGCTGTATTTTACTGCAAAGGAGGGGGAACTGAAAATAATTTTCTGCATCAGTATTATCAATTATCCAAAGCCCATTTGTACCATTATGACTTTAATGTTCTCCCAATAGAAATATAATTCTCATTATTTTTATTGGGTTTTATTTTTATATTGCTATTAAATGCATATCACCAGATTTTCTGTTTCCTTAAACTGTGTGGGCCAAACATCCAGCCCAGTATGAAATCCTGACTTTGAAACTGTGCCCCTGGGCTCAGGCATGGATGCAACATGCACAATGGTGATGCTGAAATTGCTTAGGCATGGGATCATTCATACAAATAAAGCTATGCAAACAAACTTAGTGCTCTTGAATTTTACTGTAACCACCAAAGCATACTTGGTAGAAATCATATTTCCAAACAATCCTCCTCTTTCTTGACCCAAAAGGACTGGTATTAGGGAGCAGGTAATGATGCCCTTCAGCACAATTCATTAAAACATACAAAGCTCTTAACAGAAAAATTCTGGAAGAGCAGGAACTGTTTGAGAATATGGCTTATTTGATATTTTTCTATAGATGTTTTAGAATCAAGACACATTTAATCCCAGTTCCCTCTTCTCCAAAGGCAGAAAGGGAGGGGGTAAAATTGATGCATTCCAACAAGGGACAAATTACTGTCATGATTCTGTTGTAAGAGGTAGCAATTCTAGTCTTTTCATGCATATTTAGTAGGTAGGGACATCCTCTCTTTCACAATTCAGTTTCTATTTGTATGAAGATGGCATTCTTTTTATATATTAAATCAAATGACATTACCAAAATAAACCACACTTTCTTTTACAGGCATTCACACATCTCAAGCCATAAATCCAAAGCAGTCACCAGATAAGCATGAAAGGTTTTCCAATGTGCATGGCTTGCTCTAGGAGTACAATCCCGAAAGAAATCCAGAAACAACATGTTTGAATGCAAAACTTCTCTGGTTTCAACTCTCTTATCCATAACATTGCTGAAAGAATAATTTACCAGGCAAATCCCTCTCTGAACATTCCCTCTGGTACATTTTGTGTCCCTGACCAAGCTGTGCTGCCCCTGCAAGTTGTCCTGAGGAGCTGCTTTGGTCAGCATGAATAATGGAGCTCCAGGGCTGAGCTGGGTCTGAGCAGGCTGGATAAGCCTCTCCCTGGACCTACATGATGGTCCTTAAGCAGGCTCCCAATGTAATTTTAAACTTCACTTCATCATAATGATAGGCTACAAACGAGCCTCCTATGAACGCAATAAGCACAGTGAAAAAGACAAACTGCTGTAGGAAGCACTATGGCAAACACCAACTGGAACCAGGACGTAAACCAGTAAGGCCACATATTCAGCTGCCCCCTGAAACTGCCCTCCAGCCTGGCCACGTGCCTGGCAGAGAGACTCACACCAGCAGGCATCCAAGGGTGGGTATAAAGATTCCTATGTTACCTCATTCCTCATTTTCAGTTTTGCTTATGATCCAGTGCTCTCTCAATGTATGGATTTATAAGGCTTCATTGTTTCATACATTAAAATCTGATATATCAACCCTTTTTTTTTTTCTTTTTTCTTTCTCCACAATTCCAGCTCATAGACTTCTGTTTGCCTTAATGAATTTTGTTTGCATAGTTGACTGGCATCAGGTTAAGCAGGTATTGAAATGTGATATAACAACCTAATCAACCGTTAACAGGTAGAGAAGAAGCCCTGACAAGGAACAGTCTGAAACCTGTTCATGATGAGATTCTTTCTGATAAGGGAAAAAAGAGAAGTGTAGGACCAATTTATGCACAAATTGGTCACATTTTCACACCTAGCCCCCAATTATCTAAAAAGGGTTTAACATTATATTTATATTGATAAGCTTAACAATGTTGAACCACGACTCTGGGATGATCTGTTGCAATTCACATCCAAAGCGACCAGAAGGAATAATTGGAAACCCTCCAGCATTTCAAGAAATAGAAGCAGCCTTGAAAAAGACGAAAACTGCCGTACAAGGTCTGGCTTTTGCTGAAATTACAACATAAATTCCGAATGAAGGATGGCCAAGAATAATTCAACAATTACAAATTCGCCTCTAAAGACACAGGGAATGCTACAAGATCAGAGAAATTGAGTCATCCCAAATGTCTCCAAATGAAAAAAAACCCCAACATAGTAATGGCTACAGGCTGACTGAGACACTTGATAGACTGTATCACTGATTGATTGCACAGGGGTTTTAGCTGAATAACCAGTTTTTATGCTATGACTATCAATAGTTGGCTACACAAATAGAAAGGATGCTTGCCAAAAAATTATGGAAATCCTGATACCCATCAGCAATGTGTGAGTTAACCTCAAGGTATGTTAGACTATCTTTAATGGTCTACAATCATTTTGACACCTTGTCCAAGGCAGGAGCACCCATAAATGCTGAACTGATTTCCTGCACAAGCAGGGCCAGCAAGGCCAACCCATCACATGCAAGTATCTCAAACAAGCAAGAACTAAATATCCACCCTTTAGCTGATGAGCTTGTGATTCCTCCCAGGAACCACCTCTGCTTTCCAGAATCAACTCACACAACAGGGAGGAGGGAGCTCTCCCTGGAGTGGTGCCTCAAGCAGCACGGAGACCAAGGTGAAGGCATCTACAGGCCCTTGAAAATGTACACCAAATGAAGACAGGTAACAACACCACCTATAAATCAGGGCTGAGAGGCACAGAGATCATTTCTTTTTCTCCTCCTCCAAAATTTACCACAGAAGTACAGAAGTCAGCAAATGCTGGTGCTGGTCACAGCAGCCCAGGTTTTGTGGTCTCACCATCAACCTTTCCTTTCCCATCCCCAAAGGCTGGCAGGACAGCCCTTGCTGCTGGCTGACCTCTTCAGGGATCTCTCCTACCACTCCATTCCTACTTCGTTTCTTCCCTATTCCCTCCCTTCCATGGGAGTGGTTTGACCCAGACAAGGTCACAGGTCAGGTCTATAAAAAAACGTGCCTGTAGGTGAGGTTTCTTACTTCACAACAGACCTACAACAATAAAATAAACTTCGGTTGAGTGAGGACAATCTTTTTTTTTCTCAACTTGTTGTTAAACTGGAAGAGAAGAAAAGTAATCATAAGAGGATAAAGATGCTGTATTTATTTCAAGCCATTTTTTCATTTAGATTAGAAGTAAATTTAAAAAAGAATAAAAATAGAAGGAAAATTCAGAACAAAGTCAAGTGAAATAAAACAACATTACCTGTTTTGAAAATGTCTGGATGAAACGTTAAATGAAGACAGTGAAATGACATAGTTGGAAAACACAGGGGTGAAACAGTAAGAAATTTTCTGGATCTTTTTTTTACCTTTCTTTATGTGAAAAATCTAGCACAGCCAAGAAGACTTTAACAATATTTTAGTATTGCTGATTCTCCTTTTATTTTTTTCACACACAAACATATAAAAAAGGGTTCAAATGAAAATTTGTGCTCTGTTTATCATATAAACCAACACACAGACACTTACCCAGCTGATCTGGAGAGGTGCTAAACACCTTCAGCCAACCATTGATGACAAATCTGAAATTAGAGCTCAGCTTTGGAGACGGGCTGAGGATAATGCTGAGCCCCACCCTGAAGCCAGACTCTGAGGTGTCTGCTATGCTATTGCACAGCCCACCAAGCAGGAAACCCCAAGCCCTGACCAAAGCTGTGTCGTCTCTTAGGTGTTCCTGGCAATTGGACTGTAGTGCTCACCAAGGTGAGTCGGTGACATGAACAACGTCTGCCATCTCTGTTTCCTCTCTCCCATGTCCTCACAGGATGAAGAAGTTGAAGCATTTTTCTCCCATGGTCCTTCCTAGTCCTGGAAGTCCCCCAGATCCCGAGTGGGCTGATGGGGCTTTGTGCAGCATCCAAGAATTAGACATGTTTTAAAACACAGCCAACACTCAGCCTCATTTTAGATGTTGATTTTTTTTTCTTTCATTTGGGGTGGGTGGAGGTTCCTATTTCTGTAAAAGTTTGGTTTATAATTGAAAAAATCTGCTTTCTCAGTACACAGCTAGCCAACTTTGCCCTCAAAGCCAGGGTTAGGGTTAGGGTATATTTATATATATAGGTAGCTGGGTGCCTAAGAGCTTACCTTTGCATAAACCAGTGTAATTTAAAGCTGTGGTTCCAGCACCTTATTTCTAAGGGATTTCAGGAGTGTGAATGTGTGCTAGAGAGTGGGTCAGAAAGAGAGAGTCAATAATTCATAGTATACTTCCACAGGATACTCCTTAGAGGATCTCTAAAGTGCATCACTGACATTTATTAACAGATCCTTAGAAGACTCTCTTTGAAAGGCACAGAGACAGTATTATTGTGCCATTTTATAGAGGGGAAACCTGAGGTAGGAATTCAAAGATATGTACTATCTCACCGAGACATTAAATGAACAAGCCAAGATGGCATCCAAGCATTTTTCATTCCCAAGGTAGAATTGTACTGGAGTGCATTTCTGTGCAAGCTTTCACTTATGGCCAGCAGGAACCAGCAGCAAAGGTGGAGCTCAGCTCACGTGCAGTGGGTGCAGTCACAGACCTGAGTGTGACCAATGCTCCCTCCACAGAAAACTCTGTCACCACACAGCAGAGAGCAGGGTCTACATTAAATTAATCAAACATTTTTATTTTGTAGGTTTGGCACAGGGTGGGTAACATCTTCCTTCAGCAGAAAAACAAACAAGAGAGCATCCTGGGTGACCAGCCCAAGAAAAGCCTGAAAAGGTTGCTGAGGTCAATGCCATGAATTTGCAGCTCTCGGCCTTGGAGGTGGTGCTGCCCCGTTCATCAATGGTGATGGTGGTGAAATCTCAGGAGCAATGCATCTTCCCCTAGAAACACTGGCATTATATTTGTGCTTTTCCTTTTGAATTATTCTTTTTCCATGGACATAGAGAAAGAACTGTCTACCTTGAGTCAGAGTTGCATATATTTTAAATTATTAAAAATCCATGTAATCAAGAAATAGAAAGGGAGAAAAGAAGGAAAGTAGGAAGAAGCCTGTGCAGTGCAGAAGGAAGGATGGCTGGCAGTATATGGACATTCGGCTCAAAGGAGTGTTAAAACCCACGCTTTGGCATCTAAAACCTTCAACAACCCTTAGCAACTGACACCCTATAAAGCTGAGCAGGGGCCTCTGCCACCAAAGCTGTGCCAGCTCCCATCCCAGCAAAGTGCCCGACACCATCCTGGCAGGAGAGACATGCAGATGGACCACAGCAGCCACCCAGCTGGAAATGTTGTTGTTACCCAGGACTCAGGACACAATTAAACCGCAATATTTAAGCACTGTTGTTCACCTTTGAGAGAAAACGCCACAATCCTGCATTGCCTGGACATGGAATTAGTCCCATGTGGCAGTGTGGCACTGAAAATCAAAGTTTGTAGGAGCTTTTTTAGTATTTTCATTATTAAATAAAGCATATAGTGATTTCAGGTATGGACAGGCTTGGTCCCAGCAGTTTCTGTCTGACGATGGTGGGCAGCAAGGAGCTTTTTACCTTGCAAAACACTTGTTGGATCTTTGAATAATCCAAAGCTATGAAGTAGGGCAAGACATTCCTGCAGTTCATCTTCACAAAACATGATGTCACTTATGTACAGACTCTTAATCCTATTCCTCCTCCAATTTTCCTTTCAAATACATGTTTTGTATGGAGTTATCCATCAGACAGCACATTGTCAATGAGATGTGTCATTGCTGTGTGTGTACTCCGATAAAATGAACCTAATGCATATGTAAATCTGCCTTCTCAGGATAAGTGTGCTGAAACGCATTTGACTTGAAATCTCACTGCAAAAAGATTTAAGAAGGGGAGAGATGAAAAATCCCCAATTGCAAGAGCGGAGCCGCAGCCCTTGAGGTGCGGAGCCGCAGCTGCCGGAGGGACCCGCGAACGCCGGGGTGCCCAGCACTGCCAGAGCCACGCACAGCACCGGGGGTGGCCCAGCTCCAGCGGCCTGCATCCCATCCAGAGGCCGTGGGAAGGAGCACGTCCTGGTGCCAGGGCACTGCGGGTGCCAGGAGTGCTGGGGCAGCAGCCAGGTAACCTTGCGGAGCGCTAATGGAATCACGCGGCAGCAGCACACGCTGCTCCCAGGATATTGAGCTGCTACAGACTCGCCAAAGCGAGCACAGAAACCTCCATCAAAAATCCTCACCCTGCTAACACGGACTTGGCTGATTGTTGGGGGGCTTTTCGTCTTTCTTTGTTTCTTTCTTTTTTTTTTTTTTTTTAAAGGCACCTCTTTGGAAGGGCCATTTGAATGTAACCATTTACAATAATTTGTGCTAGAAGCAATTTAAGGAGAGGATTTAAAGATATCGTCTGACAAATTGCTTTGTTGACAACAGATATTAAGTGCAGTTTATCCTGGCCGCAATTAGGCACCATTTCCCCCACTTTATGATCATAACAGGTTTCCTTTAATAATAAAGAGTTTACAAAACACTGCAATGTTAATAGATACCTGCTGAAAAGACTAAAAATAGGCATTAAAGACATTAATGGAAAGTTCATCAGAAACTACAAAAATGCATCCATCTTACAAGTAACTAACTCCTACTCAATATATATATAGCTGATTTAAAAACAAGCCAGGAAAGTTATTAGTGATGCACAAGTACATACACGTATGGACCTTGCCATCCATATTTGCAGAATTTGCAGGAAGAAAGACAAGGATCCATAAGGTGGAAGAAAATTTCCTTGTTATACCAACACATATCTGCTGTTCTAAAACCCAGTAGTTCTTAGTTTTCAACCCAAATCCCAAGTTTATGTATGCCATATCTTAAATGTTACAGACTATGTACACATAGAAAGGTTTTCTGCTTTGTAACAGCACCAGCGGATGGCTCTGTGGAAACCTGCTGCCTTTGAGAGTGGGGAGGGTGTCCTTTCCAGAACAAAAGCGGAAACCAAAGCTGGTTTTATAGAGTATTTTTATGAGAGAACGACTGTCTCTTCGGTTGGAAAGTAGAAAATATAAATAAAAGACCTTTGTGATCTGAAAATATGGTAGTTTTTAAGCAGCACCTTTTAAAAGAATATCTCAAACCCTGAAAAGCTGCTGCTGGATTTTGCTGTTTAAAGTAACAAGGTGCATCCTTCTTTACAGCAAGTAATACACTGAACCACTGGTGCCACATATCTCTCGGAGGATGTCGTGCCTGAGCTCAGTGAAAGGCTTTGTTTTGGTTTCTAAATGCTTTCTTGTTTATTTGAAATGGCAGTATTTACATCTCATAGCTTATTAACTCTAATCACCCAGTTCAGTAATTAAAAAAAGGCAGAGTTGTCTACTGACATTGATCACAATACAAAAAGCTGTAGTACAAAGAGACTAATGAAATATTTTTGTAAATTGCAAAAAAGGATAATTATGAGAACAGGAAAAACACCCTAACTGTACAACTTCTTTTAATGACACCAATATGATATCTCGTAATTAAGGTAGTGAAGCAAAGCTGGGAGATTGTGAAGTCTGATGGAACAGTGACAAATATATTTATGCTTTTGCAGGTTTCAGGTGACTTCATGGGGTGACACCTGAGATTAAAAAAAAAAAAGTAGAATTTAATTCTCACCTTTTTATATAAAGAGTTGGGAAAGAAAAGGCAAATGAGCCACTTGCTGAAAATGGAGCAGATGACACTGAAATCCACCTGCAGGAAAAGTGACTTTTCTTCATTCAAAGGAACTTCCCCTTTTATTGATAACCATCTGTTGAACATTTAATTTTATGAGATTATTTTTGAATTAGGAAGTCTCTATATTATGACTTTTCCTCTACAAATAGTATTGGTGAAGTTTCAAAAGACACTATATTTGATAACAAACACTTAATGCTTACTGCCCTTTGCAAAGTATTCTGGACAGAAGGTTAGAAATTGACATTTCCAGTTGAAAATAATGCATTGTCAAGCAAGAAAACTGCAGGCTATAATTTTTAACACATGTATCTATTATTTTAAACATGAAACATTGCATCAATTTGACATTAATTTATATAATAGGGACAGAAAAGGATAATGCAATTTTCAGGGGCTATCTACGTTTAATTAACTAGCAGCAGTCGCCTGTAACAAAAGAAAACTCCACTGGAAAAAATAAAGCCTGTTTGTATACCTTCTATCATGCATTATTGAAGCACACAGTGTCATTATATGAAATAATAAGTGCTTAAATAGAGACAGCAACTAATAAATGCAGACACAAAACTTTCATAAAAGTTTGTAAATACAGTATTGTATGGAAATTCTGATGCATATTAGCTCTCATATGCACTGTAAAATGTTTTATTATGAAAAAAAGTGGGTAAGATACTTATCTTTTAAATTGGAGTTTAATATTTTATTAGTGCCAGGCACATAATTCTCATCAAATGGCAGGAAACTCTTTTTTGTACAGATATAAATGTCTAGAGTTTAATATTTCAAAGATAAGTACCTACTACTGCATCTATCACACTGCAGCTTAATGGAATTTACTTTTTCTTAAATATTTATACTGTATGTGTGTTTGGTTGTCAAATGATTGTATAACTACTGAGAAAGAGCTGATAAGCTGGGCAACAATCTTGCAAATTATTATTTTTCAAATTTGAAATATTTAAAATCTTGAATACAATAAAGAATATAGGATTTGAGAATTTTAAAACATGCCATTTTCTTGGAAAAATAGTATTCTATAATGGAAAACCAAACAAAAAGTTCTTCCAAGTCAACCCTAGACTGCAGAAATCATCTGACTTTCCCCAAACAAATTACATTTGAAGAAAAACAGAACGACATTAGTGAGAAATATTTCCTGAGAATCCAAAATACACAGTAGTGAGCAAATTAAACTGAGACCAGTCTTTGATATTTCCAGTGTAATGTACAGAGAGCATCATTCAGGTTCTGCAATACCGCAAACTATTTCATCAGTTCTGAGAAATGCTTTCTGATCCATGCTGATACAATTACCTAGCCTTTATTGGCAATTTAGACCTGCTTTTAGGGACATTTTAGAGCAAATGATGTTTTCTTGATATTTTAAAAAAGCAGCACTATTTGCTATACCTTTGGGATAAGGTAGAAATGGAGTTAGAGGCTCATTAAATATCTGATTGGTACAATGTGGTTTTTGTTACTGTGGACTAAACTACCAAAAATGAAGATATGTTCCTGGAGGTTCTGCTCCCCCTTACAATCAAATGCTATTTTTATTTGGAATATTTCTGTAAAATATCAGCTGGCATTTGCTACTATTGTACCACTTACAAGAGCCTTAAAATCTGCCTAATAATTGAAAGATGTTGAAACTCCCCTAATAAATTTTTAATATGAGCATGTGTGAAGGGCACACCACATCTTTCTTTGTTCCTTTAAAAACCTGATGTCCAGACTATGACCAAGTGAGCCTGAAATCCTTTTGATGTTTCTGTAAGTAGAAAAATAGTGAAGCAGTTACAGAGCGGAAAAAAGTCAAATGAGATGCTCTTAAATGTTTTTTACGCAGGGATCTAACTGAAATGTCATCTGAAACTAGACATCAGTCTCCTGGATGTCACAAACCCAACAGCTCCTATCAGTTTGTCTTGCAACTGGTATAGCTTTGACTTAGTCTTAGAGACTGCTGCAGTAGCCTTAAATTTCAGACTTTAATTCAAACCCTGCTTTCACAAGCGCTGGCAAAGCTGTTAAATTAGGTCCTCTTGTCCTCATTGCTTTCAACAGCACACACAGTCAAAAGTAGACTCAAAAGTTGTATCAGTTAATGTTTCTGTGATATTTCCCACTGTTTGCAATTCCTCCCTGCTTTCGGAAAATTCACATGAGTGTTTCTGAGTTCTCTATATTACACAGCTATTTTTATGCCATATTGGTCTGAGTAAATAAGACACAGGAAAGTGTGATAAATCAGGAACACACCATTGTGATAAATAAAAGCTGATAATTTAAAGCCCCTTTAGATAGAAGTGAGATGCCTCGTGAGAATAGTGGTGTGGTAAATAAAATCTGCTAATTTAAATCTTCTAAAATAATGCTTCCTGCTGTTAGCATCCAACACACAACGTAGCAAGAGAGTTATTAAGCAGCCCTGTGGAGGGGGGGATCACATCCCTGTCAGCATCACGGGGAGGAAACTTTTGTCCTGCACGTTCCTCCAAGGAGAGGGAGCAAACTGACAACTCTGACGTAGCTGTGTAAGCAATTTGGAATAAATTAACACACAAACAATTAGATTGATTCTGAAGCCACAGGTATTTGTAGCCCCAGCAATGTTACAGATGCATGACTCAAAGCAGTTTGGAGCGAGTTGCAGTGTGGATTGGTTTTAAATCAAAGAGTGTTTTTGTGTTTCAGTCGGAGTTGTTAATGGACAGGCAGCAAAATTATCTGAAATTTGCCTGTTTTTAATTCCGACAATCAGCCACCAGATTAAGAAAGGTTTTAAAGTCCCAGTTTCAGAAACCAGTGAGACATCTCATTGCCACACCACCTTTTTTCGCCCCTTCACTGCCCAGTGAAGTTTTTCTAGATGTGAAAAAACAAGCAGCTGGAAAGCTTAATGCAGCTTGCATCACTGAGGGGGGAAAGAAAAAAAAAATAAACAAACTGACAAACAAAACCTCTCCTGCCAGAAGTGCAACCCTGCTGCGTTTCTGGGGAGGCCCAGGAGGTGGCTCAGCCCAGGACATGCTCCCCTGCCCTGTGCAGTGAGAAAAAAGCCCTCCAGGCTCCCCTCCTCCCCAAAAGGCAAAGCTGAACCCACAGCTGCACATCCTTCCTTTGGCCCTACCCTTTCCCTTAAGAAAACGTCACCTGTTGCCAGCACAGATGGAAACAAGCAGTGCCCAGCACTTTGTGCTTCCACAGCCTCTCCCTGTGCCCGCACTGACTGTGGGGTCTGATAAGAGCTCCACGGACACGCCCTGCTGATTTCCCTGGCATGGGGTTCATATTCTGAAGCCACAGACTGGCTGCTGTCTGAGAGAAATTTGGGTAGAATTAAAGCCTTGCTCTGGAGGGCCTGTTGCTCATTGCTGCCTCACAGCTCATTGTTTACCCTCATAATAGAGTCCAGTGTATGGGTACTGCTCTGGTTGCCTGACCAAGCACTGAGGTATCCATAAGGAAGCAAGTATGCAAGGTTTAAGAACGTGTGTTAGGTGAGATCTAGAGGTTTGGGTCTTTTTTTAAAAAAAATACTTTAAAAGTGAAATAAAAAACATGGGCTGCCAAGCACAGACAAATGCAACTTACTGGGTTTGAGCTTGGCACCAAGCTCATCCAACAGCTTGGAGGTCTGCAGGATCCAGGACCTTCTTTACCCTAAAAGAACTTGGTAAGAGTTGGTATGAGGTATTACCTTTCAACTCTGAATTTCTGCAATTAGCAAGTATTTTCTCCTTAAAAAAGGGAATAATAACAACTGATGAACTTCTCAGATATCCTTTACCCATGCTGCTAGGAGCACAATTACACATGCTGTTTCTAAAAATGCCAGCAGATATCTGGGGAAAACGGGTGGCTCACCATTCTGGTTATCTTGCAGAGAGAGCTCAAAATTTGGTAGCAAAAGACAGACTGTTCCGGAGGGGAACTGATCCTACAAGTGCACATGAGCAAAAAGACCCAAATATGCACAATTTTGAGAGGAGGGAGGTAGAGAGCAGAGCCAGACCCTGCTGCAGCAGCTCCTGGGGCTGACAGGGGGGATTGCAATGACTCCCAGCACAGCAAGTCACCAGGACCTGCTGCAGAGTTATAGTCACCACTGAGCTGGGGGAAGTTTTGCAGAGGCCACAGTGAGAGAGAAATGAGCTGGAAAGCCCAGAACGAGATGCACAGTGCTCCTGTCACCACAAAGACCTGGCTTTTCCCCAGTGTTTTTAAGCAAAGGACATTCAGAGGAATGATGCTACAGTGACCAAGATCGCAGGGAGTAACAGTGCCTGCCCTGAAGAGCACAGAAATTATCTCACATGCTGGGCTGCAGAAGGGACAGGAGGACTTGGCAGCCCTGTCTGCGAGTGCCAGGACACCCCTTCCTCTGAGGACCATAAATATTGTCACTGGATCTGGAGACCACACAGTCCCATCAGCATGTCTGCAATCAGGGCATTGCTGCTTTAGCTAAGCAGTGTGCCTGCCTCTCTGAGCAGAAATTTGCCCACTGCCACAGCAAAGTTCGACACAATTTGGAGACAAAACAAACAGAATAATTGTTTCAATGCCATACGACATCTGTATTAACATGAGCAAATTATTTTGGTAGGGATTCAGTTTCATAAATGTTGCTTCAAATGCTGTTCCTTAAGCACTGTAATGCTTTTTTCCTTCGCACCAAAATGAATAAAAACTTTACGATAGGTTCAGCACAGTACTTAAGTATTTGTTTTGTTAATTTCTTAAAACAAATTGCATTCCCAGTAAATACAAACTTGGACAGCTGCATTAAGCAAGCAGTGGGGAAGCAATCTCATAATGATTATCATGCAGAAGCACACTACAGAAGAATTCCCAGAATTTCATCCAAACTGTTATTTGCTCTATTATAAACCTTCTCTAAAACCCAATATAAAAATTCCTGAAGGAAGAGAAAGCATTTTTAAATATTTGCAAATACCCTCCAATGATTAAAGAAATTTGTGGAGGATGAGATGTTAACGGATGACAACAGAATTAGGAGATATGGTCTCTCTCCCTGTGTTATTGCACTGAGAGGGACTCAGAGCACTTGTAACCATTTTCCTTCCAGCTGAAAGTTTGTCAAGCCAGACCACCTAGATTTTGACCCTGAACCCTGCAGGGCAGGCTTGCCCCAGGTTCCCACAGGAGCTGACCCCACACACAGCAGGTCTGGGGGTCTTGTTCACCCAGTGAGCCTCTGGGGCTTCAGCCATCAGCAGGAGTTGGGGTGGAAAGTACTGTTCTTGTGGTTTCAAGGAATCTGAGCAGGTGGGACTAATGAATCTGAATACCAGCCCAGAGTGCCTGGGATTTTGCATAAAGGTATTTGTGCATTTTTCTGTCTTTCTTTCTCTATGGCTGGAAGGCAGGAGGAGACAGGGCTGGCTGACACTGGCCTGATGCTCTCGCCAAGTGTGGAGGAGCTGATGCACAGACCTGCACTGCCACAACGGCACCACACCTGTTCACCTGTTGTCTCTTACCTTTTGCACAGAATTTGTCTTTCAGAAACAAAATAGCTGTGCACAGCAGTTTTCATAATGCTTCAAGGGGACTGGTAAGCTTTCTGCAGTGATATATGACCTCACTCCCCTTGGTGCCGCCGGGAGGGAGGCCAGTGAGGAAACATCCCATACAACCCATTTGGTTAGCACACACTCAACTCTAATTATCATTCATTTAACCTTGAAAAAAAAATCCCGTTGTAAAGCAGAATATTATTGAAAAAAATTAAAAATAAAATCTGTCATCCCATGGAGCAGCCCTTTGTGGATTTAACAGCGAAGGCAAGCTCCCAGCAAGCAGGGGTTTGGGATCTTTCCAAACAAAAAAGATTCGGCCAAAAAAATTGAAATCTCTCTTCTGTGAGTAACTAATTAGACTTTGACAAGTCTTACAGCCATGATCATCCCTCCACAGACCTCTGCAGGACACGTTGGCACATGGAATGTCATTTTGGTGAGCTCCAGAGTCCCTGGGGAGGAGGGGAAGCATCCGTGTGTGTGCCTTGAGCAGTGCAGCGCCAGTGCTAATGAAGCCACATCCCAGAAGAGCTGCTTGGCATGGGTGCAACACCACGCTGACATTTTCCGTGGCCAGAGGTTCCACCTGGGATAGCTCAATGATTCTTGCACCTTGCTGCTTTAAGTTTTTGCTCTCACTGTTCTGGCTATAGCAGTCCTATTTCACCCTGACCCTGGGACTGATTTGAAGACAACCAACACATCTCTCCTTGTTACTGTCCCTCATGGCCACTGCCAAACGCACTCCTGTACGGTTTTGGGAAGAAGCAGTGTCCACCTGTCACAGACCCTCACCTGTGCACGGGCTGAACAGGGACTCCACAAGCCACCATCCATGGCCTCACAATCCCAGGAATTCTGTCAGCCTTGGAGCATCCAGCTGACACTGGAAGATGCAATTTTCAACACACTCACTGATTTAATGCATATGATCTTCTGACGGGGCTGTTTGTAGAACTGGTACTCTTCCCTTGAGGATTTAGGAGCAAAACCACCACAGGGATCTGATATTCAATCACATTCAGCAGAAGTAACTGTCCATAGGATGTGGAGTCCTACAAGAACCCTACTATGCTTATGTACAGACCCTATAAAACATTACCCTAAATGCGTTTATATTTATATGTAGAAGAGAAAAAAAAATATCTTATTTCTACCAGCATAGTAAAACATGTTCTTTACCCAGAAAATGCCACACCTACAGATGAGTTTCCACATTTCTCAGCCTAGGAAAGCAGAGCAGACATTTCTGTGGGGAAAAGTCAGCCCACTACAGGGGACACCTTGTATTCCACCTCTGCTGCCAGGGATGGAGAAGAAGGGCAAAGCCTGCTCAATGACCACAGGGTAAATCCAGGGCAGTGGATAAATCCAGCTTTCAGTTGCAAGCAGTATACTAATTTACCCACAGGTTAGAAGTGTCTACTGCTGTTTCATTAAATAATAATTCCTGTAAATTTGAGAGCATAACTGTAATCAACCCTAAGGGCATGGTGTTCCTATTGTCACTGTCACTGAACCACCATACTTATTTCCACATGGTACAAGGTATATTTAATATTCTCACACAATCTTACCTTCTTACAAACGTGGTTTTGTGCCTACAAACATGCACCAAGGCAGAAGATCCCCGTGGTGCTCCAAGCAGAATCGCATGCTGGGGCTGCTCTCCTCCACAGCTTCAGGAGATCAGCTGCAAGCTGGGAAAACACACATTTTTGGAAGGACTAAAGCCCCTGAAGAGTGTTACCAGGAATAAAGGCACTTAAAAAACACCTGGCAGTTCTGCAGTTCTTTTAATGTTGGGTCTCATTCATGACTGGGCTTTATGTTCAAGCTGATGAACCTTTCTTTATTTTAGCAAAGTTACACTACAATAAAATGAAAATACTAGACAGATTATTCCAATCCATAACCTGGTACTTCTTAAAAAGTAGTAAAATTTACCCTGACAATGGTTCGGGGTTTTTTTGGGGTTTTTTGCTGTAAGAATGCCTTAAAATACCAGTGTGTAATTTTCGCCCCTGGATCCCTAAGTACCACCTGTCTGCTATATTTCTATTTTTAAGACAGCAAATGCTCCTGAACCAAACTGTCCACCCTGTTCTGTAACCCACTGGACTGACTCAATTGTCAAGACTAACCAAATGAATAAAAAAATAATAACGACTTCTGTGATACCTGCTCATATTTATTATTTCAAATGATGTTTGTTGTTCATTACTTCCTAACTAGGGATTTATGCATTTCATAAAAACTAATGCAAAAAATTAAAGGGCAATACAGCAGAGATGATGCATTTTTCCACCTGAGTAAAATGTCTCCAGCCTTGGTAGTGGTGAAGTTATAACGGTGTGAAGAAGCATAAGGAATGAAAATGAAATGGGGAAATCTAATTTGATTCCTTCTCTCAATGCCTTCCCTCTCTCAATGCAGTGCACTTACTGTTTGGGGATACATCAGCCATAAGTGAAAACTGGTCTTGTATTTAAATGGAAACAAAGGAAACCTACCACTAATGTTAAATTACAATGATTTAAATCCCTAAAAGATACTGAAATTGTAAAAAAAAAAAAAAAAAATAAAAATTTTGCATGGTTTATCAGAATTATGTGTCTGGCAGCTGAAAGAATAAAACAGATGAGTACTCCATGAGGCACAGGTTTTCTGAGGAAGGGCAGTGCAGGATTGCTGTGCTGGTGTCTCCATCTAGAATGCTTTCTGTCTGTGGACTCGTAGGCACCCAGTATTTTAAATTCCTTGCACTGCATCAGGGTTATGGTACTATGTTACAAAGTTATTCAGAAACCTGATTGGCCATGTTCCTGCAATACATTTTCCTAACCCCGAGATAAAGATCCATGCATCTCTTTACCCTTTAAACAAAAAAGCTATTGTAATAGCATGTAGTGTGATGCATGGCATGAATACCAAAACATGTACATGCACTGCTAAACTGTTTAAGTATGGAAGAAGTAGTGTCTAATAGCATCAGGAAATTGAAATTTAAAAATTTTTCTCACTCACTTATTTGATGAGAACTGGGCTGCTGACAGGTGAAGCAGAAAGTCATTTTTCAAGTTAAATGCCAAGTGGTTATATAGCATAATATTCAGTCAAAATTAACCACCTCACTGCTGCATTGACATACAGCATATTTAATGGCAACTGTTTCTGCAAAGAAAACTATAGACCCTGGGGAGTTCTAAGAAATGGAAAGAAAATCTTAATAATACTTCAGTTACTTGCTAGAAACAAAGAACGATAGTGTGCCCTAACTCATGGCAGAGAGAACAAAACATAACTATTTGTCAAAATTAAAAAGATAACTTTTTTAGCCTCTTCCACATGCAGATTGCATGTTTTAAGCCAACAGATGTGCCTACCTAATTTAGGAGCCAGTTTGGACCCACAACACAATTTAGAGACAGAAGAAAATCTTTTTGGTGCATTTCAAAAAGTTCTTTGCAGAATCTGAGTCTCAGGGTCGTGGTCTTGTACAATGACATCTTTAAGCTTTTGGGACTCTCATGATCATCTCTGAGGATTTCACACAGATCAGCTTTGAGCTATGGATCCAAAGTGCAAACCTCTCTCCAGTGAGAGATTTGCTTCCATCTTTGGCATTTAATCTAGATTTAGTCTGGATTAAATTTTTTAAGAACAAAAGAGTAAAATATATTCTGCGTTCTGAATGGCTTTTGAAGTTCTGGTATTTGAGTTGATAACACAGCTGGCCCTCAGCCCTGGAACAGACAGTCTGATTGTTCTCTTAACTGGGGGGTATTTTTCATTTCTTTATTTTTCAAAACATAGTAACTATTCCTTGCATGCAAAAACTTCTCACTGGGATAGGCTACGAGGAACTTCCTTCTATGCCAAAAAAACCCCTTGACCCACACAAAGAAAGTTTTATTGCTCAAATAATCAAAGCACATAAAAATTAAATTCAGAGAGAAAGGAAGCATAAGTGGACAATAAATAGAATTTTTAAATGAGAATAAACCCTTATGTGTAATAGAAAAACAGGGAAAATGGCAGGCAGTGGCACACTAAAAAAGTGTATTATCCTCTTTTCTAGCCTTTTCTCATAAATATTTACACTGTGGGTAGTAAAATTAAAAAGGAGCAGAGCAGAAGAGAACACCAGGGAAAGGAGTTTCAGTGGGATTTCCAGTTTTACAGCATTTAAGTTGTATTTGGTTTTTCTTCCCCAATATCCAAAGGCGCCAGGCAGGGACCCCAGCATGTGCTTGGGGACCCCCTTGGACAGGCACCCCATGATAGGTCCTGGAGAGCTGGTCAGGGGTCCATGAGAAGGGATGGAGAGAGCACAAAGGGTTTGGATGTTTTAAGAAACACCTTTCTTCTAACAGAGGAATCAACAAAGTCATGGCAGCCGGGCTGCCCGGAGGCCCAGGGAGCAATGGGAATATCTTGAGGATAAGCAAAGCAGGAAAAATCAGAGATCTAACCCAAAGAAAGTCCTCTAAAACAAAGGCAGAGACAAACTCTTAAGGCCAAAGATCTGCCTGTCCCTTCTCATCAGTAAAGTCAGGCTTCATAAATGAGTATATTGTGAAGGGAAATTATTGAGGAGAAAAGCATAGATGGCTTTTTGTATATATCAAAATTCTTTCTTTTGCCTTGACAGGATCAAGCAAATAATTCCTGAAAAAGTCACAGAGCTATTCAACAGGTGAACAGCTGCCAAGACAATTTGAAAACTCCACATTATGGTCCATTATGTAACTCATGTTTGCTCAGTAAATATTATTCTCTTGGGACATCTCATGCAGAGAAACAGATGCCAGTTGATGACCCAACCTTTTCCTGGTCTTTCACTATTGTTTATGTGAAAGAAATACAGGTAGATATTTATAAATAGAAATTCCTCAAATCTCACCAAAGTGATGTTTCCTTATGTTGTGCTCCTCTTCTGTGCAATATATCTGAAGTTTTGCTGGTTGAACCCCAGGGAGGGGAGGTGGGGGGAAGAAAGATTGCAGTTAACATTTATGAAACTATCTTGAGGATTTATAGCGTATGAGAAAAGTAAAAACCACAGATTTGTATAATTTTTACTAGAAAAAGATGTATTGAGCTGGCAGCAGCAGTAAGATGAAGGGAAATCACAAAATTCTTCATAGTATTATATGAAAATTGTCAAAGTGTTGGGATGCCCTAATCATCCATGAACCAGCTGAAAATAAAGTGTATTTATACTGGAGTTTTTCAGCATCTTTGGACAGTAGCTTAGCTTTGTTGTAAGTTGTAATATTCCACAAAATACTGTTTATTTGATCTTGTCATAGAATACAGTAATAAAAGAACTGTAAATGTATCTTATTTATCAGCATGTCTGCACATTTGGGTTATCACAGGAGACATGGGTTGTTTTTCCTTGAAGGAACTGAAATGTCTGGTGGTTACTTTAGATGAAAACAGAAACAACAAAAAGCACTACAGAGATATTTCTTTTGGTCGTTGAATGTGATGCTTCTTTCCAATTATATCTTATACACAGTTATTAGAATATGGTTTAAGGGGTTTTGTGACAAAAAGAGAATACATCTGAAATGCACACCATTATTAGCAGTACCCAGTAATGTTGTGCTGCATGTTAGAATTTATGTAATAAAAATGTTAAACAGCCAGTGATTGGATTTGTTTACAGGATCTAAAGAGGGGAATTGGGAAGAACCCATGAATAACTTGCCTTGGAGGAGTCTTTTCTAACTGGATACAGATGGATTGGATTTGGAAGAAGAGACTGATGCAAAGTGACTGTAAAACATTATTCACTTACATTATTACTTGGAGTATACTGACTATCACGAGGAGGTTTCTTCATAGTCAATCAATAGTGCCCTGGTATTAAAATATTTTTAACGTGACTCATGAAACCTGCTCTTGCAGAAAACGTGGAAGAAAAGGAAAGAAAGCATGGGGGAGAACAATCCCAGGATAATCTCTCCCCAGATAGACAGCGTGGAGCCACATTACCCAGCAGAAGGCCATGGCTGCAGGACCCCCCCGGCGAGCGCCAGGCGGGAGAGCTCCCAGCCCTGGCCCCGCCTGTCCCAGGGCTTGCTCTGCTGGACCAAGCAGAAACCCTTCCCTGGAAGTCAGTTCTGCCAGAGGCACCTGTGGCAGCAGCCTCCTTTCCCCATCTCCCCTGAGACAACAGGTGCACATGAGGGAGATAACCCGAGGGGCAAAAGCCCAGCAGGATCATCTCCCCTGACCCTGAAAGCTCTGCCCAGAACCAACATCTCAGTCTGGAGAGCAGATGTGGGGAGAGATATCGGTGACAAAAGATCTGTTTTTACTCTATAAAAGTACTGCAAACTGTCACGAAGTCAGAAACTCTCTTGCACCCCCTCTGGGAGTGTGTTAGAGGATTTCTCCCCGAGGTTGGAAGCATCTTCGTGGTTACTTTTCTGGAAATTGAGTGAACAAGGATTTGTGTGTGTGCTCCTTCAACTATTGCATGGTAAGATACATTGAATCCTATCTATACTATTTTTTCACTAGCTGTATTAAAAGAATGGTGCCTTATTGTGCACTGTATATTTAACTATTAATAGTTCTCTTTTCCCTGTGTAGTAATATTCTGATTTAAGCCCTGTCTGTTCAATTTGTGTCTGTTGAATAAATGATTTATTCTATAATAGACTGAATCAGCCATTATGAAAGAAGTTGTGAATGGAAATGGGTTTTGGGGTGCAGGCTGCCTCAGAAGTTACTGTCTATTGCTATTGGCCTAAACAGGGGTAGAAACTTATTTAAACCCCATAACATCCATTCATAACAGCACCTCTCACTTTGAAGGCATCACTCTTGGGAAGACAAACTACAACCACCCACTGCTCCCTCTTTCACTCTTCCCTCTGACCATCTATTCTCCTTGCTTGTTATTTTACCCATCAGAAAGATCTAATTATGGTCCTAAAACGTAAAGGCACCACCTGTATATTAGTGATCCTGACTTATACATGTTATTTTCCCTGCTATATTTGTAAGCAGGAGCCCTCAGGATTTTCATATCATTGCTATTTCAGTTAAGCAGCTCAAAGTAATTTCCCTGGAACTGATATTAAATTCTGTAGCGTGAATGCCTCCGTGTGTGTGTGTGCATATGAAGAATTTTTGCAGAACAATTAGCACTTATTAAAATCAATTATCTCTTATAATTGGATAGCCAGAGTTTAAATAACGGGGCGGGGGGAAAGTCTAAAATGGTGAAAACAAAGCAGAGAGGTGTCATGTAATGGCAATGCCTTGCTCCAGAGGAAATAATGACCAAGTTTATCCTCCCAGAAAGAAGGAATCAAACTTTTGGATGTGAAACAGAATCTAGTAGCAAGTTCTAAAAATCATATTCATTCAGCAATACTTAATGCCTTAATTTACTTCCAATGTACTTTGAGATAGTGAAATCTGTATTTAAAGATTTGATAAAAATCAAAAATGAACAGAATTTTCTAGTGGCAGAAGTGTAAAAACTGGCAAGATGAACTAACACAATTACTGAGTGTATGGTATGTCTCAAAATAAATTTGCAATTACAATTCTATTAATTCGACCTATGTATCTGGTTTGTGTTACCTGACTAGAGATAGAGAGGTTGATGCTAATATCTAATAATTTACTTATTTATTCTTTGAAATGTTTTTGTCTGTGAAGATAGTTATTTCCCAGTGCTAATTATATCAATATCTATAAATAATTTAAATCAAAGCAAGCTTAACAGTACATAAATGTTGTACAGCTAGGCCTTCAGTAAAGCTTTATTTTTTTCTAAGGCTAAAGATATGGAAGCAGTAAGTTACTCTCAAGAGTTCACAAATGTCAATGCCAAAGCTGAATATACAGTTTTAACAGTGGCCCTCATGCTGCCATGCATCAGTGATGTACAAGTCTATTGATTTATATGATTATTACTGCTGGTTTAGTAGGTTGCTTTAAAGATATAAAGTACTTTTATATCAATCACTTCTTCAAAAAATAAGACTTTCTGAGCTGGAGGTCTCGTGCTGACCTTTCAAAAGAATCACTATTACCCATAAGGAACTTGGTCAAGAAAACTCCATGCTATTGTTTTCTTTTTTTTTTTTTTTTTTTTTTAAACTATATCTTAAACAAGCAAATCACCAGCAAAGAATCTACTGATTAGTTTCTCTCCTCCTCCCTCCAGCATGAAAATATACTGATTACCTCCACCACATATCCCACTCCAAATAATGCTACTGCCAGTTTTGATATAAGACTTGCACTTCATTAACATGCAAGACATGCTCTTGAATTTTTTAAAATTACCATACCTGGGTTATGAAAAATAACTTTTAAAATAATATGAAAATATGCCTTTTAACATAAAATTTTCATACCTGGATTCATGAAAATATAAAGCATAAAAGAACCAAAAATGCAAAACCAAAACCACCCAAGAACTACAAAAAAAAAAAAAAAAATCCACAAAACCACTCAAAACCCAAGCAAATGCTACTGCAAAAATGGGCAATATCAAGAGTTTTTCTTCTCCCTGGAAAGTATTTCCATATTGGTCTGGCTCATGCTTAAATGAAAAGAACAGGTCAGGGATAACACAAAGTAATTTAAAGGACTTACACTGCAATACATAGGATTGCCCACAGCTACACCTTGCAATCACCCAGTTCATATTTTAGGTCCTGACACAAGAGTTCATAGTATTTTACAATTCTATGTTCCATGTCAGTGGCTGACTGTGGAGTTGAATATCAGTCCTATTTAAATCTGCAAGAAAATAGCTGCAGGTGACATAACCTTTCATGTAGTACCACTGTGTACATATACAAATAATTGAGGCTCTTGACCCTGTCTACGCACATACAACTGTAAGTACAAACTTGACATTTTGATACTGCTTGTAGCCTTTCCCGTTGTTATTTTCTGTTTCAATAATCCATTGCAGGTAGAAAAATGAAAGAAGGAAGCATGAATGATTAATGCTGTCAAGGTAAAAGAATGTATTTAGAAAAATCTATAAATCTGTTATTTGTGGCATTTTAGAACTAAACACGACACTCTTCTGTGCCATTCAGCCTCTTTTACAGCAGATAAATGTAAACGTTTTGCAGAAACAATGGCAGCACAACCCTTTGAACACTGGTTTTGGCACCAAAAGTTAAAGGGATCGGCTGTAAACTTCTGTGTATAAATGAATATTAAACAGAGATGAATATTCATACAGTGTTATTAATATTTAATGTATATGTATGATGAAAACTGAATGTGAATAAACTGCTGTTCCCATACAAGCTTCCTGCCTTCATCTTCCTGACTGTGTCCACACATGGATAATGGCCTTATCTCTGGTATTTCTTCCAGTTTGCAACAGTAAACTGAATGTTTGGAATGGACTATATTTATATTCCTGAAAATATTTAGTGTACCTACCTTGCTGTCAGACAGGACAATGTGCCTCCTTAGACATTAGACATATTTTAGATATATATGTTCACATAAATATAAAAATAGCTTGCTCTATATTTAGTAGTTGACATTAAACTTTGAATCAACGATGGGACAGCTGAAGACCTGATGACTTATTTTAGATAGTTTGAATTTTCCTTGGACTATTTTATCTGAAAAAAAAAAAAAAAAAACCAAAACAAAAAACCAAAAAAACGAAAGAAAGAAAAAATAAATACCACATCTGCTGTTCTTTCTGGGACCAACCTTACGTACAGCCTGGTGCTTTCTTCAGTAGGAATGCAGGTCCAGCTCTCCTGAAGCAACTGCAGTCCAGGAGCTGGACGTGCAGTCACAATCCCAGGCTGCAGGCAGTTCCCTGGGGATTACCCAAACATACGGTAAATTATCAATACCACCTGAAATTGAAAGAGACCTTTGCAGAACAGTGCAGATGTTAAAATCGTATCAGCCCCCTACCAATCTCCTCTTCTGCTGTTTTCTTTCACCTCTGAAATGACAGCCAGGCAATCAAGGCAAACGTTAGAGTATAAACAAAATATTCTCTTCTAAAGTAGTGAGGAGCCTTTCATGCTAACAAGATGTTTTCTCACTATGAAGACAAGAGCGTACAACAAAGCCACAGCTATCTGCTGAAATGTCTTGGAGATGTTACATTTGTTAGGTGCTTCAACAAGTCATTTAAAATTAAAGTTAATTAAATTAATGTGATATTAGCTGAATTATTTCACTTGATAAATCTGTAAAACCCAAACTGCGCAGCTCAGGTTTCAGGAGACAAGTGTATTAGCAATGCATGCAAATGATCAGAGTTTGCAGATTCAAAAAATAATTACAGCAGATCTATATAGCTTGCAGCAAATTTCACCTGAAGCCACAGCAGCTGAAGGGCTTTAAAATTATGCTTATTGCTAGATACCCATACTGCCCTTGAAGTGTAATTTCAGTTTTAAGAGAAAAGTGTCCATACTTCCCATTATATTCTGACCCATTTTGCATACATTATTTTAATCCCCACTGTGCTCCTTTGCAGTCAATTAGGACTGTTAGACCCCACCTATACAAAGCCCTTCCCACCTACTAGGTGTTACCCTGTAAGATAAGAGGCTTTGAAATTGTTTCGTTACTTAAATGTCTGAAGAAATGATCTTCCTTAATTCATGAAGAAGTCAGAAAGCTACCTATGTCATGCCAGGTGACAACTGAAAGGAACAGATATCTTTGAAAATCAAAATAAAATTATTTTACATGCAAAGTAAATACATACTGTTGCTGGAAGAAATTAGTCTTCTATATAGGAAAAGTTTATATCATTAAATTTCTCTTTCAGTAAAATAAGACTAACTATTATTTCTGTGATTTTCTCTGCCTTCAGTTTGAAGAGCTGTGTTGCCCAGGACAGGTTGCTCCCCACGCTGCTGTTACTGTGTTCAGCTGCTATTTAACTTCTCAGGCCAGAAAGTGAAACTCAGAATAATAACTGTCACATATTAGGATAAAAAGCCACATAGGCAAAAAAATTTGAATTAAGTTTGCAGTCATAGTTGATTGGAATGAACCCGAACGACAGAAACTTGCTTAAAGATGCTCACTTCATGCAGCCGATAGGGTTTAATAATTTAAAATTAACTAAACTCTTGTAGTATAAAATATAATGGCTCTGTCAGAATCGAAGAGCAGAATGCTAATTTAGGATTTTAAATAATAATTCTGAATAAATGGAAATGTCATTAAAAGGTAGTGGGTTTATTTTTAATTTTAGGTTCATAAAGAGACACCTTGAATTAATACAAGCCATTAAAAATACTCCTAGAGTGAGAAAAGACTTACAAATGTCAAAACCCTGAGTGAGCCAGAAAGAATGTAGCTCACACTTGAAATATTCTGGGTCATAAACATGAACATGTTCATATTGAAAATACTGTAAAACTCATATGTATGTTTTGCAAATCATAGAGTTCACAGGGAAGCATCTGTATTTCTGTGGGCAGTATTTTCTGAAAGCCCCCTCCTGGAAATTCACCTCTCTGCACATCAGTGCTTGCCATCATTTCCAGCCATTCTGCCACCCTCTGTTCTCTGCACTCATACCTTCAATACCCACATGAAACTCGTAAGAAGCTCGTTCCCTTCCTCACCAGCATCAGTGAACACAGGAATTAGCCCAAGCTTTGGCCAAGCCTTTTCCAGCAGCAAGCAGCATGGGTGGCTGGTCCCGAGGGAACATGCTCTGGAGAAGGCACAGTGTCTCCTGCCAGCTCCTGCAGGTCACGGGAAGCCAGTCCTAACGGTTCTGAATAAAACATATAATTGGGTTCATTACAGCTGTAGAGAAACTCTTTTCCTAATATTGAGATTAAAATAAATAAATAAATAACTGAAATGCCAAAGTGCCACCTCAGCAGGGCTGAGCAGTCCCAGCAGCAGAGGTTACCTCCCAGCCCTGCTGGCTGGTTTCTGATGAAGTTCCTGCTCTGAATTGGGTGCCACAGTAAGGCACTCTGCAAATGGGACTCCTGCTTTGGCAGCAGCACCCAGGACAGTCTTACTTGCGTTTTAGAAAACCTGAGGTAGAGTTTCAGTCAATGTCAAGACTTAAAAATTGAGAAAACTATAAATTACTATCCCATTAATACAGAAGTTCAAGAGAAATGGATGGCAGAAGCAAGACAAACCACTCAAACCACCGATTTCGCACTGCATCTTCTTTCTCTGGAAGTGTAAGACCTAGCCACACCACAGTGATACCCCACCCAAACATCTGCTGTTGCTTGGCCAGAGCCTTTTCACCAGTGCAACCCTACCGGCCTGTCCCTAATGCACCACCAGGGCTGGAAAAGTGGCCGTGAATTGCAAACCAGAAGAGGTTATCTTTTAATTGCATAAAGAAGCAAAAAATTCCATTTCATACAGAAAGACACACACACACCTTACATGCAAAATAACTCACTCCCCAAGTGGGAAAACAACTGAAGCTAATTTCTTGTGACTTTGCATGTCATAATGAGACTTCCTAGCCTAATGAAGTGTGAGCTCCTGCCTGTGCTGTTGGGAGACCTCTCTCACATGTGGATTCTCTGAAGCTGGTCCCTCAGTAGGAGCATTCATTTGGATTTCCCTCTCCTACCACCCGCTTGCCTTCACATGGCCTTTGGGAACCTGCTGCTTCCGAGACCTCCCCTCCCCTGTCAGAAATGGAATTGTCATCACAAGTGTTGGCATCGTCTGGATCAAGGTTTACATTCAGCTACTGCAGCCCAGGACTGCCTCACATACCCACGTGTACCCTTGCATAAAACATTGCTGAGAATCAAATTATTATGCCCACTCTCTTCTAGCCCTGGCTCTTCCCACAGAACCCCTCTCAGGTCTTCATGATCCCTGTTCTCACAGTTCAGAATGTGGGAACTCTGACCTGACAATATGCAAATACTTTTTACAATGTTAGCATGTCAGCAGAAATGCTTGTGTACACCACAGATTGCTCTCCCCACAATCAACTTCTCTGGCAACAGCTAATGAGCCTCCACACATTATGTGGTGGCAGGAAAGACAAAGGCTTTCGGAGCAAAAACCTGGAGGACATGAAGAGGACCTCCTGCGATACTGAAGTTTTCCTCTTAAAGCTGAAAGGAACGGCTTCTTTACCAGCTGAGAGGAAAACCTCAGCTTGTGCCACATCCAAAGGAGTCACATCTGAATCCCATTTGTTCCAAAGAAGGAATGGTATTCAGAATTTATGTACAGTAGTGCATTTCAAGTGAAAGTTCAAGCTCACTGTACTGCACAGCATGCATGGATTCTGCTGGACTGAAAGACAGCAGGAAACAAATGCACCCATCTGGCCACATAAATCAATCACTGAAATCTGAAGATACACCCACAGAAGGGAAAAAATGATTAATAGATCTGTGATGTGTAAATTTTTATTTAACTCTAAAATCAGACTAGAAATCGCTTTTTGAAGAACACCATGTCAAGGACGTGAGGACTTTACAATAGTGAGAATCTTCTAAATCTGTCAGAAGAGACAGGACAGATTAAAAGCACACAGTGAGTCTGTGGAAGCAGCAGTGGGAAGGATGGCCTTGGCCTTGGTTTTGCCATTTCCACCTGCACACAGTGGATGTGCCAGCTGGTGCTGGACATCACGGCAGGAGGGAGCACAGCACAGCACAGCCCTGCCTGTGAGACACTCCAGCAGTTTGGTCTAAGTGATTCCTGGGGACTAAACTTCATATCGCTTTTGCTCTATATCCAGCTCTCTCAGTCAGTTCAAATCTTCACCACAGCATCAACACTGCTGGAGAAGCTGCAGCACCAGAGGCTGTGCTGGCAGCTGAGGATACATATGTGGCTTTTATTCAGTGCAGGCAGGAAAGCCCCCAAAGACGGGAGAGAGCATAGAGCTCAACGTCTCAGTTCAGCATTTTTCTCCCCCTGATCTCACGCTGTTTTTCTGGCAAAGGGTCATATCTGGAGCAAATCCTGCTGAAAGAATACTTCTAAGTTGATGGCTTGGAGGAGGCACTTCTGGATCTGGCCACAGTCTCCCTGCCCACACTGTCTGACACACGGGACATTTCTGCCCCTTAGGTCTACTGACTCGTCTTTAAAAAAGTAGTTATACTAGATCTATTCCCAGGCACATTTTGGCATTAAAAATGCAGTGTTTTGGCTGACTTTGGCTCACGTATTAGCGCCTCAGAAACCACCTACCTCAGAGACGAGCTGGGCTTTCATTAGTCACTTGCTAAACGTGAGAGCCCTGAGAGACAGCATCGCACAGCTTTTTGGGGTTTAAATCTAAAACTTTGGACAACATTTTTGTCTCACAAATGGACTTTTTCCTGCCAATATGCTGACGCCTTTTCAAGCATCTTCATGTGTCATTTGGGAAGGAACACAACCACACACCAGAACACGGATGTGACTGAATTCTTTGACATCATTAACAAGTTTTGTCATTCCACAGGAGTGGTAATTGTCTCCACAACATTTAGGGACCAGAAACAGCCATCTTAATCTAAACCAGCCTGTCTTAGCAATGGGAAGGCCTTGAAAACACAGTCTTTTTAAATTGGCTGACACAAAGCTCACCCCTATCTCTATCAGCATTGCAATAAATAAATGATTACAGTCAAACTACTGCTACTATTGTTATTAGCAGCCTGCAAGCGAAAGTTGAATCAGAAGAACACTGAAGAATAAAAAAACTTTTAATGCTTATCTCTATTTCAAGTCAGACTAATTCCACTGGAGAATGTGTGATATACTCACCAGCACAACATCTTCAGCCTTGATTCCTGTCACCGTGGGCACCCAATTTGCAATCACCACCACATTTTTTGTTTGTTTTTTTGTCTTCCTTTATTCACTGACTTATGCAAACCTTTGAGAGGAGAAATGAAGACTACTACAGCAGCTTTTAAATTGACTCTTATATTAAGAATGTTATGTTTTTTATATCTGCTCTGAAAGGGTAATATGAAACTTATGAAATATTTACTAAGTGTGATGCATAAACAACAAATCACCTCTTTTCCATTAAATATTTTTTGTGAAAGATATTTTTAATAAAATACTGCAGCTTGCAATTTAATTACAATGAGTAATTAAAACTTAGAGGATAATCATTTTTGGCAAAAAGTCAGTTTTTGTTAAAATTTTAAGATAGAAAAAAGATGCATATTACGACCATAATACTGTTAGTAATTAAGATAAATGCATCAATTATTAAAGATGCAAACATGTCAAGCAAGCATAACTAATTATTTGAGCATGTTAACAGTTGTTTAATGTTAACAAGCAGTGAATTATTAAAGACCCCATGTGTCACATTTTGGACTGCATAAAATATAATGTTCTGGAAGGGTTTATGATTTTCAGGTTTTGCTTAGATCTTTCCAGTCAGATAAGCAATAAATTTAAGATAACTTGCATTTAAACTGTATTTCTAAAATAATTAGCTGTAATTGTGTAATGAAACGTTGTATTTCTCACTTTATGAAGACTTCCAAATTCAGTTAAAATGACCAAAATGTATCAATAGGTGCTCTGTGCTGTAAATACGTGATTTCTGTATATGAGTGTGCAATTTCTTCATTAAAAAGAGATATGGTATTTGAGAAGCTTAAACTGTCAGAGCAACAACTATACTGAGATGAAAGAGCACATTTTATGTGAACTAATGCTCATATTGGTACCTGGCTTTGTATTTCAGTGGCTGAATACCTTCCAAAGGAAACATCCACAAAGATGCCCTTCAGCCAGCTCCTGGTGACTGTGCTAAGGTAGCTGCACTCCCGTCTCCAAATACCTGTTAGTGATACCACAACATCTGACACAAGAATAAAACTCATCAGAATGGTCTAGAGTTGTACAAACCATCACTCTAAATATTGACACTCATGTTATTGTGGTTGTGGGTTTGGTGGATGGGTTTTGGGTTTTTTTTTTTGACAAAGATAAAATTAGGTTTATTTCCCTGGACTTCCTTCTAGTAGACTGAAAAGTAAAATCTTTTTGTGTCAGCATTAGCTGTTAAACCTTGAATTCTGGAGAGTCACCAAAGGATTTACTGCAAACCAGCAAGGAGCCAACACATGGTCCGTTATTTGAATTTTGGATATTTACTGCAATAGCTTTGCAGTGTTACATAACCACATTTGCAGACAGACAGACAGACAGCTGTCTCTCCAGCTGAGGCATCTCAGGCCAGATGTGCCCCGAGCCCAGCAGCCTCCTGAGCCAAGGCTGAGCCCCAAAGGTGGGAGCCCCATGGCTTGGCCCTGCTCACACCCTCCACGGCTGCTGCAGCCCTGGGGGTTTCTCCCCTTGCACTGCCACAGCAGCCTGGATAACTCCTGCTCTGTTGGCAACAGCAACTGCTGATCCACATTATTCCAACAGCACCAGGGAGAAACCACATCAGCCTGTACTGTGGCCCACGAAAGGGAAGGTGACCCCTGTGCCTTGCTGAACTGCAGTCAGGGTGGCTGCCCATGGTCTTGGGAGACCCAAACTACACCACCAACCACCCCATTGGGCGGACCCCTTGTCAAAGCAGGTGACCAGCACCACCGTGGAGACTACTGGTTTCAATTCACGTCAGGGGGAAGAGAGGCCTGGAAGCACCAAGGAAACATTTGTTTGTTTATTTTTAACATATTAATATGAATTAATGTTTGCAAAGCTCTTTGACGCCTTTAGATGAAAGTGGATATGCACATAGATTAGGCTGTTAATTGGGTGGCCGGAGGGTATGCAAACAGTGCGGACCCACACAACACTTAGCTCTTTGCACTGATGTTTAAAATCTCTCCTGCCCTGCAATTAGGCAGACATTTCAGCCACACAGTGGGAGGACAGGTATCACCTCCAAAACCTTGGCATCAAAATTCCCCACGGTGCTGAAGAAGAGCTCATGCCCAGCCACACTCTCAGGCCACCCCGCAGCACGGTGCCCATCCCAAGGGTCTGATGTGCAGTTTGGGGCACAGGGCACAGTGAAGTTTCTTTATCATGGTCAGTTCTCTAATGAAAACAACATGATGTATGCCCCTCTTGGAAAATATTTTAAAAGTGACTGCTCTGAAATGTAATTGGAGTTTTTAAATCCAACCCATCACAAAAGCACAGAGGGCAAAGCTGGACTCCCTGATGGAAAGATGCTGATAATAAAATCCCAGGAAGTTAGAAGAATGCACCTCAGTCCCAGTACAACAGTGGGATTTCAGGTGCTGGAGGACAACCACATCTTTAGCAGTTAATTTACTGCTCTTAAAAATACACAAAGGAAGTTTGGGTACCCTACTGGTTGTCTTTTTAGTTTATCTTACTTAGTATTTTCCCCCCAATTTTTCTTCCCGTTTCTAGGTGACCTCCCTCCTGTGACAAGGTCTCCCCATTATGACAGTGAGCTCTGATGATAATGTAGGTAACATTCAGACTGAGACCAAGTGCAGCAGAAAGCCATATTTCACTCCTGACCTTCAGCTCCCCCTCTAGTGCAATGCACGCATTATATTTCCTTTCACTCATTGCAGGACCAGCGAAACAACGCCGGATGAAACAAGTGACGTTTCCTTAGCGAGATGCCAGGAATGAATAAAATAGTTTTGCCATTTTCACTGCACGTATGATACTCAGCACACAACTTTGCTTGGCTCACATTAGATATTAAGATCTCTGCTCAGCAGAGGCAGGGAGAGAAAGATGAGGCAGAGAGAGAGAGGCATGAGCACAGTCCCTGGCACACAGCGCTTTGCAGCATGCCCAAGCTGCCACAGCGCCAGGGGCTTTGGGGGAGCTCCCAATGACACCCCACAGGGGTTCCCATCCCTCTCTGCTGTCCCAGCCAGAACACCATGCCCGCTGGAGCACAGGAAGAAGTCCTGCTGCTGAGCTGCCACGGAGCCCCAACCCCAAAATCGCGGGTTCTCTCATCTCCAGCACCAACTGCTGCACTACACAGTAGCGCTGGCAGCGCTCCAGACGTATTCCTTTACGTGTCAGGCCTGAATCTCTTCATATGTTAGGGTAGAGCTGCATGTACAGTACTTCCCTTACTTCCAACGCGTTTTTGCCATCTGTTTCTATTATGGGAGTTTATGGCACAGAATACCTCAGACATTACAGTATCTGTTTCTTTTCTGCGCTGCAGTTATGGTTGCTGTGCTGCTTTATGAACAGAATGATAAAACTTGGAGCCTTCTTAATTCTCTCCTTTCCACCCCCATTTTTTTCATAGCACGCTGCAGAAATGGAAGGATTTTTTACAGTTCGTATTATTATGATGAGAAGTGATTTGAAAGAAAGTACGGAATTTATCAGGAAATGGAAATGTGACTACAAGGCAGATTTTAAAAATCCTTTAATCATATCATGATTAAGAAGGTTTTTATATTGTTACTTCTGTGTTTTGAAGTATATAGAATTTTGTTATAATCCAAAATTTGTCTTTTTTTTTAAAGAAGGAAGAACCTTCTTGGTACAGTGTCTCATTCACATCCATTAAACTCCTACAGCAAAGCAGGGATTCCACAAGCAGGAGGGCTCTGTGGATTTTCCTGAGTAATATTTCAGAGCATTTCGCATCCCCAAAATCAAAGCACTTTCTTGAAGCAGCGTCGTGTCAATACACCCACATCCCCCACTGCATATTTTCTGAGAACCCTTCATTCTTTGAGGAAAGGAATTACTTGTCTGCTGTAAACTTTAGCTAGGCATTTTTGTGACGTGAAAAGCTATTATTTGCATGCAACAGCATCACATTTTAACCGCATTTAGATGGGGAATGTTTGCAATCACCCTCATTGTCTCTAACCCATGAGGAGGTGGAGCTGTTGCACACTTCTTTAAAGAATGAATGAATGCAGACTCGTAGGCAGAAGATTAGATAGGTATGAATTTGGCAAAGAAATCAAATATAGACACAAAGAAATATCCTATTTGCCCAGGGCCGGTTTGATCACATGGTGACCATCTGGAATTTAGATCAAGCCTTCAATAAAATACAAGGGACCACACTTCTGCAGCACTCTCAAAGATAAATTAATATCTGAGTTGGAAGTACTACAAGAAAACAGTGATAAAGAAGACAAAAGCCACATCTCACATACTCCAATTGCACTCCATTTCCTGGTGTTTCTTCACTTCCCCCCTCCCCTTGCCCATTAATATAAACATTATATGAGAAGTATAGTGAGAGCAATAAAAAATAAATGGCAATTAGAGCCAAGATCCAGAGCTAAGACAGGAGGAAAAAAGGAACAGAAACATTGGTCCTGATGGCCTTTTCCTGTTCCAATTTTTTTTAATGTTCTTCTGACCTTGATTAGATCTGCAACTTCTCATGTGAGGCTTTGAGATGAGTCCTATATTTAGATAAAAAAGCAGTACCAGAAGTGAACTGCCAAGCATGTAAGGATCTCTACATCCTGTGCCATATCTTCTGAACCACACCACTGCCCCTTATATGCTCTCCTCCTGGTAGCTGATTTACCACAGTGCCTCTCAGGAGCAACCTGCCTCTCAGGAGCAACCTGCTAACAAAATCCCAGGGGCCCTGTGAGTTCTTTGGACAGCCTCTGCCACCCACATCTTTGGAAGTATCTCCCAGAGTGCCACAGTACCTTGTCAGCATGACCAACAACAATTTCTCTGTGTTGGAAAATTGTAGCAAGCAGTTTCTTACCTACTAATTCAGAGCCAACGCATCAGGCTACTCCCAAAACCCAGTCTGTGATGGCTTCCTGTGCAGAAGTCCCCTTGGAAGTCATGGTGGAGGTGACAGCCCATGCCTGGTCCCCCGAGACTGCACAATGCCGGACACCATCCACTCTTGTGGCCAGCACCAGGCAGGCAAACGCCTCAAGACAGAGTAGGAAGTTGGTTCAATGGAGAACTAAGTCAAGAAAGAACAAACACATTGGTTTTCAGGCTCACTCCACACAAAGGTGGGCCAAGGATGTCCCAGGTACAAGCAAGTCTGACTTTCACTGACCTAATATAGTGTAGTGCCACAGTTCCTGGACACTCCTCCTCCCTGGAAATGGGAGCTCTTCAGCACAGCGCACCAGTCCCTCTCCCTCAAACCACCATTCACATTCCATTGCACCTTCCCACCACCTTGAAGCCTTAAGAGCTTGGGAGTCAGCTCCCTCCTTTGCCTTCTCCCCAGGGGATGGAAAACTATGCCGTACCCATGGTGCAGGCCACTAAAAGAAGTGTGGAAACACAACAACCACCTCCCGATGCTGCTTCCAAAGATGTGGCCACAGCCTCCGGACCGCAGCAGGAACCCCAGCACTGGATCATTCCAGCATGGAATTCCCAAGGTGCATTTCTAATGTCTCTAGCATTGTTATTTCTGCCACCCCTCAATATTCAGAAAGGCAGAAGTCAAATGCAACAACCCCAGTTACCTTTCCTGGCAGAATGGCTCAGAACATGCTGCACTGTGCCTTCATGGAAACCTGTGGATGAACACAGGGCTTGCCTCCCACCACAGCAGGACTTACAGATGCTCTGCTGTCAGTCTTTTTTACAACTGGAAATGAAAGGTGCTCGCTGTTCACGGACCGTATGGATGGTAAGAATGCATGCCCATTTGGGTCTCAAAGAAAACACGGGTCTCATTGTGATGGATTAAAAAAAGAAAAAAAAGTTTTAAAATGTTAAGAAAATGTATCAGGACAAAGGATAAAAACTAGTCTCTGTAAAATGCAGGAAGGAATACTCTGTGCCTCTCTTTAGCAAATAAAGTGCTCAGACACTGTTTTAATGCTGATTGAGAAAGGCAATATTCACATTTCCTGCAAATCCCCTTCTACCCCTGTCAGATGACAGTTACAAGCCTCCCTGTGGCAGTCACCTCCCCCTCTGTGGTAGTCACCTCCTTCACTTCTGTCAGAGAACAGATTTCAAGAACTAAACAAATACTAAAAGTTAAAAAAGCCAAGAGCCCTTCAGTTTCCTTTGTATTTCAGGCTTAAAGGAGTGATTTTTTTGCTTGCTGTTTGGATCAATAGATTATTTCAGTAATAGAAATACTAATGTCCTTAAATCTATATTTTTTCCCCTGCAAATCACCAAAAAGTCTCTCCCGGATTAGGCCTCCCAACCAACTGATTTAGTTATGTGTCACAGGAGCCTCCGTCTCTCATTTTTCTCTTTTCCTGGGCTGAAGGAAATACTTATTGGTACTGTACTCTAAATCCCAGCCAATGGAAAGCAATGTTTCACCATCCATCTGCCCCTGACACACTTTTATGTAAACCACTGCTAAGGGAAGGGATTCACATGTTTTACCAACTCCACTAAACTATGAATAAAAGGCATCCAAGGTTCAAAGAGTTAAATTACCCAATGGTCTCCCCCGCCACGCTCGCCCCCCACCCGAAGCCCCTCTCTTCTCTCTCAGGGCTATGCTTGATTTATGGTGTGATCCATCCCTGTTGGGAGTTGACAGTCACTTTCATTTTCTGGTGTTTTTTTCCTTGTGCTGCCAAGGTCACCAGAGAGAGGGCCCTCCAAGTTTTGTGCATTCGTCCTCCTTCACCCTTCCACCAGCTTGGCCTCATGAATCATCCCGTCTTCACATTGAACTCCTGATGCTTCTCTTCCACCAAACTGCCCGACTTCCGCAATTTTTCTTCATTCTCACTAACAATTTGGTAATGAAATATTGATTTTTAGTTAGATTCAAATAGATGTTATTAAGTTTGCATTGATAAATCGTTCTCTTTTTCAGGCTGGAAGTACCTCAGTCAAATTCTAACTGCGCTTTCATACCTGGTGATGTATTAATTTGACATATTTGTCACCCAAGCTGCCTGGCTCAGAGTTAGAGGAGGACGTCTGTCCTAATTGCTGCTATTTCACAGAGAAGGTGTAATTCTAGCTGATTCCTTCCAAGGATTTTGGCCCTAAAATATTTCCAAACATTTTCCATGGGGTTTTTGTTAGGAAAACAAGCAAACAAACACTCTTTTCCAGAAGGGAGAGGTGGGCATTAAAAGGAAAAAAAAAGCACTGACCAATTAATGTTAAATGTTTCCAGTTAATTTTGCTAATTGAAATATATTCAATATCAATGAATTTGTCATGGATTCTGTGACAAGTCAGTAGTTCTCTTACCCCTCCTCAGTGAGAACAGCTGGATAGATGAGATTGGAAATATCAGCTGTAAAATAACTGCTCCCTTAACTGGTTAAATGAAGTGAATTTTCCTGCACATGCCTGGCACAGTAACCCCTCTGTCAGAGTTGAAGGTGGGACACGGGAACACGAGGAGGCACAAACTGTGTCAGCATTGCATCATCTTTCACCTACACCAGGGATAAGGTTCCTGGTCCCAAGACTTCATCGAGGGCAAAAATTGTGATCACAGATAGAAATAAAAATAAATTACACTGAAATAGAGATGTGCACTTTCCCCCTCTGCCATATCCAGGCCTTGTTCCCCACTGTGGTGCTGCTTCAAAAACAGCTGCTGCTCAAACCCTCGGTGCTCCCACTGCTGGCAGCCAGTGGGGCTTGGTGGCCAAGCACAGGGCAGAGCCCATGAAAATTCAGCTCAAATCCACCCATCAGAAGGGGGGAAGGACACACGTCCATAGGCCCGCTCTGTACATCTCAAGTAAGAATTAGGTTTAAATTACTCACAACTCAGTTGAAGGTTTAAACGGATGTTTGCAGCTGCATCGGTTTGAAGACTTGAATTTCAGCTGGATGCAACCTGAGCTACCTCTTTGCATGTGTCATTCAGCACCTCTAAAAATTCCCCTTTCCCAGTATCCCTGCAGTGGATACCAAAACGAGTCCTTCATACTATGAGAATGAATCTCATATTTACTGTGAATGGATAAAGCACAAGTGTTATTTCTTACCCACTAAATTAAAAGCTACCTGCTGAAAAGTCAACCTCTAAAGAGCATTAAAAAAAAAAAAAAAAAAGAAGAAAGAAAGAAAGTAAAAAGTAGCCAGCAATGTGTTACTACCTGTCCTCTAACAGAAGTATTGAGCTCTGCTGTGCTGACTGATTTCAAGAGACAGGCATTGATGAATAAAGCTCAATTGCTTCCTATGCTCCTGTGTCACACCTTTTTATTTACAAAATAATTTAGCTTAAAAGAGGAGGTAATTCTTGGAAATTAGCTTTCAAAAGGTCAAATTAATCTACTCAGTGCCAGCTGAAAGATTTTTTTTTTTTAAAATCTACAAAAGGAAATATTTTTCAAAATAACAAATCTCCAATTTATAGCCAACAATATATATATTAAACAATTACTACACAAGAATTAAACTTTTTACATTTACGAAGTTTGCTGTATGCCCCACGTTATGCAGAGTGAAGTAAATGCAACGTTCTAGTGGCGGTGGTGACTGCTAACTCCACCCAGAGCTACCATTGCATTTCTTAAAATAAAACAAGCTGGAAAAAAGATATAACAACATAAGACAGCCTTCATTATCTCCCCTCCACACTGATACTGTAATAAGACTGTTTAAATGAATCAGACAGCAGAAGGGATGCATAGATTTCTCTACTTATGCAAGTTCATTCGTTCTTCTCACATTCCTCCTCTAACACACTTCTAGGATTATTTAGTGCAATAAGTAATTATCAATCCGCTTTGGAAAGCCATTATACATTTACATACTCTTCAAAGCTGCCGTTACTTTTATTGCTTCTAATGCCAAAATGGGAATGTGAGAGAAGAGCCTCTCTGAGAGCAGGTTATGGCGAGTTCAGCGTGCAGAATGCAGTTTGGAGGATGCATATGGGAATGAGTCATTTCTGAGAAACATAAAACTCCGAGTTATCAAACCTTTTGCTAGTCAATTATTTTTCTTTACTATGCTTGCTAGTAATGACAACTGCTATGAGAAGGCTGCTCTGCTGTGTTATTTCTGCTAACTGTTATTAACCTGGTGGAAAGCAAAATGTGGCTGGACCAAAGCATCCCACTTAGAACTACAAAAGCATGATAATTTAGAAGGTAAAGGTGAAAGTCAGGTATTTTGTGGAGTCCTTCTTTCCTTGTCTTCTTGACAGATATTACATGAAATGCCCCACCAGCAGACCCCAGTGAACCAAGTAGCTGAGTGGAGATGTGACAGACATGCTGTCAGAGCATGCTACCAGCTCAATCAGATAAATATGCACTTAGAGGAGTAAAACTTATACACATTGCAAGCCTTTTGGGACCATCATGTCCTAGTATTACGGAAAATCAGCAATGCTAGAGTATCACAAGGTATTTAGGGGTAACTCCTGCCAGGTGAGCAGCCAGCTGCAGGGTCACCCTGCCATGGCCCACAGCAAGATGGTTTCTCCTCTGAAGCCTTGACCTGTGGCAGTGGGTGGCTCAGGCTAGAGCAGGGCTGTCACTAATCTCTAAAAAAACCGTGCATCTACCTTTGGCCTCCCATGTCCCACAAACCACAGTTCAAATTCCCAGGAAAATCTGGAGTTGGGCCAACCTCTTTCCCAGCCCACAGGTCTTTAGTGCACAGGTAACAAACCCCAGGCACTGACAGAAAGCACATTCATAGCCTACGTGATACAGCACAAGCTGCACTTTGGCACCTGCCCCTGCGCATTTGCAATATGTGTGTGCACAGGTGATGCTGTAATTCACCCTCACAGAGCACATCTTCTATACCTAAGGCCAGCACCAGTTCAAACATCAAGATAAGGTGATAGTAATTGAAATACTTAGAGCAGAACCTTACTTACACCATTGCTGCCGGTGTTCCCAGTATTGGCTTTTGCTGCTCTGCCATCAGGATAAAGGGCAAGAGCTGCTACTCAACACAAGGCTTTTAAAATTATTCCTGTTAGGTGACATCTGGAAAATCTCCTAGGATAAATTCTTACAAATTCTGTGGGAAAGTGCCACATCAAGAGCACCACTGTATCTCTTAGTGCCACGTCCAGGGACCGGTGCATGGACTGAGCCCTTCACATACAGCCTGGTCTTTAGAAAATCCATGCCAGCTCAAAGGGTTATCTCCTCAAGGTTTCTACTGTGTGAAATGCTGTTAAAACTGGTCCCAGATCAGTCTGCCCTAAAAATCCATTCCTCGTCTAAAAAGACTTCTGGCTTGTTTTGGAAATTAAGTAAAAAAACCTTACCATAATTTGGTAGGGACATGTTGATTCAAGGAAGCAGCTGCTGAGTGAGCCAGAGATGAAGTAAATAACGAAGCTGATAGCAGCATTATCCTGTGCCCCCTTAGCAATGAAAACACGGACTGGGCTAATTCCTGGTAAAAGAAAATATCCTTTTTCATTTTCTTGGCAGGCACTGCAGCTTGGCTGCTTCAAGGCAGAAGCTGAAAACTCCCACAGCCAGGGTCTTCCTTCCTGAGCACCTCATGCCTTCTATAACAGAAAAGGATTTCCCTCTCTTCCTACTGCAGTGTTCCCCTTTCTTCCCCCAGCAGTTTCCCTTCTCCTTAGAGCCTGCTTTTCCTCCATCTGGCTGGGACCCTCTACTCAAATGAGAATTAAGCTGAAAATAATCCATGAGGACTGGAGTCACCTTTTGGGAAGCCAGAGAACTGACCAGCCAGGCAGGCTCGTATTCACATGGCAGCACCACTCTCAAAGAAAGCAAGATATGGTCAACAGAATGGAACCTAAGCCTGGGTGAAAACTGAAGCAGTTTCTGTGTGAAAGGTGTCGGATAATTCCCTTCTGGTACCCCAGTGTAACCAAATCTGTACTGCATGTCTAGGGGAGCAGGAAACCCAAGTTAAAAGTCCCCAGATAAACAAAGGTGGGCATTGAATCCAAGTCCCCACATTGTCCTGGCAGAATATCCCAATTAAGCTGCTTGGTAAAATTGTTGTCTGTTGCCCCTGTTCTAATGCTGCCCTGCATGCCAGGGAAGCTCAAGATGATCAAGATTCATCTTTTAATTTTGCTTAGGGCATAAATTTATAGTGCTCTCTGCCCTCTCTTCAAAGCATCCCACATAGAAGGAAATACTGTTTTCCTTGGGGTAATGCTGGCTGACAAGGCATCGTTAACAAGAGTCTCTCCATATGAGATTAGGTCTTGGTGCATTCACTGATAGGGAATGCAACGAGCAAGCAGCAGTGACCCAAGTGTGTCACACTGCTCTGTCTGTCAGGAGGTCTGGTGGCAAGAGAACTGGACACTGGTTAATGGTCAGCATATGCAAACCCCATACATGAACAAAACTAACCTTAAGATTAAACACATGTTAAATGAGCTCCAAAGCAATTAGTTCAGTCTTACTGTGAGTGCAATCAGAAACCGGGCAATTTATTGTTCTCCATTTTAAACATTTAAAATCAATGCGCTTGCCTTGTGAATGTACCAAAAGCTATTCTAAATACAAACCCCAAACCTATAAAAAATGCCTAATTACATTAATTTTCCATTCCTTTCTGTGACTTCACTGCCATTCCTCCCTCCTTAAGACCTTTTCTCGCATGCATTTTCTTTATGTTATTAGTACTATCTATAAAATATGAATCCCAATTCCATGATCGTCATAAAAATCATAAAATTCTATGCCTGCCATGAAAATATTACATGATTTATTTTTGTGTGAAGTACATATTAAATCTAAGTATTGAAATGGTATTTTGCCTCCTTGACATCAAGAACTTTAAAAGACACCCAATTTCTACTCAATTGCTACTATGTTAGGTTTCTTTCCCTGTTTTAAAACAGATACTTCAGAAGCTATTTATAGATTGAGGTTAATATTCATATTGCCATATGCTCTACAGTATTTGCTCATATACCCTCTTCATTTTTATTTTATATGACATATGGTGGCTGCATTATACACGGCATTCTCCTAATGTATTGCATATGCATATAACATTTAATACAATGGTGTGTATGTTCACCGTGCATTTCACACCAGCAGATTGTGAACTGACAGAAAACACTGCTCCTCCACTTGCTGTGTGCCCCTTGCTGGACACGTGTAAGGGGCAAAATGCACTGGAGCTCTCTGCTTTGGATGGATTAACCCACACCCAAAACACTGCAGGGACAAAAAAATGGAGCGCAAATGGGGAGAAAACTTCGCTCATGGCTGAGGATCTCTCCCCACTCACAAATACACACAGCAGCCTTCAGCAGCTTGGTCTGAGGGGTCACTGCATAGGGGTCTTAAACTCCCTATCAGCCTCACAACCTGAGGGACATGCTAACATAGCAGGATTCTTCCCCTCTTGTGGACACCAGAAGTCTAAAATTGATTTTATTGCCTTTAGCTGATAGGCTCTTAATCTCACATCTTAATGATTTCCATATGCAAGGTGCTGTCACTAGATATAAGCAAAATTAGTCTATGAAAATCCTCCTCTCAAGTTAAAAAAAACAAACCAGCAAAACCAAACAAAACCAAAACCAAATATGAAAACAGGAAAACAACTAGAAATTTACTTCCACTTCACTGCACCATTTGCATTGCTAGGAGCACAGCAACACTAAAAAAATAAAAATCTGAGAATACTGAAGCATTTGAAACTGAAGTTTTCTTTAACATTTTCTTCCATTCTGTTTTGAAAGCTACAAAAAGAAATAAAAGTCAACAGTCAAGAAGTGGAAGAAAAAAAAAATCATTTGACTGAACTATTTATCCACATTTAGTACTGCCAAGGAACGGAAACATCAGTTATTCGCACAGCTCCAGTCACCATAGCACTCTATAAAGATCAGTGGTCACAGAGCACTCAAGAACTAATAATTACTTTTTCTCCTTTTTAAGTGGAAAAATATCCTCATGTTAATAATCAACAAGAATGTAAGATTTTCCATTAAACTTTCCAGGCTTTGACATGCCTGCAGCATTCTAGTCCTGCAATCCATAGGTTATTGAATATTTTTTTGTCGCTGTTTCCCAGAACAGGACCGTCACCACTGCTGTGTATGCCAGCCTCGCTGCCACCATTGTTTGCCATGCAAAGGCAGGGCTGGTGGTTCCCAAAAAATGCTTTGCTCTGCATTTCAGAGAGGCCACTGCAGGATCACACCCAAAGGTAGCAGCGAGAACGGGGCGGGGAAAGCATGGCCTGAGCCAAATGCTTCCCCAGGACCTCGCCTGCTGTGCCTTCAAAGGAGCAGCTCCTCATTACCAAGAGAGAACAAGTCCAGCCTGGTTGTGCAGGACCATCTCACTCCCAGCCCCAGCGGGAACTGCATTCAGCCTTTGTCCTTTCACTCCTGCTCCTTTGTGCTAATTAATATGAACAAATGATATCAACAATAACCAATATTGATAAATAACAATTGAGAGGACCTCACAATGGCTTCAACAGAACCAAATATTGCAAACATGAATACCAACTTTGCAGAACCAAAAGCTTTTCCCAGGAGGGGCAGGTGTTCTGGGGTGGGTTCATAGGTTCCTGGTGATTCCAGTAGGAACAAGGAGCACAAGCAGCACAGGCCAACAATGCACCATTCGAAAGTCTTGTACCTGTCAATTCCCCATTTCAGTCACTAGGAACTTAACTGGAGGTGGTCATCCTAGAAGAAACTGTGTAGTTCAAACATTCATTGAACTATGGATCCCACTCCCAGGACCTGGGTTCAAAAAGCAGGCAAGGCCAAAACCTGCTTTTCTTTCTAAACAGATGATCCCTATATAAATACATTCTCATAAAATAGTTCCAATACCTCAAACGTACTCCCTGCCTCCCCATCCTCCAATCCAAATGACACTTAATTAAGCCATCTGACCTTCAGAGGCTTTTTTCCCCCCTGTCAGAAACAATGAAAAAATAAGCAGATTTCTTCTAGAGCCATAGGCTTTAACTACTGTGTCACGTACAGAGAACAGAGAGAAAAGCCTGGACAGGATGCAGAAACCATGAAGAAAAATTATTAAAGATTTAGGAAAAAGAAAAATCAATCAAGGGAGATACACAAACCTGATTAGGAAAGAAAAGATTGTATGTTCTCATATATAAATATATATATATATATATATATAGGCATGTTAACGGGTGGCTGGTTCTTCTAAGATTAAAGAAAATAACCTAAGGTTAAATATCCTTTTGAGTTTCTCTGCTACCATCTACAAAACTGGAAACCTGTTTGCCATGGCTCCAAGCAAAGAGCTGATAACAGAATATTTTTGCAGCTAAATTCTCTCTTTTTCCACCAGCTCCTGAAGTCATGAGACAAATTCACTTGCCAGAAACTGATTGAGTACAGGGGATTTTTCCAAGTCTCTTTTCTGACCCAGATTTGTGTCTTCGTGCTTTCTGAACAGATGGATAAGATGATCATTCTTTAAAGATCCCAACTTAAATGAAAATGTGTTTAGTGGTTCCAGTGCAGGGAAATACAGTAAGCCATTAAACCATGACAAATTTGACACACACAACAATTTCAGGGAAAACAGGCCAAAAAAATGGAATGTCTACCTTACCAAAGCAGAAACTGAATCCGAGTGATTAAAAAAAGCAGCAAGGGAGATAAGAAAATAGCCATTTGTCCTGTCTGGGCTCACACCACAGCCACTGCAAGAGCACCACAGCTCCTACCAGCTGCCCCCCGCCAGCCCCACCCACCAGCATTGCCAAATTAGCACAGAAACACAGAACTCCCTGTCAGAGAAACAGCAAAGCTCCCTGGAAAAAACAACGAGATACATTCTGCTAACTACTTGCCCTCTATTCACAAATGAATATGGTCAGGCTCAGCTAAAGCAAAAAAAATGAACCAAGACAACAAAACCCCACTGAATTGTGATTTATAGTAAATCTCTGACATTTTTATGGTTCTCAAACCAATAATGCAAGAAGAAACAGCAGACAGTGAGCTCTTGGCACTGGTATTGACTTCAAGGTCAGTGGAGCACAGAAACCCATTGGTTACTGATAGAATGGCCTCTCCTCCACCCAGCTGCTTCTGGTTTTCAGCAGAGAACTTCTTGGAAACCTGCAGGTGTTTGATATTTCGTGGTACTTAGCTCCCCTACTGCACTTGATAGAATCATTACTTTGTTTAAACTTTTCAATCAACAGAATTTCTTCTTCCCTTGAGCCTATGCAGAAGTCTTTTATTCTTGAATCAAAAATAGTATTTCTCTTATTATTCTTTAAACTGGTGTGTAAGGGTAACATGATTGTGTCTGTAAGTAAGTGCCATACTGAATTTAATCATGCTATTTGCTTTGAATTATCCTGTATTAATTTTTTCTGTACTCTTAGGCATCGATAAAGTGGTTCTTACTATTACAGTAAATTAAATGCACTTTAAAAGATTATCTTTTACATTTGTCATAACAAGAATTTACATCGATGTTTTTCTCTAAGTGGGTATAAAGAACTCATGTACATTTTTTAATTTAGTGCGTAGTATTTATTACATGAAGGACAATTTCTTAACTAATCACACACACCTCATTAAATTCACAAATTATTCCAAATAACCCATGGAAAAAGACCTCTTGTATTAGGAACAGGAAAACAATCCAAAATTTTGTTGTGAACAAGCATAACTAATTTTCTGGTTCTTTTCATGGATGAAATTAAGTATTTCAAAATGCAGAAACTCCATGGGAAGTAAGAGGAGGGGAGACACCGAGTGAAAGGAAGCTGTGGGAAGGATGGAGGATAGATGTGAATGGCACAGCTTTGAGCAGAGGAGGAAAATGGAGGCTGATGCTGTGTGCAGGGGAGGAACCTCCCTCCCTTCCACCTCCATCGCTCCCTCCTTGGGTCAGCCCCGCTCCTCCCTCAGGGCCGGCTGTGAGCCCAAGGTGTGCTGGGGCTTTCGTGGCCACCCTGCCACAGCCCCATGCCAGGCTGCCTAATGACTGCCACTTAATTGTTGTGTTTCCTGCAGCAGGCAGTCCCTAAGGTGATATATGAACTGCACAGGAGCCTTCTTCAAACACAGAGCCATTTAAACCTTAGTTGTTAAGTACTGCATTCACTCTGCCAGTCACTTGCCCTTTTTTTTACTTTACCTGTGTGGTGTTTTCCACATGTTTAGCACTGAAGCACACATTTGGTTGGACTATACACCTCTGTGTACTTTTTTAATGTAATAAAATTGACAGATGACTTCTTTTTGCAACAGGTTTGGTAGAAGGAAATGTTTGGGTTTTTTTTCCTTGATGGCTGTTTAGACAGCAGTCTTAAAAAATGACTAGTCACTAAAATTCCTCATGCTCATTTCATATTGTGTTGATTCATATTAAATTCATGACAACAAAAAAGCAACTTGAGGCACTTTTGGAAATGACCACTCTTTAGTGCTTCTCTCCTCCAGGCTCGATAGGCCCAGAGTCCATAAAGCTGCCTGCTGTCTTGTGTCATGAAAAGAAACAGCTTTGCCTGGGAATGCCATTACTGTGTAATGAGGCATGCAGCAAAATATACCTTCAGCAGCCACTTGATGAAGGCTTGCTGACACACCAGACCAGACAGAAATGTTTTTTTGTGTGTTCTTCCTTATTTTGTCCATCAATCACATCATTAGTCAAAGCAGACAGCTCTGTCAGCTGGGCACAGATGCAGACTGGCAGGCGATCAGTGGACAGGTGTTAGAGCTCTCCCAAAACAAGATCTCGAAATGAGAAAAGGAGTGAAGACCTTGTTCCAAGGGCTGGAATGTCAATATATTAAAGAAAAAAAAAAAGCCAACCGAAAACCAACATATAAAAAACTCCAGCACCCAGGAGGGGAAAAGTTCAGAGGGGATGCTCAGAGCCACTAGAGAGAGACTTGGAGAAAAGTTAAAAGGAGCTGCCACTTTGCATTACATTTTCATTTCTGCCTATATTAGCTGGTGTCGGTGGATAACGGCAACGTCCAGCATTTGCTGTTTTGAATAGAGTCTAAAGGACATTATGTAAACAGTATTGTACTTCAGTTTCATTAGGAAAATCCTCCATGGCACATGGATTTATTTGTCCGAGGCTTCTGTCATTAAGCTGAGACACTAATACCCACAACGAGCATATATGCTTTCAGTTTGACATGCAAAATGGCAGAGGCTACACGAGGGATCTCATTTTCATTATAAGAACCAAAAACATAAACAGAGCGAGATACATCCGAAGTGCCCCTGGTCACAGGCAGTGCTAATCAAGCAGAGGCAAACCCGACACCTCCCAGCCCTCACACAAGAATAACCCCCACAACTTCACCCCAGGCTGTCCTGTGCCAGCTCCACCACTGACGTGTGGTCACGTTTGGCTACACACACGGTTACCACCACAGGGGGGGACCCTCGGTGTCCCTGGGGGGCTTGTGCCTCTCTCTGGGGATGGCCTTGAGGTGAACCCACTCCTCAGACCCCACTCCTTTGCCCAGCCGTTTGAACAGCATCTTCTTCCTCAAATCTCTCAGCTGCTGGTTTTATTCCTGTAAACTGGAGCTAGTTCTCCTTCACAACATTTTTGTATGAGTCCTTTAAAGCACAGGGTGTTTCATTTCCTTCCCATCCCCTCAAGCTAAGTTTTTGTCTACAGTCACACTTTGAATTCTAGAAGGTTTTTAATAATGAGTCTGGCTAATATTGTTTCTGAACAGCTTTGCATGCATTGTGCACTCTTTTTGAGTAATATTAGATAATTTTCCAGCTCCTTGTCACCAGGCACGTGATAAATCTCCACCACAATCTCATTGTTCTGAGTCCCAAACCTGGGCAAAAGGGTGCTCTTGTGAGGTCCAAAACAAAATAATTTTATCTATAATGTGCTTCTCTCAATCATTCTACGGTGGAGTTGGCCAAACTGAATTAAAAGACCTTTTTATTAATCCCAGATGAACCCAGCTCCATAGAAAAGCAAGCAGCAAATCCCTAGTTAAGATAAGTGGGAGAGAGCAACCCTTTGGGAGAAAACCTCTCAAGCAAAGAATGCCATCAGGACCATACAAAAAGGGCAAAGATGTTCATGATAAAAGTCTGAGAATTGAACACCCAGGCAGGGATACCACCTTCAACTGCGGTTGGTTTTAATCTTATTTTAGCAAGAAAGACAAGCCCCTGGAGTGCAGTGATTTGAACAAAAAAAAAATCAATTAGTGATAATTCCCAGGGAAGTGGAACCAACCAAAGAGCTAACCAGCTTCTTGCTGACAGAAAACAAGTTTGCCAAAACCATGTCACTTTTCAATTAAAAAAAATACAACTGTTAAACTAGAAAACTTCCTCTTTAGAAACAGAAGTAAAGTGGTTTGGGGAAAGGGACAGGAAGTCAATTGAACAGGAGACTGCTGGAATACAATCCACAGCTGGAAATCTGCAGTGATAATGAAGGTGTCTAGGTAGGATCACAGGTTTTGCTTCAACTTTTGCCTCCTGCCCATTGCAGCTGTCTTTAAAATCCTGCAATTACTCAAGGCTTTCCTATTTCCCCCAGGTCTTCACTGTCCCCTTTCTCACTTCGCCCCTTTGCTCATATTTACACTCTGCTTGCTCTGCTGTATTCCAACCCTCACTAACCCATTTTCCTATCTTGCCTCTTCCATTGGGCTTTATTCCTTCTTCTTCTTCTTCCCACCTTTAACCAGCCCAATCAAACTCCAGTTTCTTGGTATTAAGTGCAAAATATGTTTTAATATTTGAAATATACATATCTTGCATTTAAATGCACTCATCTACTAAACACAGGGTCTCCCAGTGCAAGACAGAGCACAACTATGTACACAGCTCCAAATTTTGCATAATGGGATTGCCCGGAGAAGAGGAGGTTCCTGGTGAAATATATCAAGGTAGCCTGGATTTTAACTTGTGTCATCACTGGTTTTGGTCACTTATTTTAGAAAATATTTGGGGGAAAAAAAGGAGGGGGGGGGAAGTCCTTTCCAATTCAATAAATAATAGGCTGGAGGGAAGGTGGAGGAAAGAAGAAAGGAAGAGAAATTAGGATCACTGAAAGGTCAGGTGCCTTTATACAGCACAAGGGAAAAGGAGCAGGCTTTCAGATCCTTCCAAGAGCTGACCTTTCTAAAGATGTGCTCAGCATGAAGGGGGTAATACCTGATACAGAGCCACACATCTACCTTTAAATAAGAATTAAGGCTGGTTAACTCTGGAGACACCATTAATCTAACGAGCCTTTAGAGGTCACTGTTGTGCCAAACAGGCCTGGGTGGGACACATTTATCTGCTAAAAGAAAATAGTGGTGTAAAGGAACATTAGTCCCCCAAACATCTAAGCTTTATGAATAAACTCTGCTAAATAGCCCTTTTCCTGTAGAATAGGCTGTAACAGCCATTTATAAATTCACTTTGTTACCCAGCTTTCAAGTGTGTGCATATTGATTTCAAACCTTCTGGTTGGCCCAAAAAAATCAGAGTGAGTGAAAAACACGAACATGGCCCTTGTGCCAACGCCTGCCAATGGCCAGGACTCCTATGGAAATGGTCAAACTCAAGGATCTCAGTTCTCATGAGAATGGAAGGAAGAAAAGTAACATGAACTTGACTCAAACAGTGGTGACTTGAGTTGTAAAACAGATGTCTTTTGAGACTCTGAACAAACTGTTTCTCCCCAGTTGAAAAATGGAAATAATGTGAGGCTAGTTTGTGGCTGAATGGATGTTTTGGATGATAGACGCTTTTATGTGATGGCAGCAGGGATCACACAAGGATTTGGAGTGAATTCCTTACGTGGTGGGTGAAATTGCAGAGATGAGAAGGTGCATTGGAGTTTCCAGGTTCACACAACATAAGCTTTGAGCAAGTCCTCACTGGGTTATAGCCCTTGGTGGCTTCGGCTTGTCACTTCTTCCAAAGTTCCTGATGAGCCCAGGCCCAGCTGTGAGAAGGCACCTGGTGAAGTCAACCTGCCAAAAGAACATGAGAAGAAAAGCAGGTCCACGCAAAGAGTGCATCATTCCTGTGATATTTGTGCTCCATTGGCAGCATGCAAAAGTCATATAACATATCCCCTTGCTAGTGCAGCCTGGATCCTGTCTCTGCAGCATTGTCATCGATCTCTTTCTTCTACATTAGGCTCCTAGGCAGTCCATTGGGGCTGATTTGTCAATAATTTCAAAGGTTATTCAAACGTTCAAGCTTTATTGTGATTCTTAATGGATCATCTCCATAGAGCAATTTAGAAGTGTGGGAGAAGGAAGGTTATGCAGGAACAGAGGGGAGACAGTGCCTGGTTGGTGCCAGTGCTGCTGTAACTTTGCACCACAACGCCTCACGTAGCACAGCCACCGTGCCAGACCCACAACTGCGTTAGATACACAAAAACGTTCGAGGAAGGCACCAGTAGTTATAGTGATTTGGGAAGAGGAAGAACACAAATTGGTAGGAAATGATGCAAACAGAAAGACACCATCAACACCACACTGGAACTCAGCAGAGTTGGATTGTCAGCAGTCTTACAAACGAAGGACAGTCCTTGTCATTCTCAAACCTGCCTGTTAAATTAAAAGCATGAGATTCAGGATGAAAACGCCACAATTTAACATGAACTTACCCAGGCCTTTCTTGAAGTGTGAAACAAATGTTCATAACAAATATCAAACTCCTGGCTCCAAGAGCCTCATCATTTAAAAACAATACTTAACAGGGAAATACTTAACACCTCCCTTTGACATCTTCCTCCCACCCCCGACTAAAGATGCTACTGAAATTTGACCTATTTATTGTGCCAACTTATGGGTTTGAAGCCAAAAACAAGCCCAGTGATGCCAGTGGAATTAAGTTAACATAAACAAAAGGTGGTTCTGTCCCACTGGGAGTGGTATAAAGACAAGCTACACACAGTTGGGAGGGGAAGAAAGAAAGTTCAGGCCACAGCCCAGCAATGTTTGGGAAGCAGGAACAAGCTAAAGTGTCAATTCCCCGTGTACCCAAGTCCCTTCGAAGCAGGAGATCTGCCATAGCTCCTGGCCACACTAAAGGCAGTGACAAAACTCTCACTGAATTTATCTGTTCATCTAAAGTGTCAGTCTCTTTTTTTAAGTGGTCTTAAACTAGAATATTTCATGAGCTGGGAGCTGCCAGTTATAAGAGTTACATTGGGAGGAACTGCAGATTTTATCTAAACCATACAATTACCTCTAGAAAATACATTTTTTAAGTCTGTCTATATCTGTAGAGTACACCCAACGCACCTGTCAACCAGATATACTATATGTCAAAGCCATCACAGAATATCAAATAGATGTCAATCAAATTAGTCTTTAACAGTAAGAACTTCTGTACAAGAACCACTGCAAAGAGCTATGTGATTACTGCATAGAAGTACACCTATTTTATTAGAGCTATCCCATTGTACTAATTCCTGTGTTCACAATAAGGGTTTTAGAAGTACAAATATCAGCTCTAAATTAGGATATGGCTAACGTTCCCTTCCCAAATAAACAAATCCAGTAATTTTCACATTTTAGATGGCAGCATCCCACTGATCAGAAGTTTTAATATGAGAGCAGCAAGACAATATATTCAGAAGTAAACATGCCAACGCAGCATAAATTACTGGATGTATCCCATAACCACAAATGGCTTTTCTCATTCTTTGGTCAGAAGTCCTCATGTGAGCAAAGATGTTAGAGGCAAGGATTAAATTTGCAGATTATATACATCATAATACAAATCTGCAGTGCATTTTGCAGTGGAATACTCTTTTTGTACTTTTGTTTCCGTAGTGCTAGGAGGAAAACTCCTCTCATCTGTTAAAATGTGAGGTACAAGAAATGTCTTGTCCAAAGCCATGATGAAAATCTGAATTCCCAAATGTATTAATGAATCAAAGTATGAAATAAAAAGAAAAATCACCCAGTACAAAATAAATAATCTATTCATTTTGAAGCACTAAATTTCTGTTTAAATTAGTTCAGGTTTCTAAAAAAAAAGTCCTTTTAACCTAAACTACAGACATACAGGTTGTCATTCAAGCAAATTTCAAATTTCCTCCAATATTTCTGAGACAAATAAATTTAAATTAACTTTTATCTATAAAAAGGCTAGTTTTGAAGAATCAGCACTTTCTGATGAAAAACATTTCATCAGCAAACACTGAACCAGCCCTACAAATTAATTGCTACTTCACAACATGAAGAAATTTGCGATAGATCTTTCTTTTGTCATTAGAACAAATCAGTGAGATCCAGCTTGATTTGAATTGCATGCTGTAAAAGTACGAATAATAATAACATTTATAGGAACTGACTTTACATCTCAAAGGAGTTTTTTTAATATTACTTTTCTCCTTCCAAAAAGAAGCAGAAAGATTAAAACAATCCTAAAAAAAGCCATAAACCCAAGTATTCTTTAATTACTTTCCTTAGCAAGAGCCACAAATCAGGGACAGCTGCCTGAATTTTCATGCCATTCCCTCTGGAACACAGAACTTCCACAACTGATTTCCGGATTCAATAATCAGTAATGGATATTTTTGGAAGAAAACCCTTGGATCAAAAATTTATGATGACACCAAACACTGCTAGTTCCCTATCACAGATGCCAAAGCAAGTTCTCCATCCCATGTTGGAGATGGTGTCATTCCTGTGGTCCAGAAGTACTGAATTTTTATCAAAACAGCTCAGCACAATCCTTTTACTTACTAATGTCAATACTGCTTTTTACCTCACTTTGTCCTTCTAATTTACAGAGACCATTTAGTCAGGGTAGTTGTACTTGGACTTTTAAGGGTTTTTAAAACACTAGGACAGCAAAGTGAGATCTATTACAGTGGTGGGAAGATAGTATGAGTTACAGCACAATTACCACCCTTTGGAGCAGCATTGTCACGTAGCTACGATGTGGCTTACATTAGGTAAAACAGCTCAAACACTGAATAGAACAATGCACCGCCTATAAATCTCCACACATCTTCTATTATTAGGAAAACTTCTTAAAATTCATACTTGATAAAGTAATAAACTTGCTTGATGTATAAGACCCCACGCACCAACTGCTGAAATACAATGAGGGCTGCTAAAAGGATAAACCTGTTGAATAAATCTGCTATGTAAAAATTTATCTCAATGTTATATATAATGAAACCCTTCTTAAACAAAAACCTGATAAAACAATAAACCTGTTCAAAGATTAAATTTGCTGCACTCCAGGGCTATACTTCTCTGCTGTATTTGGAGCTGCCAGACAACTTTCAACCTGTTTAATTTCAGCAGTCCTGTTTTAACACCATTTTTTTCCTATTCTATTTCAATCACCCTGTACTTGTAAAGTCTGGGAAGAGTCCTGCAGTTTGAGCACAATCCACTATAACATTTCTGCCAATGAAAGTTAACAGATGAACTTTTTCATTTTTTCATGCTTTCATTTTTCTTGATACAGACACATCTCTAGGCATGAGTAACAGTTGTCCATTAGCTCGTTATAAAGGCACGGAAGAGAGTGGAGACGGAGAGAGATCTATGATGCTGAAACACTGGAGAGTGCCTAGAGCAAATGTTCATCCCACCCTGGACTGCTGAGAGAGGATCTGCACAATCTGTCCCTGTTAGTAATGATGTCCCGGAGGAATAAGTCCATGTGAAGAGGATTTTAGTATTTTTGAAGAGGCAACCACCACTCTGCAGCATTAGATGGTGAGATTGGTTCTTACTCATGAGATTCATGGTCTATTTGCTTGAACAAAAGCTCACAGATTTTGGCCTGGACTCTAGAAAACAATATTGTAGGCAGGCTAGGAGCTTTGCTAAAAAAATTTTTAGAAGAACACCCATGACTATATCAAGCATCTGGAGTGTTCTTTAATAGTGAGTAATGATATTTCTTTTGTCAGGCAGCTGGCACCTTCTGCCTCCTGACACCCTCTAACATCACTCTTGCTTTGAAGGCCTTTGTTAGCTCTCAGCACACCTCCCACCACTCTCCAACTTTCTCTCTACCTCTGCACTCACCTTGTGAGAAACGCAAGAGAGCCGCTGCCGCCACCCAGGACCTGCCATCATCCAGAAGCTATTTTCACCTTTCAAGGGCTGCTTTTGCACCAAACAACCCCCTTTCAGCTAAGTGTGTAAAGAGAGTTAGAACAGGAGTTAAACATCCATGGGTTATTTAATTCATTACCATAGCTAACACATGAAGATCCTGAGAGCTTCCATGCACCTCTCAGGTGTTGCAGCCTTTCAAGGGCAAGCACCAAAACACTTCCTCTGGCTGCTCCTGGCCCCAGGAAGGGCAGCAACCCCTTTCCTCCTCGCTGCCAAGGGCAAAACATCTCCCACCTCAGGTATCAGGACAACCAAACCTCACCTGGGCCAGCAGGGTGTCTGCTCGCCCTCTGCCAGGTGTGCATGGGGATGTTATCCCACCACAAGGATGAGGCTATTCTGGTAAACCTTGAAAAAATCTTTTCCTTTGAAGAATTTTTTAGTGACCTGCCAGTTATAGGTGCTGTGACTGTAGAGGAAATATAACGCTTAAGTAACACTTCACCTTTGCTGTACATTCCCTATGAGTATTTCCTCACGGGAGCCGCCCTCAGTCTCAGATGCAGAATCACATCTGCCCTGACAGTGTGGTGGGTTTCTGCTGAGCCCAGTTCATGTCTCCCACGTGAGGCCTGGGGGAGCTCAGGACACTTGCACCTGTGCTTCCCACAGTGATGGTCAGCTCAGGAGCAAACACTGACAGCTGGGCATTAAACTCACCAAACGTGTGCAACGGAGGTGCGGATAGAAACGGACTGTGCAAAAACTGGCATGAAATGCTGCCAGTAATATTCAGGATTCATCATTTTATTTTGGCAGGGATTTGTTTCACTGTAGGAAAGTACTTCCAGAGTCATCTTCCACTGAAAAATGTGAGATACTTCCAGAAACTGCAGTGAGCAAACCAATTAATCCTCTCTCAACTCCTTACAAGGGACTGTAACGAAAGGCCTAATTCCTAGAGACAAGGTCACTCCCCAGGAGCAGTTGGGCTGGCAGAAAACCCTGAAGTGTAGGGGAGGCATGTTCAATGCTGTCTTTACTCAAACTCTGAGCCAGCAGAGCTCCTTACAAGAACTGATCAAAAATTGCACGTTAGAGGAGCTGCAGGAGCTGCTCTCCCTGACTGCAGGTACCAGACTCCCGTACCTGAGCCCAGCTAAAGTCCCAGATCTGCCCTTCCATCCTTTCACAGGAACGTTCAGTCTTCATCTAATCAGTTTTGGACTCTTATTTTAACAATCTCCCTTCAGTGAGACAGAGGAATTGTGTCACAAGCAACCCAGCTCCTACTGGTGGGGTTTGGTCACCTGTGAGGTCCTGCAAGAAGGGTGTTTGGGAGGTCTGTCCAAGGCAACACATTGACAGTGTGGGATTGGCTCTGCAGGTCAGCCACAACCAACTCTCTACTACACTAAATGAAGAACCTTTTAACTACCTCTTGTTGTCATTAATGCACTGCCCAAGCCACCTCTTCCTTTCCAAAATTACAAAAGGGTGTACCTGAATAATCAGTCATAAGGCCACTGTCAGCAGGATCAAGTTTAAAAACTTCAGTCTTGGGAGCACTGGGAGCATGAGGACAAATCCAGCGTGTCTGTGGTAAGAAACAACCGAGGTAAAGCTGTCAGATATAAAAAAATCACAGCTTAAAAGATGTAGAAACTACATTGTGCTCATTGACACTTGACTAAAAAGACAGCACTGGTGATGCTAGAAGGACAAATAAAAGGCTGCAGGATGATGCTACCAGTGATGTGACACATTACACATTCTGGTCTCTAACAATGCTGCTGGTACTAATGAAAAATAGATGTTAAAACGTAACATTAAAATTACCAAGCTCAATTAGCAATAATCATATCTGTGGGTCTCCATAGCAATTAGGGAATGAATCAGATTGCTGCACCATTGTGCAGGACTCTTTCCCTCCTTGTGGTCCCCTCATATCCCAAAAGACAGTGGGGACAGGGCAGGGACACACACCCCTGTACACACACACACACACACACACACACACACACTTGGGCTCTGCCTGTTTGTTGCTCACCTAATGCTTGTTTGGTTTTTCTCCCCCTTTCCAAACAGTCGCTGGACTCAGCTCAGGCACAGTGATCTGTAATCTCGCAGCCATTTTTCTGAACATAAGCAGCTTGCATTTAAAACTCTCCTGCTCATCTGTCTTCATTTGAAGACTGGGTTAAAAAATAAAATTAATGATTGCTATCAGAGAGAAGATGAGCAGCATCACCAGTGAAAAGTAGCACTGCCACATTTTACCAAGGCTAACATTTTTCACTGGCTGGAAATGGCTGGATATACTTGTAAACATTATTAAAAATAATAACTTAATGTTTCCTTCCTGTGACTAGCTAGCATTAGCAAGGTATTTTCAATTAGCATTTCCTCCAAGCAATGTAGGTCTTTTACTTCATTTTATTTAAAAAGGGATTTGTTTTCTAATTTTTTTACTTCTGCTGTTGTCAATAATAGAATTCAGTGGAATGGCTGCGGGTTTTTCCTTCCATCACTTACAGCTTGTAAACCACTGAGAGGGAATGTATGTGTTTGATTTTATTTGCTTTAGCATAGCTGTCCAATGAAAGAAACAGACATAAGTATGCATTTCACTCTGCTGTATAATCTTATGCGAGGCTTTAAAATACAAGTAAATAGCATCACGCACTTAAATCAAGTCATTTTATTTTTAGGGAAAATAAACAAATAATAAAGTGATAAAATAATATAGATGCCTTTGCATTTCTTTTTGTAAGAAAACATGCAATATGAGTAAAACCACTCTAATATACTTCATCCAACATTTAATACACCAAGGTACTGGAGACTGTTGCATTTCCAGTTCTAACAAGCCTCTCCTTGATGGACTAATCTTAATTCATTACAAAAACACTACATATATATAGATGGTTTTTAATGCTAAATTGGCAAATATTATTGCAAATGCAAAGTTGTTTCATGGGCTTGGCAGCCTCAAGGTGATAATTTCCTTCAAGTTCAACACAAAGATTTTTAATATTTCCATTGATTGCATTGGGCAATTCTCCATTCATTGAACCAGATTAACATATAACTTGCATATTCAACATCAATTTCACATGCTCTAAGCCTATAAAGCATAAAAGGTTGCATTGCCATACAAGAAGGCCCAAAAAATACTGTGTCTGTTGGTAAACTTTTAAGTAACACGTAGATACACACACAGAGATTCAACTAGGGTAACCAATTATCTGCTTGTATTGATAGACAACAACTTCTGAATATAAAAATTCATCAATTCCTTATCTGGAAGTAAAGATCCATGCTCTACATATAATATATGCATCAATTCCAAGAGAAAAAAAAATTTCTGTTCATGCATCTGCCAATTAAAAATTTACTTTTTAAGTACAGTGTGAAATCTTCAGCATCCTCTGATATTTCATATACGTCTAACAGTAAAACTCAGTGACCCATTCAGTAGTTTGCAACTGCTTTTGAGATAGGCCCTGATTCGGAAAGCCCCAAAGTGCTGACATTTCATTGACTAGTCACAATTTCTAATGTGCTGGTAACAAAACAATCCTGGAATACAAGAATCATAAACTCTGTGTATCAATCCATCATTCAGAATTGCTTTCATAAAAGAAGCATTAATGTTTCAGTCCCCTACATGCAAAGGTAACACCACACAGCTTTTCTACAGCTGGAACCAGCTATATGAGAAGTCCAAGGGTGTTTAACCATGGTTAGACATATTTCACACAATAGCAATCCCTTCCCAGGAAACAAAAGCTTGATATGCCACCACAATTATCAAATGTTAGTCACAAAACGAATATCTAAACACAAGCTAAAATGGACTCAGTGCAACACCCTAAATCCATAGTTATTCCATGGAAATGGAATTATTGGCATATTAAAGTTTCAGATTTACTGCACACAACAAAGATCAGCCTTCCCTTTGCAATCCCAGAAGGAAAATCTATTGCAGTAATGCTGAGATCCATTTAAAGAGCATATGTATGTAAAGGATTGGGCCCTAAATCTGGATAGACATTTACTTTTATTTGCAGATAAGGTGTTATATGGAGCCAGCACAATAAAGTCTTACAGTGAAACAAAGCATAATAAAGATGGTACAGTAAGATGAGTATATCAGCACGTGAAGTATTCAACTCTTTAGTTGTTGCATCAAATTTTAACAAAACTTGGGGTTGAAATTAGAGTTGTTGAGCTGCTGAGCACCAAGAGCATTCCTGAGCTTTGCAATGAATGTGTCACATTGTACACAGTGAGCTGGACTCAATCAGGAGTCAGTCATGCTCTGGCTCCTGCCAGCTCTGAGTTTCTACCCCTTTTGGAGTTAGTCCTGCTTGGAGATACATTTCTGTAGTTGTAACAGCAAACAAATATTTTTTTGTTTGGAAATATGTTTAAAATATATGTGTGTGTATGTACTATGCATGCACACATTTGTTTCCACACTTCCATGGAGAGGAAACCATTTTATGGCAAGTATCCAATCCTTCACATTATTTCTCTGGCAAACGCTAAAATGTCTGTCAACATCGTGTAAACAGGCTGGCAGGGAATTTTGAAGAAAGAAAATGAAAGCTGCCATTTATTCTGTGCATGACACCATTTAAACGTTTTTCAAAACATTAAATGTTGAATTGCCATTTAAAATTTTGAATCATTCATCAACATGACATAAGGTGGCATGCATGTCCTTATAAATTCAAACAGATCAATCCCAGAATGACCTACTAAAAAGCAATCAAGAACCTCAAAGCATGTGAAGGTGCTATAAACCATGGCAGATAGCACAGGGATAAGATGATGCTGAGCAGCACATCTGGTCGTGGTCCTCCACACAAAGCGCGGTTTAATTCTGCAGAATTTAAGGGTGCACAATTGCAGGTTGTCAGGATTTGCTCAGATCGGCTCTGGGGTTTAATGAAGAGACCTTTTCGCCCTGCAGACCCATTTGCAGCCTCGTGTGGCTTTGCAGCTCTGTTGCTGGGGAATGGCCCCATCCAAGAAGGGGTGTCAGCAATGCTGTGCAGCATCTGATGGGATCTCAGCAGTGGGTCCTGGGGAGGCATTTCCCCACTTCAGTGTGCCCACCCTGCCTCTGAGCCCTGGGCTGATTCCACCCCAGCACACACAGTCTCGGAAGTTTTGGTAAGAACTTCAGCAAGGAATAACATCATTTAAACATTCCTTTGAATACATCCTGCTGATCCCAGTGATTTGTTGGGCACCTCACTGTTTGTTGTGTGACAAGTTGGACTTTGGACAAGGTCAGCTCTTGAATCTTGATTATGTTTTTTTCCCCTTGAGCCAGAAGACATTGATTTGTACATCTAGTTTACCTTGTTTTCTTAGCCATTTGTGACACAGTACAACAGTTCCCATCGAAAAAAGTGTCATGTAAATAAATTACAACTTAGGACGTATACATTAAATAATTTTATAAATGAACTTTAAAAATGAAGGAATAAAAAATGCCAGTCCCAACTTCTATGGCTGCAGTGATTATTCTGATCATGTTGTCATGTGTAATGAAGCACAGTCCCATCATTAATCAAAAGAACCAATCAGATAACTAATTTAGGCAATATTCTTTACCACAGGACATGTCGGTCAGTAAAAATGCATTAAAATAGCAAAAGATCAATAGTAGACACTAGGGACTGTGTTTACAAACCAGACTTAAACTTTAGGGTATTATATTCTCAGTCATACTGGGAATCTGATTTTTTTAAAGATAAAATAACATATAAGATAAATGCTGAGATTTTATTTTCAGTTAATAATGTGCATTAGAAGCTGTCTGCTGCAAATGTATGAATTGCTGTGTTATTTAATGATTTCCACAAAAGTGTGTTTAGCTACTTTCTAAATACACTCTAACTAGACTGGAGTGACACTGCACAGGAAAGAGTTGGCAGGTTCAGGATTTACCGATGTGTGCCTTCAATACCTTATGTGGGAGCCCACATCAAACACTATGCCTGGCAAACACTATTTATGTTCTGCCTTGGGCAGCCTTGTGTTTTACATAGTCAATACCTTTATTTAAATGCAGATTGAAGGGACTTTGTTGCAAGCAGAGGCATACTTATACTTTTTCTAACTTGGATCCTTTTATTCCTTAGGAATGAGACCATTTTTTTTTCCAAATTATTCGGATAATGAGAAAGTGCATGTCAGATGTGAAATATTTCCATTGGGTTTAATCCTTTCAGGATGGTAAAGTAGAACAGAGCCTTAGAGTAGGTGTGGCACAGGTAAGGCCAGCTGCCCAGCTGCACATGCAGCACCACCCTGCTGAACTCTGGAGAGCGATTCCCCCGTGCCTGCACAGCTGCTCCCAGCTCCAGTGCCAGCCTAGAGCCACTTCCTTGTTAACAGAAGTGTAAAACCACAGAGGAGAGTAAGGGGTCTCAGTGCTTAACCAAAACCATCGTGAGCTGCATCATCCACCTTTCACACACGGGACTCACAGACAGAGGGAGTGCTCAAACACTGACAGGACACCTTCGGGGATAGGAACAGTATATTAGGCAGATGCAACATTTATAGGATCTCTGTTTGGGAAAACACATCTTATTTTGAAAAATACTCAAGAGCTTCCCATCCTGCTGTAAACAAAGCAGAGCTGTAAGCAGCAGTGTAGTGGGGAGAGACAATTGGCAGCTTCATCAAACGTGCTGTAGTTGGCCTGCACAGCAGCAGCTCACCTGAATTGTTGAAAGTTGTTTCCATCAGCCCCATCTTGTAACAGCCTCTCCAACACTGTCCTGTGACCCTGTGGGAAAGGAGGAATGGATGAATCATACTTTGTTATTTTCATGGTAAAAAAAGTCCATCCTACAATTTGGAAGAACAAACACAGATCACAGAACCACAGAATGGCCTTGAAGATCATCTAGGTCTTAAAAGGAAAAAGAAAAAAAAAAAACCACAAACAAAAACAACAACAACAACAACAATGACAACAACAACAAAAACCAAAAAACAAAACAAAACAAAAAAACCAAAACAAAACACACAAAAAACCAAAAAACAAAAAAAACCCCACCAAAACCAACCAAACAAGAAAACCCACTTTTAAAAAAAAAAAACAAAAACCCCACAACAAACTACATTGTAGTTATTACAAAATGGCAGCAGGGCATGGCTACAGGACACACCCCATGTGAGGAGTACCTGCAGACCAGCCAGGTCCTCGTGCTGCCACAGGTCACCGTTTGTGGCAGTCAGGCCTGCAGTTGTGTGTCTGGTTGCACTCAGTGGACTATACTGACTTCACATTATTGAATTCCTGATCAAATTACTCATGGTCTCCACAATGTTCTGTGTGCTGAGATTCTGTGATGATGGGTAGAAAACACCCCAAGGGCTTTTTTACTACAAGCAAGTTAAATTTTAAACCTGCTGCCTGTTTCACACAACACCTACTAGCTCTTGAACAATCCTTCCCACCTCTCTGTTTTGCACGTCTCTGTCTCATCTTCTCATGCCCATCCCTTTTCTGAGCCAAAAAGTGCTGCTCTATTTAATCTTTCTTCACCCAGGAAGCGATTTGGTGTCTTGTGGAATTCCTCAGCACCTTCTCCAGTTGAGCGGTAGAGGTGGTGCCTCCAAGGTGGCCTATAAACATGGAAATACTGAGGATGTCACCAAAAAAACCTCAAAATCACAATTTACTCCTGTGTTCCTGGCATGGGGACCAGGCACCAGCCAGAACTGTCCCACAGAACACTTTCAGCAGTTGGTTGGGATAGGTTTTAATGCTCCAGTGCTTAACAGTAAGCATATGCTTAAACACTTTAACACCTGACAGGTTTGATAAATGAGCTGATAGGAGGCTACTACTGTAGTCAAAAATACACCTAGTAGTACTTTCAGAGAAGCATAAGAACATCTGAGATATTTGAACTGCTGAAGACCCTTGTATTCTGTTATTTCAAGAGATTTTTATGAGATAATATTTGCTGATGTTTTCTTAAAAACACAGAACCTTATTTTATTTTACATAATTCAATTACTTCTTCCTATCCAATAAAATAAGCTCATTCAAATAAAATCAGAATTACTTCCCTCTTTTGGCTAGGGTACAGCATCTTTTGTACCCAGCTAAGCAATCTTCACAGTGCTTGGCAATAATCCTGCTTAGAAGGGCAGGATTTAGAACAGATGCAGACTTCTCCATGTTGGGGTGCTACCAAGTTCTCTGTTGATTAGTAGGGTGCATAATTGGGTATGACAGAATATAGATTTCTGGCAGAAAATAATTTCTAATGGGAGAAGCCACTTGCTGAGGACACCCACTTCAATTAAAGGCAGACCAAGGCTCTAAGTTAGGATGTTAACCCTATGACTTCTCCCAGACTGGCTATTTCTTCTTTTAGAAGCTGGGATTCATTGTCTGGTTGTGTTATCAACAGAAAAACAACCATGAAAATATTGTACAAACTTAGAACTGGAAACAAAGGTTCACCTGAAAATGGTTTGCTGAATCTGTCTTGCATGCAGCAATAACCTTTGATCATAGAATACTATTGAAATATTATGCAAACACTATATTCTGATATACACTAATTTCCAACTAAGCGAAAGATCTCACGACCATTTAATTTTTAAACTAATCATTGATGGGGAGGGGGGAAGTTACACTCTTTGTGTGCACAGTGTCAGCGCTCTGTGCATATTGTCCTTGTGGGTGCCTCTCAAATTGAAATGAAAGGGGTGAAGAAACAAATTCTGACTCACCGCGGAAGTTCTGAGGAGATGAGGCTCTGCTTAGATGCCATGATAAGATGCCTATTACAAAGTCGACTTAAGTCACACAGAGCCTTCCTATTGGCTTAAATTTTACCTGTGTTTTAATTAAAACTGATCTCAAAGCAACAAGTCTTTTGTGTTTTAATACCTCCACCTGCTTATTTTTGATCAGCCAGCATGTTCACCTCACTCTAAAGCAAATGAAAGGGTGAAGCAGCCTGTGCTACAGACAGACATGGGGATACGAGGTTGCCATGGACCAGATCCGAGTCCCTGCTTTAGCATGTGTTTATCTCCTTGAAATCAGCAATAATCCTTATGTGCTTAATGTAAGGCATGTGCTCAAGTGCTTCATTTGATTAAAGCCTGACTGATTGGGTAAAGGCTTTTGATCTTGGCCTCTTCTTTGGAAAGACAAAGAGAGAAACAGACATCAGTCCTAGACAATCATATTTACAGCACTGTGTGTGCCACTGTAGCTGCTCCTGGGGAGCGATGAGCTCACCTGCCACGCGAGGAGCCCGCCTGGCCCTGCAGCTCCGTGCGTGGGGTTCGCGTGTCGTGACACTGACCAGCAGCCCGCTGTGGGGGTTGTATGTCATGACACTGACCAGCAGCCAGCCGTGCGGGTCCCATGTCGTGACACTGACTAGCAGCCAGCTGTGGGGGTTGCATGTCGTGACACAGGCCTGGCAGCCAGGCCGTGCGGGTTGGCTGCCAGTGGTTTCCTGCAGCTGATGGAAAGGGCACAGGCAGGCACTGTCACTGTGGTGTGGAGCTTTATCTGCGCCAGGGTCACTCCTGAGCACTCCACACCCAGCCAGGCCCTGGGGCTGGCTCTGCCCTGGCTCCTGGGAAAGCGTGTGGGATCCCGTGCAAAGCAGAGCAAGGGGAACTGGCCAGGCACAGTGGTGAGAGACCTCAGCTGTGCTTGCCACTGCCAGCTTGCTGCTGGGCTACTGCAGTTTCTCAAAGGAGTCTCTTAAAAGCTGGCACCAAAATTCCCATAGCTCAAGCTTTCCTCTCTGCCATATCCACCTCTTGGTGGTTGGGAATGCTCCATAAGGGCTACGGATCCGAATGGGACAGCAGGGAGGAGTGCAAGGACAAAGAGTTATACAACTTACGTATTGCACACTTACACAAAACTTCTGGAGTTTTTCCACAACGTCTGTACCAACTTTTTCTTGCACAAAAGGTTTCACTCCGAGTCTTTTGCAAAGTGCTGGCCTACGATCACAGACAAGACTCACACGGAGAATGCAGCAATTCGTAGAGTTGGAAATGTCAGCTGCTTAACACTACACAGCAACAGCACAAACCAAGATGGGAAACATACCGAGCTGGAACTACAGGGGAATTTCAGCATAAAACATGATTGCTCCAACTGGAGTTTAGCCAGCACACCAGGATTCACACCCCTGTCCTGCAAAAATAATGCAACGAGGTGTGTGAACTGCAAATAATCATGACTTCAAATTTATGACTTACAGACATCTTAGCTTGGTTTTTCCAGCAATATTGTCCTCTCCCAGCACCATACTGGGCCATTTGGTGTGTGTTGACTCAAAGAGGAGAATACTGCCCACTGATTTACCAGCACCACTACACAAAGTAAGATGAGTCTCTTTGGATGTCTCTTACACAAATAATGATGCCTTGAAGCTTGTGAGATTTAACAACATCACAGCATTAATTGGCATAACTGCAACTGCAGCACAAGACCCAGTACCTCCCAAAATATTTTTTAAGATATTAACTTAAACTTTTCATCAACAGTACCATATAGATTTTTGTTGTACTTTTGAACACCACAGTAAAAAACACAGACAATAATTTGTAGTGAGAATATAAAGAGAGATACAGCAAACTATTAAATTCCTTATTACATCTACATTGAAATTTATTCCCCAGAAAAAAACCTAAATCTTAACTTACTGCCATGATTCGCTTCATATTAAGAAAGATTTTATGGTATCACAGGTCTAATGTTAGCCATCAAAATGTTTTCAAAAAAATTCACATTTGTTCTGTGGAAAATGTTTCAAGGAGATATTTCCTTTTCTTAAGGAACAAATATAATAATAGTAATAATAATAATAGTAATAATAATAATAATAATAATAATAA
>VZTJ01003885.1:612619-658657 GCA_013397795.1 Orthonyx spaldingii | reverse complement strand
TGGAAAATTGAAGAATCAAAATATACCATGACAGAAAAAAATACTTCCCTCAGAAGATCTTTAGGAAATTTCTAGTAAAGGATATGTGTTGGTCCTCTCAAGAGAAGACAGAGGTTTTTGTTCCTCCCCCAGTATGCCTTAGAGTGACTTTGTGCCATCAGAAAACAGCAAGGCAACAAGAGGATACACCCAGGGTAGAAGACACCAGCCCAAACCCTTGGGCTGCTTTGGCTCTGGCCTGGCACAGCTCACCCAACACAAAGAGCCCCTGCAGTAACACAGACTGGCATTACACTCCTATTTTGATATTATTTGGGGATCTAAATAAACCAAACAAGGCATTTATGACCAAAGAAATTTTTCAATTGTATTCTTTGGACAAATTTTGGTATCTAGCCAATACGTTAAAATATGTAGTTTTAAACAGAACACAAATGTTGCAGCTCACTGACCTGTAAAACAGTGAGAATACAAAGAACAGTGAGGATTAAATCACTTTAAATCCCTCTAGCCCTCACTAATACACTGTACGGGGAGAAAATACAAGGGGATACATTTACACCAAGTTCTGTCCTCATTTTTAAGTGATTCCATAACATGTACAGTCTCCAGCACATTGGATAGTTATTTTTGATCTGTGCTGCATTTTAAACACAACAGTTTTTAAAGGAATCTGATTAACTCAGTGTTACAACTGACAGAAAAGTGACAAGGTCCAGCAGAAACAGATGTTCCCTGCAACTTGCTTCTTCCATCCCACGTGTCTTTTAAGCAACATTCAGATTCCATTTGGCACTTCTCCCAATATTTTTTCCCCATCTTTAATGCAATTGTAGGAAAATTTGACGCTTATCTCACTGCTATAAATTTAATAGCAATATTAAAGAACATCACTCACGTTAAATCTAAGAAAGTGAGACCATGATAATGTACATAGTTTTATGCTAATCCCTTACCAGTACTCTTGTGTGCTCTCTTTTGCTTGCATTGGTACTCTGCTCAAAGTAGATTAGTCTGTGCAAACCTGCCATGCCTGCTGCACTCTGCCCGAGGTCTCACCCCTGCCCGTGGGCACAGCACACCGAGCTGCCACGGGCACCTTGCAGTCCTGGAGCCAGGAGTGTTTCTGTGGCAGCTGGAAAGTGGGCCCGTGGTTCGTGCCTGCACACCTTCCTGTGTTAACTCTGCCCTGGGTTCAGCTGCAGAAGAGTTCGTTTTCTTCCCAGTAGCTGTTACGGTGCTGTCTTTTGGATTTGGGATGAGCAGTGATGGTAACACGCTGATGTTTCAGCTGTGCTGAGCAGCTCCTGCTGCCCTGCTAGCAAGGAGGTTGGGGGCAGGTGAAGCGGGGAGGGGATGCAGCCAGGACAGCAGGCCCCAGCTGGCCAAAAGGATATCCCATAGCACGTGGCATCATGCTCACCAGAAAAACAGGGGAAAGCTGGCCGGGGTCCACTGCTTAGGAACAGGCTGGGCATCCCTTGGTGGGTGGTGAGCAGGTGCTTTTTATCTGCATCACTTGTTTTTCTTGGGTTTTAGTTCTCTCTCTCTTTTTATTTTCCATTTCATTATAGTTTAGTATTATTGCTGTCATCATCATCATCATCATTATTTTATTTCAATTATTAAACTGTTCTCAGCACACAAGTTTTCTCTGATTCTCTTATCCATTGCATCAGGAGGGCAGTGAGCGGGCACCTGTGTGGGGCTTAGATGCTGTCTGGGGTTAAATCATGACAAACTGGAAACACAAATCACTACAAACCAAAATGCATGTCAATTATAAGAGTATTAGCACAAAGAAGTATCAGTGTATTGTAGAGGAACCCTAAATAAATGTCTGTTAGTACAGTATGGAAAAGAAAAAGAATTTAGATAGGAAGTTCCCAACCCCATCATCATATTGGCTCAAAGTGAAAAGCCTTAAAACAAAAGAAGGGAATGTATGTGTGTGTATATTATACCGTTTAATAACTCTGCTGTAACTACAAATTAATTCAAATCTTGTACTTGCATTAAAAATGAACTCTATCTATTTTATGTTGATCATTAACTACGAATATTTCACACTAGAGATTTGTCATATTAAGGAGAATTGAAACCACTTATATCAATTAATTGTATTATACATAATCTTTACATAGATTATCAAAAATAATTTAGATTCTATATTAAGGAAATATTAAATATGAATTCTGCAAGGAGTCATGACCCAAAGTCCTGCCTAAATAAGTCCTGCCTATCTTGGGATGGGGAAAGAAGTGACAAAAAAAAAGGTGTAAATCAAAAGCTGTTTGTGTGAACACTTCAGTGAAATTTCTGCATTGCAAAATGCAGTGTAATACAACAAAAACGTTTTGTGCACACGTGTCAGTGTCCGTAGGGACAGGGGCTCTGAGATGGGAGGGAGAAGGAGGGGTTACAGCCTGGTGGTAGCAACAAGTGCAAGGAATAGCAGGTCCTAAATCCATCAGGCTGAGAACCTGAAGCTGGTTCACCTCCTTGCCAGACGGTCTTGTTTCGGACTTTCCTCGCTCCATTCCTCCTTTTTATGATAATACTACTACTGCTAACAAAACCAGCAACGATACACCACCATAGCAATATCAGTTTTTAATTCTGAATACTAAAAAAATCTTTCAAGACCTTGAAGCCTTAGCATTTTTCACCCATCCTCATTTTTCATGGATAAATTCATCCTAATAACCTGCAAAAACAGTTCAAAGAAACACAGAGTGAAAGAAAGCTGGACTCTGCCGGAGAGTATTAGGCCAAGCAGTCCAGGGGCATGAGTTTATACAATTAAGAAAATTTTGAGTACCACCACTACAAACCTCTGCAAGAAAATCAATGCCAAAAGCTTTGTGAGTACAGCCCCAGTTTTTATCCCTGTACAGCACCTGGCGAACACTTCAAAGCAGAAGAAAGAATTTCTGCAGTGGGAGGGGACCAGGGGGCTGGAGCACCCCAAGACATGAAGAAGTGGGTTAGAGACCATCCGGAGTCCAGAAAAACCCATGATGATCCAGAACGAGCTGTACAGTTCCCACTGGTTCTGCATCAGGGTGGGATTCTTGGCATGGGAAAGGGAAATACTTATTCAGTAATTGCTTATCTCTTCAATAAAATGATCTTTGAAAGGTTTAACAAAAAAAGAGTCTAAATCAACTGATTTGTTTATTATGGGGCTGTACCACCCCAGGTGAGTTGAAGCAGTCACACAAGACAACACCAGCAATATCACTTAGAGGATACATATTTTTCTCAACCCAGAGAAGGCAAGGACCTACTCAACACAAGACAGCACTGATACACAACCTCGGCGCTACCATGTCTGCCTTTACAGACCAGTAACATTTTGTATATAACTGTCATGATGCTTCCACAAAAATACATATCTCCTGTGTGTCAAAACACAGAGCTTTAAGATTGCTTGTCTTCCCTCAGAGGAAGAAATAGTAAGCCTCTGCCACAGCAGCCTCCATGGGAGCATGTCCATTATCATGTCTTGGCACAGTGCAATGCCTGGCATTCTTCACACAACCTGCAGATAGCCCAGATACTTCTTGGAAAGAGATTTCTGTACAAACCTCCCCGGAATGTTATTGGAGCCCCACTCAGTTCTGACTATAACCTTGAGATAACTGATAAAAGGGTTTTTGACATTCTAACTACCACATTTACAAGCAGTAAGTGTGCATGCTATAGATCAAATTTCAATAATGTTATAGCCTTCTTCCAGAAGGAAATATAAACTTAGCCGAATATTTCTGATTTTGTAAGAGTTCCACAATCACCAAGCAGTCCACAAGGAGAATTTCTAAAGACAAAATAAATTACTAACTTTACCTCTGAATAATTCTGTGCTTCAGTGCCATATCATCCTCACATCTGTCATTACCCCGTGCCTTTTCCACACAGGACAAATTAAAGGTAGGGGAAGCTTCAGAAGCTCCCAAACCCCCTGGATGTCAGGACCCCATGTGCTGTCAGAGAGATGTCTCAGCATGTTGCAAATGCAATTTGAGAATTCTGGATTTGGAAATGGGCTGCTTAGTTCTCGGATGATGCAGAGAATCCATTAATTAACAAGTGACAGGAGACATACCCATCTCTTCACTTCACCATCCCACTGGGAAGCGAGAGGAGCGCTGAGCTTCCCCCAGAGCACAGAGGCAGCCTGTGGGGCTGGGGAATGTGACTGCAGCTCCTTTCGCTGCTGTGCAACTCCCACCTTGCAGAGGAGTCGAGACTTCATCAGCTTCTGCTTCTGCCAGTCAGCTGAGACTCTTCTCACCATCTGAAGTGCAGAAAAGAAAGGGAAAGCAGCAATGCCATGCCAAGGGAAGGGCTGCTTCTCACACTACCATAAGCAAAGGCATAGAGACAGACCATGTTAAACAGGACTATTTCTTCATTGAGGAATGTTGCAGACAATTTAATCCATTCTGATACAATTTCTAATGCAGTCGGTATTTTACCTTATGATTAAACCTGAAAACAAACAGAAGAACACAAATGAGAATATTTGCAGAACCTGGAACAAAGATCAGCCTCAAAACTTCAAACATGCTGGAAAAAGACCTTTTCAAACTTTTCCATCTAGTAAGCATCTCCAGTACTGCCTGTCCAAGAGCAGGCAGTGTGACCAAGCTGTCACAGAGCCAGGGAGCCCAAACCTGAGCAGTATTAAACACCAGCTCTCTCACCCGTGTTCCCTCCAGCCACACCTAGGGAGGGCACAGCGACAAACGTGGGGGAAGTGGCCGTGTCTCACCAGCAGGGAATGCATCACCTTATCTCCAGGTACAGCAGCTTTAACAAAAGGCTTCCACCAGGTACACAGTGAAAACTTTGCTTCAGAAAAATTAAGGGAATTAAAAATTCCCGGCACACAGCTGAGCAGTCCAACCCAGCTCAGGCTCCAGCCTTCAATCTTCTCCCTTCCCTTCCATTTCTTTGCTTGAGGCACATGGATAAAATTAGAAACATGCACATAATAGTGATCTTCATTCCAACAGTCCCTTGTTTACCCTCTGCCACCTACTTTGTCTACAGCTTTCTTTCAAGTAAATCACACAATTACTCTTTCCCACCCACTCTACATTTTAAGTGACATTTGATTAACAAATAAACTAACCCTTAATAAGAAAACTATTGTCTAAATAAGCACTATACTTTAAATTAAATACTTTAAATACACCTAATTATGTATTTAATCAGGATTAACAGGACATGTACTGTATGCTAACTAAACACAAAAGTTAGATTACTTAAAAGGTATTTATTAGGTTCAAGAATTATATAGAAAAGAAGAACTTTCTACAAGCTGACATATATGATAATTTTAATTTACTTTAAATAACACTAATGAAATGAATGCTTAAGTCCAGTGATATAACTTATACTTGCTTTGTGGATAAATATACATATGTCACAAAAATAGGATTGCTTCCACATGATATACCTAAACATACTTAACCTGGAAGCATCCAGCTGGCTTCCCATATCCCACATCTCTACCTCTGTGCCTCACTGGCTTATTTCTACTGGAATTGGGGGATTTGTGGTCTGCAGAAAACGTAAGCATTTTGAAATCATTTTCCATTCAAATTCAGATCAATATTTTATTTAATTTCTCTCCACCTCCCTCCCTCTTTTTTTCCTCCCCCTTCTCTCTTGCCTGAACTTTTTACAGAATGGAAATCCATCAGAGCTGCCCAGGGCTATGCCTGCTGGAAGGCTGAGGGTCTGTCTGGGAATTCTCCTTGTGTTCAGGGCTGGGATCTTCCAGTGCAGATGTAAATCCAGAGCACGGAGGCCTGGGATGTGGGGCAGGCTTTCTGGTGTGGCTACCTTCGAGCCGCCAGTGCTGGCAGGCAGCCACGGAGCCACGCAGGTGACCTGGCAGGGAACCAGACAGATTTACAATGAAAATCTGCTTAGCAGGCTAGGTTCTCTGGGAAGATTCATTGAAAGCCAGATGTTTTTGTGAAATGTTTTGCTTTTGACGAATCGGCATTTTCTGATGAGGAAAAAAAAAACCAAAACACACAACAAAAACTTTCTCTTCAAAAACTTCCTCTGAGCTCTGCCGGCAGCTGCTGCTGCCAGGAGGAGCCACCAGCGACACGGCAAGGTTGGGGACAGTGTCCCAGGGCCTCCCAGCTCCTGATCCCCTCCCTCTCACCAGAGCTGCCCACCACAGCTGAGGTTCCAGGATGGGTCCTGCTGTTCTCCATCCACCACAGCAGTGGGAAATGGCCCTCAGAAAGCCATCCCCAGCATGCTCCTACCCCAGCCCTGGTGTTCAGACACAAACACTGGCTCCACACCAAGCAGAGCAGCAGCAAACATCACAATTTCTTCAGGGTCTCTCAGAAGCCATCTCTCCTTGAACCAGCCCCAGTGTGGACACTCAGCAGGCTGGCAATGCCCTGGGGGTGGGGGCTCCTGGTACCAGCATCCCTCCCACCTTCCTCCTCGTCCCCCAGTGCTGCAGTTTGGGGTGGCCCAGGAGCCACTGGTGGGGTACCCCTGCCTCGGGCTGTGCCATGCCCCAGCAAACCCAGCACAGCCTCGGTGGCAGCACACAGGAACCTGACGAGCTTTAACTTGCAGCCCTTCCTGCCACCTTCTGCTGTCTGCTGACACGAGCAGCAAAAGGCAGCCGGCGCTTGACAGCTGAACACAGCTCAGACGGATAACGGCTTGTGTCTAACAAAGCCATTCCTAATAAAAGAAATAGGCATAAAAGCAAAGAAAAGGACTGTGCTGCACGCAGGGCTTGGGGAGTGACTGAACGGTGGTGCTTCTTTCATACCATGAGTTATCTGGAAGTGGCACTGAAGGTGAGCACATGAAAAGTGCTGATGAAAACTCTGCTTTAAAGACTTCTTTTTCTGAGGCAAGAAATGCTGTATGTCTTTCTCTCAGCAGCAAGCCAGACCCACTACTTTATTTCTGGTGCTAAGTAAATGGTATACATTAAATAGTCACTAGGTCTTTGGAAACTTCACCTCCAATATTATTTTAAAGGAGTTTCAGCTGCAAAAAGCAATGTCGTTTGATTTCCTAGACATAGCTATCTTTCAAATTAAAGGTTTTATTTTTTGATACACAAAGTTTAAAAAAAAAAAAAAATCTCTTGAATCCGTCACATTCAGAACATCTGTCCGTCCCAAAGTCTCAAAACATTAACACATACTTTGACTGTAAATATGTTAGAATATCCAAATAACTGTGTGTCAAATATGACACTTTCTTGTGCTAGTGAAACCCAGATGAAATTCATCAACTTCAGTAGATTGCAGATTTAGAGTTCTGTAAATAAGGGAAAAAATTGGCCCTGCGCTTTAATTAACATTTTAAATCAAATCTGCATTTGAAAATGTGCCAAAATTGGAAGAGATCATAAATAACCTTGGTCTGCAATATTATACTAGAACATACTTGTGCCTTCTTTGCTTTGAAAAAAAATGTGTTTTTTATCAAACGATAATTATGGTTGTGCTTGAAATGATCCCCCTTAAATTCTTCAGGAAGGTTAAATGACTGAAATGGCTGAATATTATTTTTCCTTTAGTGAGGGGTTCAAAACAATTCCCAACAAAACATTGGGGCCGCCAGATTTGGAGGGCTGTGTCATTAACAGCCACTGTCATTATTCTGCTTACATGCTTGTTCTGCAGAGACCACATTTTCAGTAATAAATAATGTTTTGAAACAAACAGGTGATTTCTGTAAGAAGAATCGACAGTATTTTTTGAAGGCAGTGGTTTCTGTAGAAACCTTTCCTCTCTTTGTCCTCTCCTATCTGCAGGGTATTGACAGCTCTGACAAGACTTTGATTATCTAGTCAGCAGGAGCCTGAGACTTGTCACTTGTCAGGTGTGAGCCGGCAGTCACGGCGCTGATGAAACAATTGAAAGGAGATAGGCTGAGCATGAGGAGGATCAGGGTCATCAAGCCCAAAATGTACGCCTGTCTGGTAAGGGGATGGCTTACACCCTCATTAATGACTCCAGTAAGGCAGGAGAGGCAGGCGGGGAGGAGCTGGAGCAGGGAAATAAGAAATGCAAAGGTTGGGGATGGTGGAGAAACTCCACTTGTCGACATCTGTTCCTTGCCCACGGCTCTGCAGTGACCAGAGCCCAGCAGCCCCAGGAGAAGCTGCAGAGCCACCAGCAGATTTCCCCTCTGCACCCATGCCCTCCCTGCTCTGGGTCAGGGGTAATGTGAGGTGGCAGTCTGCCTCTCCTCCCACGCCAGGTTTCCAAACTGCCCAGCAGTGAGGGGGAAAGGCAGGGTGGGTCTGCAGGTTGGTACCCTGCAGATTCATCCCCACTGGAAAATTAACAGCAACCCTACCTCTTCTGAGTGACTGGGTTTCCACTGCCTCTGGCGTTAGGTAGAAATCCCAGCTGTGACAAACGCCTGTGGTCCATGACTGAGAGGTCTGGGTGCCCGGGGTGGTGTCCGCTGCCCTTGCTGAGAGCTGCTGTCCCACCTCTGCTGAGGACACCTGTGCAGTCATCTGAGCTTCTGCACTGCACAACTGACACTCCAAGAGGGGCACAGACTAATCCAGAGACAGGCTCAGCCAAAGAGGCCAATATAGAACAATAGCTGTTGTCTGGCAATTGGCAGGACTTAACAAAATGCTTTGTACAAAGATGTCTGTAATCCATAACTAATATCCTGTCTGTGTATATCATACACAAACGGTGGGTCAGTTGATAGAAGCTTATCCTAAGAACATTTCACACAAAACTGGATTAGTACAATATGCTTTGCACTGGAAAATCATTCACAAACTTCAGCTTATATAAAACCCAGGAATTTTTTTGGTTGGTTCTTCACACATCATACACTGCTTGTTTTACTGTGATCTGCATTACTTACCTGTTCATATTAAAATGCTCTTCGAGGTATGCTTCACAAGAATTAACAGGCAAAATACTGCTGCCCAGAAAGTCTCTCTTTTAAATTTAAATGACAGCATAAATTATTATGCACATTTAGTTAAAGCCACAGGAAAAATCATGAGTATCAAGGACACAATCTGTCAGTTAAACGCATGAAAACCTGCAATCATTTCACTGATTTCAGGACTTTCTCTTCAAATCTGTGCAGACACAAGGCCACTGGCATCATAGTTTGGGTTCCCACCACAGAAATAAATTGTGAGCTGAATTTATTAGTTTATCTGAGTCCCAAACCTTTGCAAAAAGTTTGGGAGTTGCCTGCTGTCCCTTACACAACTGATTACTGGTGTTCCTTAAATCTCTGGGATATTTAGATGTATGGATAAGATAAGCATGGATTAACTATGTCTGACTATGCATATCAATTGAGGAGGAAATTCTGCTCTGAGATAAGGCAGCAGTGAAAACCCACAAGGCAGGGCAGGCAGAATGACAGAAGGGAGGGGGCTGAAGGTGTCTGACACTGGCACGTGATGGGACACACCGTGGCAGGGAAGAGGTGGCTGGCTAACTGAGGAGGGGCAAGAGAAGACATGGCTGTGATAGTCAGTATGAAATGTCATTCTATACTTTTAATTATTTTTTTTTTTTACTAACTCTGCCACTTTCTTTATTGACAGAAATGAGGAACCAGCTCCCTGTAGCCCCATAGAGGAGAGGGTGGTGCACAGCACCATCCCTGTGGAATGAGTGAAGGGTAAAACCTTTCCTGCACAGCTGGGCAGTTATCATGCACTTGGCCAATCCAACAGCGAGACATTTCTCACTGTGAATTCCAAAGCAATTTGTAGGAGTTTATTGCAGGTATCCTAAGCACAGTTTCCTATGCCTGAAGGAGAGAGCATTAATGCACCTGCTGCACCGAGGTCTCTACCCTCACTGTAGTTCCCTGTATCTAAACCTAGAAATTTATGGAGTTTCCAGTATTGCTGAGAACTGGAACACAGTTTAGAAAATACCATGTACAGAATTACTTCTACTGTGTTTTTTACAGGTACCTATCATGGTGAAATGATGCTGGAATTTCTTCATAGGAGAACTAATTCTGGACTGCTAACCATGGATCCAGAAAGGAATGGGTCTTTGATAGGAGAGTGACAGCGTGATAAATAAAGTGCTCACCGAGAATACCAGGGAGCAATGAATGACAGGTACTGATCAATGGACTATCAAGCATGTTTTCAGCCATCAGTGTATTGTTATTAATACTTTAACTTAATCTCCAGCGTTAAAATAAATGATAATGCATTCATTGCTGTCTTTCAGGTTTGATTTCTTGTCTCTAAAACATTGAATCAGAAACACGAGAATGACAAATTTACATCAACGTCATAAACCCTTTGAAATGAATTATTTATGCCATTCTTGGGAAGGGACTGGGCTTGGCTGAACATAAAGGGGAGAGTCTTGCCTCACCTGCTCACCCTGAGGCCCCACTCTCCCACTGCCACCTGAAAAAGTAAATGGTGGCCTCTTGAGACTAAACCTGACCGTGCAATCAGTGAGCACTCAGTGAAAAACAATACCAAGGAGCAGGCCCAAAACCGGGTGATGCTCAGACAATTCCATGCTGGTTTCTAACTCATTGACCTCCCTTGAACTCGCTAACACCTCAAAATTATCTGAAATAAGTGACACTAAGATTTTGGCTGCATTTGGCTGATTGCTAGGTTGCACCAGCGCAGTGATTCAGTGAAGTGCAGAGGTTACCTAATTATTCTGATAATGCCAATAATTTCCTGAGCAATATGCCAAGGGCTCTACAACACTAATAAGAATTCAGCTCCTTCATCACTCAGGAAGAACCTATATCATAATGCCTGGCTTTGATTTCATATTATGATTTTTTCATTTATCAGGCTTTTGCATTGTTGGGTTTTTTTGGTTTTGTTTTTGTTTAAATGGGAACACTGCTTTACTGCATTCAAACCTGAAAAGCTGTATTAGCTCCAAGTAAAGCAAAGCTTCCTTCGGCTCCAGCCAAAATACTGCAATGTCTCATCCATGGAAGACAGTCCTATCCCCATCTACTGCCAATCATAATAATTCATAAAGGGTGCCACAGAGATTTGAATGCACCATTTGATCACTTTTCAGCTCTTGCCAGTGTGTTACAAGAGCAGGGTTTGCAAGAAGATCAAACCAGAAAGCTATCGATGCTCAGGTATCAATATACATATTTTCTAGAATACAAAATCTTCCAGTTAATATAAAATAATTGTGGAAATTGTTGGCAAATTAAAGATGGTTGCTATAGATTCCAAAAATACTTTTGCTTTCAGCAAAATACATTTTTAATTACTTTCCTACTAGCTGTCATTTTTCATAAACCAGTCTAGACAACTCGTGCCAAATCATGCAAAAACTGATCTCAATGAAATGCTTTCCTTAAGCACCAAAGACCAGAAAATGTTCTCTTTTTTTTTTCTTTTTTTAAACACATGTGGAATTTAATAAAACACTTCCAGATAAACTTTTCTGCTTGTGGAGTGCTAAAAAAAGTCAAAACTTGCCTTTAAAAATGGGGTCCATTTAAATATCAAATAATACCAAATAATTCTTTTTCCAGTTCAGAAATAAACTTGAAAACATAAATATGCACATCCATGTTGCATTTTTGTTCTCCTCTGAATTCAAGCCTTTTCCCAAAACATATTACTATAAAGTACATCCTAGCAAAACGTGCATGAACAGTTATAAGATGCACATATATGTCTCCACCACACCTTTTATCTTATTTATGTTGAGCATACTGGAAAGGAGAGAGGAATAGTGAAAAATAATCAGAATTTCTCTTTCTTTTCCACTTTTAACTGGAATTATTAAGCTGAGCTATAGCATTCAGATGTAAGGAATTATGTAAAGAAAGTAGATTTTGCTTTTAGCGTCATAATCAATGTCCAAATCTAAAATTGATATAATTGACTATTAATTAATTCCCTTGATATTTTCATTAGCACATCCAAGCAACAAGTCTTCTGTTTGGCACTTCTGAATTATTCAGGAAGTACTCAGATTGCTATAATGAAGGCATTACTGCCTGATACTGTGCTGGATAATACAGTTAAATTCAAGGCATGCTTTTATTTTTCTATTCTGATTGGACAACCAAAGATTTCCCTTAAGATATATGAAATGAAATTTCAGAGATGCACCAAAAAAAAAAAAAAAAAAAAAAAAAGACAAAAAAAATGCCAAAANAAAAAAAAGAGAAAAAAGTCAAGAAAAATGTCCAAAAATATTTTTTGTGAAAAAAATCCAGCTCTATACTTTCAATAATTGCAGCTTTCTCTTAAGTCCTGTAACACTGCAACAGGGAGGGTTGCTATGGGTGGCATCTAAATCTGTTTTGAAAGCTCCTTAGGTCTCAGGAGCTGCCCCTCAGCCCTCCAGAGCCCAAAACGTGTGCAGCAGCTGAACTGCCCAAGTGACAAGCAGAGGTTTACCAGTGCCACTGCCCTTTCTATCTGTCCCTCCACGAGCCACGTGACCACGATACTCACAACCACTCCTAAAAATCCCTGAGGAAACATTGGTGGCCTCACCCAGGTAAATCCTGCCTGACCTCTAATGTTGATTTTTGCCAGGGGAAAGACTCCAGGACTGGCCTAACCAGGAGAAACTTAGGAGTGCTCTTTCTGGATGCTTTGGTTCATGGTTGTGTCAAAAGCCAGGACAGCTGGTAGGGTATGTGCCAAACTTGGCAGTTTTGTGTCTTTTTTTTAACACTGTTTTTTTTTCTTTTTCTTGTAAGGTACTAAGTGGCAGAAATCCCATAAATCTTGCCATTCCAAAAAGAAAAAGCTTGAGGGGACTGGGTGGTACATTTGATGGATGCACTGTCCTTAATGCACTAGCCTTTTCCCTAAGGGATTATGGTTTTGAATTTAGTGCAGAGAATGAACTGTTCCTCAACTGATGGCAGTAAAAGTTTATCAGCAAAGGATAGTTTTACCTTTCAGATCGTCACTGTGTTCTCTGACATGATCTTACTCTGTACAGATCCTTCAGTGCCCCTCACGAAAACAATAAACAGCCACTACAGAGGTAACTCAGGCTGGTTTTCCTTTCTTTTTTTTTTTTAACAGAATGCTGCTAGTCCTAATTAATTTAATATTTGTCACTTGGACACTATCTCCCATATGACAATCTCCAAAGACCTTACAAAGATTGATGACACCCCATTATATCAATGAAGCAGAGGGAATGAGTTCCCCCCTCACTGAAATGCTGGGGGGGGAACACGACATCCTCTAAAAGTGTTATAACACAGAGGAATTGGGCCTTGGGGAATGAAGAACCCCCCAGTTACTGTGAGTGAATCCTGCTCCTACAGCAATGAGGTTGACACACTCAGGAGCTGTCACCGAGTGGGTTTGTTCTCCCCAAGCCTCCTATGGGGCCCCGTGGCTGCAGGAAGACTTGGCACAACTGAGATGTAGGAAAGTGGAGGAAGTTTTGTTGATACTCCTTAAGAAGGAGACTTCAGTACCACAAATTAACATCAGCAGGGACACAGAGGCAGACACGTCCCTGAAAAGTGGAACTAAAATCTGGTCCTAGAAACAGAAGATGAAGAAGCACAACACCTTCAAACACCGAATTCACCACGTCCCTGTGCAGAGGGTTGGATCACAATCCATGTGGTTACCAACCCTGACCAAAAATCTCAAGGAAGCAGTTAAGGAGATTCCATGTCACTGTTCCTGTCTAGCCCTTCAGGGAAAAGGGCTCTCGTACCGTGGGGAATTGCCCTGGGCTAACGTGGAGGGGGTTGTGCTGAGAGGAGGGACCCTACAGCCATCCCTGCCAGCCCTGGGCTTGTTGTCTGCCCCACGTCAGTGTCCAGGACAGCAGGGGAAGGACATTTGCACCTTCTGCTTGCTCCATGGCCACGCCACCCCTGCAAGCTAAAACCTGCCCTCTCCTGTTATTGTTCCTGTATCGATGGCTGCACTCGGAAGAATAAAAACTCTATCACTCAACATTTTAAAAAGAGCTTCTAAATACCCACTGCACAGCTTTGTCAGTTAATTTGAACTTGCTTGAAAAAAAAGCCACATTTTTAGATTTGATCCTCCTGGTCTTAAAATATTAATCAGACACATGCTTGGTATTTTTTTTTTTTTAATCCAACTGTCTCTAGAATGCTTATTGACAATTTACAAAAAGAGGTTAGAAAATAGTAAAGGGAAATATGTAAGTAATTATGGTTCTAGTATTGCAGGGCCAAGTGAAGTAAATTAATATAATGCAAACATTTTGAGGATTTGTTTAATTATTTGCAAGTACAATTAAATCTGTAAGTACAATTAAATCATAGTGCAGTAGATGGGAGTTTATAAATGGGAACGTTCCTAATGAGTCTTTTCAGAACACTCAAAATTCTTTGCAAAATACGGATATGTTTCCAGGTTGTTTATCTCCACTTGCTGAACAGATGACTGCACACAGCTGTGGCTACATTCTGAAAACTTGGGAACAACTTGCAGTTAGCTACCAGCGAAATTCCCCTTATGCCAATGATCATTAGAAGGCCTTTCCACCTTTGTTTCCCAAGGATCTTCCCTAAAGAGCTGATGCAGACTTTGTGGAGATTTGTGTGGCCCAGCAGAGCAAAATGAGCCAAAGGGGATTTCACCTGCTCTGGGTGGTACCTGCAGTGATTTCTGATCTGCTTGATGAGTTACCCTCTGTGAACTCTGGATACCGACCAGAGTACTCATGTTCCAAATCTAAGAACACACAAATCTTGGAAAGTCCCCGAAAAGCTGCAGCATTACAACTCTGCCACCACTGGAGTCAACGAGTTCATCCCAGAGCTCACAGGGAGCAGTGACAGCCTACAACTTTGGAGAATTCAATTCTAAATTACTACAGTGTCCAGCAAAACTAATTAATTACTTTTGTTTAATCAGATAAGATTATATAGTGATCCTGTTAAACTGAAAATAATGTGGCAAACAAAGAATTTTCTTTTCTGAAATATATTGTAATCAGCAATTCAATGCCCTGAAATTATAGTTCAGATTTCATGTTTATGTTCAAATACTGTATAATTTTCCCTCTTTTTCATTAAGAATTGGGGAAAAAAAAGAAATACTGACCCAGAAAGTATTATCTGAGAGGTATCCAACATGTCTTGAGCTCCTGAACAGTCAAAATAATTCCAAAGCTAAAGGACATTCAGTTACATTTGTACATGTCTGAGCACTGCATAGCATGAAATACCCCCTGTGCAATGGAACTCATCTAGATCTTTCTGTCTGCAACTCACAGAGTTGAGACATGTTTTGAAAATGCATCTTTGACTTTGGTTCTTCAAAGAAATCCTGAGAAGAGGTGAAAACGGAGAGACTGTTCGAAACACTCCAAAAGGCCTGTGTTCTTCCAGGGACTATTAATTACCAACTGAGCTGCCAATCCCTTCAGAAATGGATCAAAAAGCCACAGAAAGCAGTGACTTAGCAAAAAGAAGCAACTTCCCATGTTTTGTTTTATTTAGAAACTTTTTTCTTTTTTCTTTGCATTTCCAGGAATTTCACAACTAGTGGCAGATGTTCTGTGTTGCATGGCTCTTACCTTTTAAAGGGATGAGCAAACCTGCACAGTATTCAATAATGCATAGGAATGTCATGCCTTTTAGGCATTGTCCCACCCCTGGGAGGTCATCAGCCTTTTGATATTTCTAGATTTACTATTACTTTAGACCAATCAACCACAAAATTTGCTTTTTCTTGATCTTTCTCCAAAATTCACAGCATATCACCATTACTGATTACAGCTTGGCATCATTTTGGGTGGTTACTCCACTCGTACTGGGTGGGGCTTTGGAGGGAGAGGGGTGGCTTAGTTAATTTTTTTGATGAGGAGAAAAATCTTGGCCCTTGACCGTAAGGAACCCAGCTTTGTGCTGCTGAGGTTTTGGTGTACAGAGCTGGAGACAGAGCAGGAGTCCTGCCTGCCTGGCTGAGTGTTGATTGACCTGCAGGGGGATGTGTGTGAGCCTGCCCGTGGGGGAGGGAGATTATCAGCAACTGAGGGATCTGCTACTAGCCTTTAAATTGGAAGCTTTATACTCTGTGCTTTCATAACTGATGTTTTATAGATGTAAAGTATTCACAGCCTCAGTGACAGCATCCACTATACCTTTCTGAAATGAACAGGCACCTGACCTCAGCTGCGTCTTTGATGTGGTGGCTTCAGCTCTCACTATGTAAATATGTTTATTTGCTGCAGAAACCAGTTCTTTAGGATGAATGACTGTGATTTCTCTCCCATAGGGATACGAGAGCATGGGGGGACTTTCCACAAGCAGAACCCTCTATGACCACTTGTATTTTGTACGTCTTAGGTGGGGTAACACTGTCCAAAACACTGCTGAGAGTCACGTGTGTGTGTTGTTTTCTATCTGCTTCCCTATATACATAGGTTTCACAAGCTCCAGAGACTTGGATAAGCTTCTTCTGTTCAGTCCTCTGCCGAACTTACACAGAATAAGTTTTTTAAATAATGCGAAAAACAATTTTTTTAAAAACAGCACTTAATTTTAAAACCATTTCCTATAAATAGTGCTTTAGAGGTCATTCATGAGACCAAGATTATTTTAAATTGATTGCTGCTTCCAAAAATCAATACTACCCACACATCTCCCAGGTATTCCTCTCCACTCAGGGAACAGGCCAGGCTCCCACTTCTCCCACAGGTGAACCTTTTGCAGAATTAGGACTAAAACTACAAAAGATCTTGTAATGCTAGTAAAGCAATGCAGGTGTAGTGAAGCACATAGGATGTCGCACAAGGAATCGATGGGTTAAACAGATCTCTTTTCAGGTTTGGGACTTGTATGAGGAAATGATGTCCATGTAGCCAGGCGCCGGCCGAGGACACAGCGTGCACTCTGACAATGGCTTTTCTCCTTATCTGGAATCTTTTAATAAAGTGTTAATTATAAAGGCTTCTCAACTCATTGTTTAGAGTCCTAAAGAGGAGCACACTTTTCCTGTCTAACACGAAGGGGTTGCAGCAGGTGAATTTGTCTTGTAGCAGTGAGCTGTATTTTCCTGGGAAGTGATTCATTCAAATCTGGAGCTGGAGCTGCCCTGACGTTCTGCAGGCCCCAGTGCCCCTGCTCTAAAACAGAGCACAGCAAATGCCAGAGACTTGCCACTGGTGCTGTGCCTTGGAGGGGTGTGCTTTGCAGAATTTTAACAGGACAGATTCCCACGTTGAGACTTTTCCTAGCAAGACCCAATGACCAAACACTGCCCAGGGGAAGGGCAAACAACCAGCACATTTAATCCTTGCTCAAGCCTGCAAGTCTGTGATCTTACGTTTTGGTGAGGGATGGCGTGCAGGTCACCTCCTCCAGACCATTCAGTACTGTAAACACCTCTACCATGTCCTCTGGTGTCGCTGGAAGAGTAAACAGGTTGGCAGATAAATACAAAATGACCTGTAAAAGAGGTATCCATATGCACTTCCATTAACTTTAGCCAAAAAGGAATGGAAAGTGTGGGGGGGAAAGGAACAAAATACTCAGCATCTGAAAGCAGCACTGTCTCTAGTGTGACATGCTGTGTAAAGTGAACCTTCAAAGGAAAAATAATATCACTTTGTAATGCTGATATTTTGCTGAGTTATTTATTTTATGACAAAAAAGCATTGTGCTATGTGAACAAATATGAATTTACTACTTTTAAATAAGGAAATAAGAAAACAAAAGTAGATCACTATAGAAAACTTTCTGTAATACTTTCAATAGATGATCACAATAAGCAATTAACTGGGGGGAAATCTGGCTTATTCTATTACTTTCCCTGAGCTGTTAGGGCATCACCTTAACTCCATGGCCAGGTGCTCACTGCTAGGAGCAGACAGCCCCCATATGCAATTCATTTCTTGCACAAGTCAGACATGAGCCAGCTCTGCTATAAACACACCCAACTCCTCTTTCTCACTCTGCTGTTAGAAGGTGAGTGGGGTTCAGCCAGCCCAGTGCCAAAGAACAGCAATGCCCAGGGGTTCAAAGCTCTGAGTCATCAGCTCCAAGTATTCTCAGAAAAAGACATTAATTACAACTGCAAATTCTGATATCGGTAAAGTGAAACAAAATAGAATTGGCTAAGAAAGAAAAATCTCTAAGGTTTTGGAGATGTCTGAACTTCAATTTTTTTTTTTTTTTCTGAATGGAGAACTAGAGGAGCAGGGGATGTTTCTGAGACCCAAATGGGCACCAAGACTGGTTGTACGTCACCTTTTAACCAATTAACTGCATCTGCACACATTTTTCTTAACCAGTGCAGAAGAGAGTAGCAGGAAAACCTTTGAAAGAGAGGTCTTGAAAAAGCAGGGCAAGTGCAGAACTGCCTTTTTCAGACAGTTCTGTGTTGCTGACCTCACAAACCCATGCCATACAGTTGCTGTTGCCAAATTTATCCCTGCATATTTTGCACGATTAGAGGCAGTTATTGGTAGAGGATTATTAAACAGTTCTGTTGCAGTAGCACCCAGACGGTCCAGACACAGAGCAAGTCACCTCCGTGCAAGGTGGGAGCCCTCTGGAAAGTGATAGCTCTGGTTGGAGGCATTCACAGCATGCCTGAAATTTCGTCTGAGGGATACAGGCTGATTTCACACTACGGCTGATGGATAGAAACACTTGCATCCTGCTCAGGCAAACATTCAGACACACTGTTAAGTGACTTACTGAACTGAGAGATAGCTGACCAAAATCACTTAATTGTGTAAATGTGAATGCCTCTGTTTTAACCCCAGTCTAACTCTCTCAGCTCCTACATCTTAATCATACACAGAAATCTATGTTCCTCTCTGGATCCACTGCTCTCTGATCAGTACAATGAACCAGAAAAAAGTTTGCAAACACAATCTAATTCACATTTAAGGACACCTGAGGAGCCCCAGCGCCCTCTATTTGCAACAAACCATTTTGCTAAGAACATTTGCTGTTAATGATCCTTGCTATTAAAATATGCCCATTTTGGCATGGTAACTCTTTCTGTGCCTGAGGTTTGCACTTCCACCAGGCTGTCGTCTTTATTCGCAACATGTTTTTCACCACAATTCCAGATGTTGCAATGGTTGACATCATTTTCTCTTGAACCTTCAGGACAAGATCTCTCACATATTTGCCCCAAATGTCACACCAGGAATGGTCTCATCATCCTCCAAGACATAGCATCACAAAACAGAAGCTGACAGTGCTGCATTCCCCATCTGCTGCTGCAAGGACTCTGCAGAAAGGCACTTCAGAGCATGTCATCCAGAAGTGCTGCAGTGACAGTCCTAACCCGTGCCTTGCAACGAAAGTTCTTGAGTAATTTTTGCAACTACTACAGATACTGCACATATTTTCTATTAAAGTTGAGAAAAATTGCTGTATACATTATGCCCACATATGGATGCTACGTGAACTCTTCTGTTGTTTGCCTGTCGCTACTGGCAGATAACCATTATGATTCCAGCCCGTGTTTTTTATTGAGCAATGCTATGAAAAGATTAATTAATTTGCATACAATATAAATCCACATTTGTCTTTTATTATTGCACAATCAGGGAGCCTTAACGTAACAAATTCAAGTGCTATACGCTTTGATTGCTCTTTGTAAAAATACTTAAATACCGCTCATTTGGATAGAATCTTATGGAAGTCTTCTAAGTGATATATGTGCTATTGGGGAAAACTTTCCTTATAAAATCTCTGTACAGCATTAGAATTTCTGATACTCCAGGTTCGTTAAGTGCTGAGTTTCTCCACAAGAAGAGTTCTCATAAATGTTTTCATTTAAACTGACCAAACTGAACAATGGAGAAAAAAATGAAAAATCAGCTGATACCTGGAATATATGGTCTATCATGGATAGAGGTGTAAGCAATGATTTAAAATACATTACTGTTTTTGTTAGATAATTTAAATTATTACTAGATACATAACACTCATTCTATTTAAGACTATCATTAAGACCTGGACTTTCAATAACCACTAAACCCCTTTTAGATCCAAAATCAGAAAAGTTATTTAGAAGTTTATATAAATAAGGCATTATAACTAAGGAAGTATAAAAAGCTGGAGAAATGTGATCTAAGTTACAAACCTTTTGCATGACGAAAATCAAACCAGAATTCTTTTAAGTACAACACACTGACACTAAGTCTGTTTCTTTTCATAACTTTCCAAATAAAAATGTTATTTCTGGGAAGCTTCTTTCAATACAATAAGGTTTCCTTCTGCACACTTTCATTTGGACTCTTGCAAGTACAACAAAACATCACAAATAAAAAAGACAAATCAGCTTAGGAAGAAGCAGCATTTCCACTTTGCCTAAAATTTCTACCCCGGTTTTAAAACTTGAAGAAATTTACATGAGGGTTGGAAAGGATACTGACATTTTGAGTGATTAGCTGAAGAGCACTGAAATATCTTAATTACTTACTGGTAGCAGGGTATTGGTAACTGCAGCTCGGTAAAGGAAGGGGGAGATAAAATGCTTTCTTAAGCACATATGTGATTCTATGTAAATCTGAACTGCTGCCTGAAATGTTTGCCAATAAAGATGAAAGTCCCACAACATAGTCACAACATGATATCTATCATATGGCTTCCTGGCTGTTGTGTATGTTTTTGCTGTGTGTAATTGACTGTGTTGGTGTTTGCACTACCTAGAATTTGCATATTAGCTCAAACACTGTGTTCTTGGTGGGCCTGATCCCGCGAGCTCCCCGGGAGGCTGCAGCTGCCCTGGATCCGAGGGACACCAACACAGGGCTCTCGGGAGGTGCTGGGTGCTGCATCCATGTTCTCACATTCGTCATCTGTGGAACAGAAGGTGGGCAAACACACCCGCTTGTAGAGGCACAAGAGGGAATGTTGAGGCTTCAGCCTTCAGACTGAAATACATCAGCTCAGGAGATGACAAAACATGGGCTCCACCACAGCCAAGGTTTGGGTTATTCTAGAGGCAAAGTTGTGATGGATACACGAGTACAACTCTGAGAGTCAGTTTACTTTCCATATAGCACCACAGGTGTGTTTCTCCCTTCCCAACCTTCTCTCTTCTATAATCTAAAATACACAAACCTGTGTTTCTGGAAATTGGATTGGAGATTCCTGCTAATTGATTCTGCCAACAAAGCCAGTGAGAATAAAGAATTTCATGTGAAAATACAGCAGCCACCACCTCTTACAACAAACAAAAAGTCAGAATCATCTTATTACCCTCACTGAAGTGTTTTTACTCAATCCAAGCACTCGTGCTCTGCTGTCTGTCCTGGGCTATCCAGTAATCATCTGTCTGTTCTCCCAGAACTTGCTCTTGCTCACACTGGTAGCACAAAGCAGCTGTGATGAATCAGGGCTACAAATAGGGATTTTATCCACTAAACAAGTACAAATCATTAATAGAAATTACCTTAGTGTATGACTTGGCTGCTTCTTGTGATGCAGCTACGTATGTTGCAGTGTGTAGGAGAAAGAGGCACAGCAGATGCTACTGGAAGCAAAATCCTGAGAAAGAAAGATGGCACGTTGCTAGCAGCTCTGGTTAGAGGGGGAGGAAAGAAGAAGATGCAGCACTTACTGGACCTGCTGCTGTTGCTACTGAAGCATCTGCTCCATTACCATGATTAAAGAATGTGTTTCCACTTCTACTGCTGCTACTTCCCTGTTTTGCTTTTCCTCTGCTTCATTTTTTTTATTATTTTCTCGTGAATGAAAGGAAATCTATAAGGTCTCTAAACAGGTTCACATTATGGGCACACAGGGAGGGTTCAGGGATGGGAGGAAAGGATTCCTACGCAGAGATGCATCAACACTCTCCTTGAGTATGTAACAAGTTAACGATCCATTTAAAAATAAAATCTTGACCACCGGTTAATAAGGCCTCCTATAGCAAATTCCAGCATAAACAAACACTCATAGAGCAAGTGTGAAGTTCAGGATAGGGTCAGAGCATTTAAGGCAGATAAGTGGGAAATCTGGATTCTAGTCCATACTTTCCCAGGCTGAAGCATCCTAAAATACCACATCTAATTAATCAGAACATCTTTCTGACTCACTCCTCAACAATTACCCAGGCAGGGAGAAATAGCATGTAATCAAAGGCTGTAAAAGGGTCCTCTTGTAGTCTGTGCCGATCACTGAGAACACAAAACATCGTTCAGTTTGTGGCTAGATGCAGACTGCAAGGATATCAGATTAAATCAGAAGAATATAGTAAATTTTCAGTGGTGGGATAGCAAAGTTGGCGAGTTGAAATTTGTCTGCGCCGGTCCGTACCAGAGGAAAGGGAGTGTCAGCCTCCCCAACGAGGACCTGCTGACAAAAATCAGAGCTCACGCCTGATGGCAGCTGGAGGGAAAGGTCCCAACAGCAAAAACCAGTGACAATGTCCAGTCCATAAAGCCTCAGCATCCCTGTCCCCAAAGGAGGAGAAGCTCATCACCACGGTGAAGGTGGCCAGAAAATTTAATCGGCTTTTATTTATAAGAATTTTGATGGTTTTTTCCCTGCAGGCTGTGTGTGTTTGCACCTTCACACACGCATTAACATATCCTCCCACACTACCTGCCTGAGCAGGGGCCATGAAAGCATCATAAAATCACAGCCCCCAGCTGCCCAGCTGTGGGTGTGGTTTGTTGTGGCTCAGACACACGGGGCAGAAACTTTGCTGCACACAGACCTCACTCCAGAAAAATGGATGAGTTAGAGCTGTCCTGACAGATGTCCTCAAGGCTTTGTCCTGCAAGCGTTACCAGCATGGAACAGCACATTTAAAGCAAGAGTTTAGCTCCTCTGGATTCCACCACGATACCTGAAAACACACTGTAAGGTCTTAAACCACTTCGGGTCCAGAACAGCTCTAAGGACATTAACTCCTTAACGTGGTTAAGGCTCTCCTTTGCCATGAGGGCCTGATCCAAAGCCCAGCAAAATCCCTTAAATGATTTCCATTGATTCCAATAGGATTTGCATCGGGCTCTAAATCCTTAAAGCAAAGCTTGAAGCACTTACCTCATTCTGCCCTGGAGCTTTTAAATCCTTAAGCAGACTTAGAGGAAGCTTTGACTTGATTTGTTAATCACAATGAAGTGAAAACCATGCCAGGTGCCATTGCTAAGCCCCAAACTACCTTTGAAGATACAGTTTTCCTTTGTCTTTATTTGCTTCCTTCATGGTTAATAAAAAAACCCCAAGCAGCAAAGAAAACTAATTAGAACCCCAGATATGCAACATTCATATGCTTAATTTTAATCAAGTGAGAAACTTTCCTGAATAAGTAAGTTATACAAAATTAAGCACATGCTTAATTAAGCAGTCATATGATCAAGACAACTAGGGGAAAAGCAGTGACACTGCATTTAAGCAGAATGCTGCTACATGTAAATAAGCCAAAAAAAAGGAAACAATGGGTTTAGCTCAGTGTCATCAGTTGCAGCAGGTGAGACCTACGAACACAGATGGGCCAAAATGGGTTTTTAAGAGGCCAAATGTCCCTGTAAGTTCTTGCTGCTGAAGAACTTCAACGTTTTACAGAATTTGGGCTAAATAGAAGATCAGCCAGACCTTGCTGGAGAAACAATGATGCCCAGTTACTACTGGATCCATATTACACAGCCTCTGCTGAAATAACTGCCCCTAATTTGGTACAAGCTGAGCACTTGCCCTTTGTGCATTTGGTGATAGGGTGATCTGGAGTTTAATTAACATGAGCATGAGTGAGGCATCTGCCCAAATGACATCTCCATTTTACCTTGATTGTAGCAGGCTTTTCTAAAAATTTACTCCACTGCTTCTGTTTCATATCATCAATGCATAAAGTAAAGTGGGGAAAGGGAAATTTCATGTAAGCTACAAGTTAATTTGCTGCTCAGAGAACATGGCCTGAAAATGAGTGATAAGTGCACAAAATGAGATACTCAGAAAGAATGAAGGATGATAGCTGGAAACTGATCCCAGGTATCTGAAACAATCTGAAAGCATCACCTCTTACGTCTACAGACAATGTTCTCATGGCCAAATAGGCAATATTCCCCCTTTGCAATGGGCTGAACAGGAGCTTTGCAGAGTTCCATTTTGACATACATGCCCACATCCTGCTTCAGGTGCCTGAGTCCTTGTGTGGTTATTGGTCTTGTCTCAGGAATGAAGTGATCCAATAACTTCTAGGGCACAACCCCACACGGGAAGCAGAGACAGCCAGGGTAGCAGGGTTGACTGGTCCATGCTAATGTGCTTTCTGGAACAAGCACATTTCCTCACCAGCATTGGATTGTGTTATGGGGACAAGAGAAGTTGGATGTTTTTGCCTCCCTTTCCATCACATGGTATAAAGTGTCCAAATAGACTCCACATAACAGCCTTGTGCCTGTGCAGGCAGCACTGGTGCTTGTCTGCTACAGAGAAGAAGCCAAAGTTATTTTAATGACTGATGGATTCAATTTCTATGGCCATTTTTATTACCTGGGTACTGCGATGAAAATCAACCACAGGAAGAACTCAATTTTGTTTTTCATTAATATTCACTTTGTTGATATGAACAGATGATTTTGGGGAGCTCAGATGCCCTTTTAATTTATATCTTTGCTATGTGGAACAGCTATCTTCCACTTTCAAGTAAGTCAATCCTGCATCTCACTTCTTGTGTTTTGGTTTTTTTTATGTTATTACAAATGGAACCCAGTCTTCTGAATTTTCTACTCAAAAAAAAAAAAAAAAAGTGGGAGGAAGTAAATATCCTTTAAAAAAAAGACAGCTAAGGTTATAAACAGGTATTAGTGATTAGTATCATAATTTTGTTTCTAATTTCTGAAAATAATAGGGGGAAAAAAAGCCCTAAAACATATGCTTGATAGAAATTACTATGAGATCTGATCCTACAATGTTCCCTTGAGCTCTGGCCAGGAGCTCCATTCCTGTTCACATCATGAAGCAATCTGCAGTCTGGTTTCTCTCAGTAGCTTTACATTCCGATATCTGGATTTCTGGAGAGATCAATACAATGCCCCCCAAATTCAACCTCCTCTTCTATTTACAGTGATCTTCAGTTCTTAGGGGAGAAACACTACTTTTCAGCTGGAGGCAATGCATTTTGGAACTGTTTTCTTCCTTCTTAAGCCTCGTTTTATATTTTTGACACATCGAGCTGCTAGCTGGTTTGGCTCAGAAGTGACCTGAACCTACTAAGGTGACAGAAATAAGTGCTCCAGTCCACCAAGTGAACAGCAGCTTTGTGACCCCCACCACTTTTGCACTACTACTAGCTCAGTCACCCCAGGGGAAATTCCCAAAAAACATGACATTTCCACTCAGTGGAGAACACCTAAGACTGAAGTGATGCAACACGGGTAGTATCTTGTTACATTTTGATCTATATCATCTATTTGCTTGGTTTCATTGTATAATCATGCTAAGCTGAAAAGGACAAGGCTAACTGGTTTTATCAGACACGAGGAGAACTGACACTTGCAGCTTTGTTTGCATTTAAGATTGCATGTTCCTGTTCAGGACAATGCACTTTAGAACTGGCTATTTTACAGCTGATACCAAATGAAAGACTTTTCCCCTTCCCACCTAACAGTGTCCATTTGATTCTTGAGTTCATTAATGAATTCCTTGGTTTCACTCTCCCACTCCAAAGATAAGTGAGAATCCCTGAGAAAGCAGACTGGACATACTGTCTGATCCTGAAACTTTAGAATCACCAGGTGCAGACAGGACTTTTCCAATTTCCAAATAGGTTTAGAATACCATCTTCTCTCAGGTTACCACTAGAGACCATTCAGTCTTTCCCTAAATTCCTCTATTTTAACACTGAAATGAAGCCATTCTGCCTTTGATGTCTGATATAGCCTGTGGTGCCACGCTGAAATATTTTAGATTAGAGCCCAGGGACTGTGACAGACCTATTTTTTGTTGTCTATCCCAAAAGGTTAAGAAACAATTTTGTAGCCCGCATCATCCAGAAGAAAGATAAAAGTTCCATAACTAAACCCACAGGACTATTTCCAAATACACGTTGATACCACACCCTGGCATCTTCCCTGGGATCTCCCTGCCTAAGTCATGGTGACAAAGCAAAGAGGAAAATTCTTTCTGGAGAGGTTCACCCTTAGGTACATGGGAGCCAGTGGTCCCATGAGTGGCAGGCGGCTGGGCTGCCCATCAGATTCTGTGTGGTGACTTTTTTCAGGTGACAAGCTAAGAAACAGGAGCTGGAAAAGAGCCCATGGTAGGATAAAACACAACCTGATGAGAAGAATGACAAAGTGCCACGTAAGGCTGCAATCCCCACCACAACAGCAGCGGTGTGCTGGTTATCAGACTGGGCAGCATGCTGTTAGGATATCACTGCCTAGATTACTGCTACATAAAAGATGTTAGAGATATTTGAAAATCACCTGCCTTTTCAGAGTCACCTGCCTTTTCAGAAGATGAAAGGCAGAAATGATGAGTAGAGAACCACCATGGAGGAGCACTGAGACATCACTGCTGAGGAGCAGGAATCTCCCCCTGCAAGCTCTTCAGCTCAGCTCTGAACAGTGGTACTTATGATTCAGCTCATATTCACTCTATCCTCATTTATAAGATAAATAATTTTGAGATGTATCTAAAATTACTTTACAACCTTTTAATCACTGAAAATTGTGTATAATTATTATACCTGCACTCGGGTGCCAAGATCTGCTGTGAAATACTTGGCTGCTCAAAGTGTGTGGAGGAAATGCTTCAATTCCACATTAATTAATGAATTTTTATCCCCACTCCTGTCCATTAACAGCCACCATGCTTTTGCTGTGAATGGTCATTATTACAGACTGAAATAGGAACATAAATTTACTGATAATGAAAGTGTCACTTGGAGGGGCAGTCCATCATCCTGTGTGCTGATATGGTGAGACCTTTTTTTGCTGTCTCGCATCTTCACCTTGTTTCCGAAGGGCTGGCATGTAAGGAAGGGATCTGTTATTTGTATACACCCACTAAACATCCCTTTAAATAAAGTAGGAATGATTTTCAGTATTCCAGGAAATATTGCATTGATTTTAAAATTGCCCTCTCTCCTTATCAGACATTGCAGGTCTTCACCAGGAGAACATCCCTGACCTCCTTGCTCTTGAGCTTGTTAGCCAGGTTGGTTTTGTGTTGGTGTTCTTTGTTGGCTTATTTTTTTGACAAGGAGTGTTGTTGACTCTTGAAGCAAATTACCTGGTTGACTTAGTCCTTGTGCACCACTAAAAAGAGAGACTTCAGTTGATGTTCTGCATCTCTGGACCATATGGAACCAAGCTCAAGTTGTTACATCTCCTTCGTTTTAACTATTTGACTGATTAAATTCACTGGATGGGCTCTCATGGTATCTCATCTGTTAATTACTTTATTAGATATAATGTATGATATGATGCAGATAGCATGAAAATTAATAAAAACAGGCCTCAGTGCAAAAGCATTGCATTAGCATATCTAATAAAAACATAAAAAATGAAATACGGGTATAAATAATCTTGAAGAGAATCTCCATTTTATACTGGGCTCATGTACTATTACTTTTTTATGTAGTATATAACTACACAATTAGCATTATCTAAATGAATAGGTCCTCTTTCAAGTTGAAGTGTCTGGATGAAACCTTGTGGCTTTCCCAAGCCTGTTCAGTTTGTGTGCAGCTGGACACTTATGTTTAAAAACAGTACCCACAGGCACCTGAATAGAGCAAATTGCCAGTTTTTCTTTAAAATCAAGCACATCATACACAAGTCATGTTAAAATATCAACAGCAAGATTGTAGTGCCTTCATACATATATGTATCTCCAAATACACCGAACTTTATCCAGTACGCCTTCCCTGAAACTACGTTATTAAGATATTCCTCTCCCAGGCAAAGCTATCAGTGTGATGACACAGCTGCAGAGGCCAGCGAGCTCCACCACAGCCAACCTCTGCATTCATGCAGTGCTCAACCAACCTCAGAGCCTAAATCACACTTATATGAGAGCTGCTTACTTCTCAAGGAAATAGTTAAGAACTTATTTGATGTTTGAAAAGGCGAGATAATCAAAAAGTTGTGAGAGAAAGGAAGTTATTAGTAGGATTCTTTCTATTAGCTGTCTCAAACAGTGACATGTGGCACAATTATACACGTGCCATGTGCGTGTCTAAGGTTTTCCCTGCAGGTCTTGGCCAAAATGCCCATGTCCTTCAGTAGTGTGTGCCTTAACAACTTTAAACCACAGGAGTAGTTGCCTGAACCCTGTGGCTATGTTCAGCATACAGAGAACACCAAAACACTAGAAGTGTTCACCCAAATACTGCAGCACAGCACTGAGGCTCCCCAGAACATTAAAGCACGTGGTGTTTTGCAACAAAACCTTTGGCCTGAATTCTTGTGAACTGAGAAACAGTTCAAGCAAGTTAATTTAACCACCTTGGTCTACTCAAATAATTCTTAATGCCTCAGCAAGACACAGGCTGCCAGGCAGCTGTGGGAGGGGACAGGCACCGGAGCCCCAACACCCAGGTGTCACCGTGTACACCAGACCCAGGCAGGGACTCTGGAAAGTCACTTGTGGCCTCACTGGCTCCTGGTCTCCAGCAAGAAAACAGGATCGTGATTACTACTGCTCCCTCTGTGGGGCTGGGAAAGGAAAGTCAGCGCTTGTGGAGCTGCTGGGTACAATGACAGCAGAGCAGAAACAGCCCCCGGAAAGGACCCACGTTTGGTACAAGGCGTACTTTTTACATAGGTTGAGGCTACATGATAGCACTGGAAGACAAAAATTATCACCTAAATTAGGGACGGCTCCTGGGGAAATTATAATTGAGATTCTGTGTCTGAAAGCAAATGTAGGGACTTCCTCACAAAGTTCCCCCTCACAGCTTTGCCTCTGTCTTCAGAGGCCAGCAAAGTCCACAGCTCACTGAGACTGTTGAACACTTTTGCAGTGTTTTCAATAGATGTAGGATGTAAAAAGACTCTCTCAGATGTGTTTGAACTCTGCACTGGATAGGCAGTTCCAGCCGAGGATGGAGGACAAAGGAAATGCTGCGCTCTGCGGACACCATTTGATGGAAGCTGAGCCCAAAGGATATAAAGGAGGACAGAAGAAAGGAAGTATGAAAAAGCAGGAGTGTCCACACCGTGTGCATTTGGGGGCAAGGGAGGAGGCAGAGCAGGACCAGCTCTCCTGCACTTGGCACACGGAATAACAGCAAGGAACGTCCTCAGCGAGTCACTCTCCCCACTGTAACAGCTGCCTCTGGCACTGGGGCACGGCTGGAGCAGTCAGAGGGCAAGAAAGTAGCCCAACACATTTCACATAACTGCACAGTTTTCTCATAGCATAACTGAATAAATATCATTAAAAGATGCATTATTTACAGTTCTTCATTAACAAGTGAAGTAGCATGTGGTTAGACCAGTACTGTATGAGTAAGATCTTTTTCCTTGCCGATTTACATTATAAAAACATCTCTTGCATATAAAAAGTGGGGGGTTATACCAGTGGAATTATATACAGTGGTGTGTGTTTCCATATACTCAGGTTAGTACATATTTACATGTACAATGCACACAGGATTATGCTGGGGCCAAACACTAAAAGAAAACATGCGGTAAATGGTTGCTTTAATAAGTCCTGTTCCATTGAAAGGAAATAAAACCTGAGTATTAATGAGATATAATTATATATTTAAAATCTTTTCCCTTGTGCAGTATACAGAATTAATGCCAGTAAACTCACAAACTGCAACATTCTACTCCATTACATCTGCAATGATTAGAGATAGTTTGAACATCTGGCATATAATCTGTGATAGAAAACAGCATTCTGCACTTTAATGGACGTCTGGAGGCTACACATATCTGATTTTATTTCTTTGTGTTAACTCTTTCCTGGGAGGAAGAGAAGATTCAGTGCTTGAGCACCTTCTTTCTGTCTTTTGATGAAGTTGCATGTAGCACTGATATTTAGCTGCTTTCAGGCTACTTATGTTTTAAATATCTAAACTAAAAAGGGACCCACAGAGATTTCTGAGAGGCTATTTACAACATAGACAATTGAGCAGCATAAATATTAATGTGTTAAAACCCAAGAAAGTCATCCAATGAAAGCGACAATAATTTCCTCATTTTCAGTGACTCCAGAACATAAAAATGAAGCAGCATTTGCTGTTTCTTCATTATTTCAAAGACTTCATGAATATCTTCCCTTAATTTGGTTTTCTTTTAGAATCTTGTATATGATAAACTGGGGTTACCAATATTTGTACATTTTTGATGTACCCTAACTGTAAGCATATAAAAGCTTCTTTGACTGGCACTGACTTTCATTGAAAAAATTAGATTATTTCTCAGCTTTTGCAGGGTGTGTTTTGCCCCAAGCTAAACAAGAAGGTTTTAGCCCTACTGTGTTCAGTGGGGAAAAGAGAGGTATGAACTTGAAAGGCGAATGAGACTGACAGTGTTATCTTTTGCTTTACTTACTGAATATTAGCTAATGCCAACACCTAAGGAGACCTTGAAATTAGACTCTGAGTGGTAATTAAGAGTGATTGAAGAGTGGCATCAGAAGAGATCTGTGTCGCTGCTGAAAGGATTCAGCATTTAGAGTGACCTGACAAGTGTTCTGTACGAGCATATTTAGGTATGAGGAAGAATATCCACTGCAGGAAAAGTGCTGGTGTTAGGTGGAGTTTGTAACCTGAACATGTGCAGGTCAGGGGCTTGCTCAGCTGCCTGGCTGTAACAAAAGCTGCAGTTATTGGTAGCTCCTGTTGAGTACTAATAATTAGCCTTAAATGTGGGTGCATTAAGCAGTCCTCAGGTCCTGAGGACCTTACAGCACAGGTTCACAAGTGCAGCAGAAAGTTCTTCATTACCACACAGAAACACTTACACCACACACGTGCTGTGCACAGGGAAGAACAGAAAGCCTGGAGATAATCATTTAAGACTAAAACTACCTAAATATGAAGCATGTGTGATACATTACTTTCCTACTGAATTGATTCATGTATTGCTGGCCAGTGGAAAGTTGGAGAGAGAAGGAGGAGAGAGTAAAAAGAAAGAAACCCCCCCCCACCCCCCCAGTGTTCATTTGTAAACCAGACTGAACCCATTTCAACAAAGATTAGGAAAAATTGGCCTAATTATGGATGATGATCTAATACAATTTGGCCATATTTAATGGAAGTCAGAAGCAGAAAGTTGCATGGTGTGTCAAGTTACAATATCTGGACGAATGGATCAGTGATTTCTTAGGTACTAAGCTCCTCACATATTTCTCAATTCTTAAAAAGTTCATTAGATTCAGCAGCTGAAGATCATTGAAAGATAATTTGAAATCACCATTTCTTGAGGAACCCCCCACCCATGTCTAACAAAACCCAGGAAAGTATCTGGAAACAGGCCAACCAGGTTTTACCAAAGTACCCACATTGTCTTTGATTTACTCAAATTTTTTGTCAATAACATCAAACGCAACAATCAGCTCTGCAGCTGTAGAGCTCAGTCCTGCTCCACTCTCAATCAATAAGACTGACTGGAAAAGCAGGCTGGTTTAGACCCCAAAGGAGTACGCTTCCCTTTGATGATAGGCTGGCAAGGGTCCAGAGAGGTTCTGTCAGAATGAGGGGCATACTTAACCTGGGTTTGCTTGATCTCCTCTACCTAGAACTGTAAGCACAGATCTTAGCAGAGATAATTCACTGGATAAGATCATGAACTGATTTTTTTCAGTGTTAAATTCCAGTAAGAGGGATGGACTTGGGAGGTCCATACTGATGCCTTTTTCTGGTCTTGGGAATGAAAAACCAGACACGGTAGAAGGGTTGGGGGTTAATTACCTCAGTATTTTAATAGGAATTCTGTCTGATGCACCCCTTTGTCGAGGTGGAAGGCATCGCGGTGCCCACCATGCATGCCTGCCCTTCACTGTCAATCAGTATAAATTTTATAGACCTAATACATTAGCATATCTACCTAAGTGGCCCAATAAGGGGCTTGGATAATCTAATTTCTAGGTTACAGAACACATTCTACTGCAGGAGCCATGGCTCGTCAAGATAGGAGGATGTTTGGTCTCCTAACTCTACAAAACCTTGGAACTGTGCTGAATTATCAGACTTAAAGGAGTACAAGCATGCATGCTAATACTTGTGGATACACAGAACTGTGTAAAAGGTACAGAAAGGAACAGCAAAAGTCCTTTTGGCATCAATGCAATTCCACCTTTCCAAGCAGGTTATTCAAAGACCAGAGTTGCCAAGTCATTTAACACAAAACCTTGGAGAACTGAATCTGTGTCATAGATCAGATAAAACCATCTGAAAATCATGTTGGTGAGAAGAGAAGCATGAGAAGGAAAGGGCTCAAGCAGTTGTGAAAGCTCTTAATCAAGATAAGTGATATTTCAGAACTGCAAGGGGTGTTTAAAACAGATTTTAGCTTTCCCCTGCTTTGACTAAGCAGCATCTTTTAGGGGTGTTTCATGGTCCAGCTGTCCCCCTCTGCTCCCAGATGGTGCTTGTGGACAATGCAGGACTGAGGCACCCACCACAGTTCTCCTCCTGCCCACTCAGGAGGACACAAGAGAACCATTTAAAGCCCCACAGAGAACAAATCAGGTGCTTGTCAAGGCAAGGAAAAGGTCAAAATCCATCTGACTTGGTGAGAGGATGGAGCAAATTAGACTGAGGCCATTACAGGTGTTACTTTGAGCATGATACTTCAGAGCTTCCTACTGGAGTGATGAAACTTTGGGAAAAAGGACCACATAACACACACCATTCACCTATTAGTTATTACATATTCTGTCCCCAAGAAGTCCTCTGCAATGACTCATCAGAAAAGCCACATCACAGTGACACTCACCCCATCTGTCCTGTCACTGCAGAGCACCTGCTTTGCTTGGTGTGTGAGCCAGAGGACTTTGGGGGATGGTGGCACTTGATTGCAGCAGACAGCCTGTGCAAAACCATCAGAAACAAACCCCTGGCCTTTCCTTCCAGGACCTCAGGCTTTAATCTGCTGAAACAGCACATTCGACCTTAGAGGCAGATGAAAACTTTAAAATGTCTCAGTGGCTTCCAACACTACCTGATAAACCTGGAAGTTTTGTAGTATGAAACAAGCAGGCTTCTGTAGCTTAATAAACAAGGAATTACACCAAGCCATAACAGGAGAGTAAGATATGGTTTGGGATTTATTCCTTTCATTCTTGGAAAGCCCTATGCATAGTTAACTTACAGCATTAATTATCTTTTGCATTAACATAAAGCTGTAATTGAACAACTTACTAGTAAAGATGAAAAACAGACTTGCCATGTAGTGTGTAAAACAGCCATTCTGCAGAGTGGCAAAGTCATGCACCTTGCAAAGAGTCCTACTGGCTATCCCAACTAGATATGCTCTAGTAATACTCAGTTGCACACATTCACAGAGCTTGTGGCTACATGGTGCAGGCTGAATTCCTGCCAACGGCTCCAGATATAGATAGAAAATTAAGTTGAAAAGCTTTTTCCTCAATAATTCCACCAAGAGGTTTGGAGCAACAAACCAATTACTTTTCCTCAAACTCTGCAGGCCTTTAAAGATGTAATAACTCTCAGTACTTGGACTCCAAAGGGAATAACTCACAACACAAAGCAGAAAGCTACAGGGCAATGCCAACACCAAAGAGTATTTCAGGTGTTTCTGCTGGAGTGTGCCTCGGGTTCGAAGACCCCCTGGAATTGAGGTGATCTTCAAGGGAGTAGCAGCCTACCACAGGTCAGAAAACTCCTCAGACTGGGAAAACATACAGAAAATATGCTGCAAATTCTTTCCCTCTGTGCAATTGTGCTGTGGCATGTTCTGGTAGCCGTTTATTCTGGAGAATCCATGTAGAACACACTCCCTACGTGTAAGCCACAGATGGCTCTTTGCTCTCTCTCCAAACAAATGCCACCACACCTTGGGGTTCATTTGTCCCCACAGCTCTGATCTACTTAAAGCCCAAGTCTGAGACCTACTTTTATTTTGAGGGGGTAGTCATCCAGCCAACAGTTGCAAGGAAGATTTAGCTTGCAGTCAATATATTCTAAACGGTCAAAAAAGAAGAAAGGTACTTCCTATCTTTCCACCTAATCTCATGCTTTCTAAATCAGATTTAGGAGTGTCCCATGTTTGGAATGGGCAGGACTCTAGACCATGCTATAAACACAGATGAGGGAGAGCCAAGTTCCTGGATTCAGAGGCATAAAGCCTGGGCTGCACAGCTGCTGGAGGGACTGGCCAGTGCTGGGAGGACCCGCTGGGAGGACCCTCTCACAAGTGATGCCAGCACACATCTCTGAGGACGGGGCTCACCTGCACAGGAGTGCTGTGCCTTCTACCTCCTGTCCTTAGCAGAGCGCCAGGCAGGAGAGAGCCAGGGGAGTTGGGGAGCACTGGACTCCTGCCTGCCCCTGCCCACAGGCTGTTCCCAGGGGCTGCCTCTCACGCACACAGACATCCCCCAGGGTAGGCAGAAGCTCTCCATTATCCAGCTCACTGGGAGCTCCCAGTTCCCCTCTGCACCTTAATGAGCATTAAGGAGTGAAGAAAGCTCCCAGAACCAGACAGGAACTGCAGAAGTGTATTTCCTTCTCAGAGAGTGATCTTGGTTTTCTTTAATTAATATATCAGAAGAAAGCAGTGGAGAAACATGCCTTGTTATCTGGCTCCTTAGATGGTAGCCTTTGGTTCATTAGCCTGAAAGCCTATCAGCTGGATAACAGTATTTATTCCATATAGAATAATGATCTACTTTAAAGGAATATGGTATCGCCCATGCAGGAATGAATTCAACCATTATTCACAGTTTAAACACACACTAACCCATGTAAGTGAGAGATACAGATATTAAAGGATTCAAAAAAAGTAGGTCCTGGGAAGAAAGGCAAAATCTAGGTACTCGTACCCTGGAGCTACTACAGATCTGACTGTACATTAATTACCCATTAGTTTCAAGTTACACTACACAGATTCAGAGCCTTTGCTCTTTAGCCATATTTAAAGGAAGAAGCAAAATGAAAGCTAAGCATGGTCAGCCCCACTTTTGAGGTCAGTAAGAATACTAACATTAGATTTGAAGCATTCTGTCTCGTTGGAAAAAAAAGTTGTTGTACTGATATTTAAAGCACACAGTCATTGAATTAGTTCAGAGCTATGCAGTAGCAGATAGCTCCACAGACACTTTAACAGCCCCTTCAGAAATACTATGATTTTAATCTTACAAGCCTGCAAGAGCAATATCTATGCACTGTTCAACCTATATTGTTGACAATAAAATCATAAAAAAAGACACTTTAAATATGCAGTAGCTGTGTCTGAAAATTAAATATATCAGCCATTAATTTTCCCCCCAAATTACTAAAAAGCAACAGTCCACACTAAAGACTAACTGTTTGTAAAATTGGATTTTTAAAGATGAAGTCTTTTTTAAGCCAAGGATGGTCAAAAGAAGTATTAGAACAATTCTACAACTGGAAAAAATAAAGCTGCTTAGCTAATTCACCTCACTAAACCAAAAATGGATTTATGCTGCTCACATCAGTGTTTCAGATATTGCAGTTTTAAAGAGTGGGGATATTACATTAAACCCCACAAAATGTAAGGCTCTGGAGAAGCAGGGCCATAGGTAATGAGATATTGATCCTCCCACCTCAAGGCGAGAGCACGCACAGGGCTAGCTGAGGCCTGACCGTGGCCATCGCCAGCCACAAACTGAGCTCTGGCCCCAAACCAAGGACACCTCCTCCCGCACAGGGAGCACACAGGACTCAGGACAAATGCCCATCTCATGGCAATTTGTTTCTCCAGCCAGGTCCAGGCAGGGAGAGCTCTATGATGCCATCTCCATCTCCCTCTGCTGCTCTCCATGACATGGGTGCAGAGCCCTGGCTGTGCTGGGGACACCGCGGGTGCTCAGCACAGCTGCTCCAGCTGTAGGGACACAGCTCTGCAGCTGAGGACTCACAGGCCACCACCTTACCACTTTTTAGTGGGGGAAAACAACCTATTTGAACTTGACATTTCAAAGAAAATTGTTTTCCAGCCAACCAGCTTACAACTTCCTTAGCTTAACGCAGTCATGTCCCCTGTCCCAGTGCAAAACCCGACTACTCAGAGGCTCCAACCAGAGCCACCCTCCCTCGCCTTCGTTGTGCTAGTGAGAAACCACATCAGCTGCTAAGTGGCCTAATGCAAACTGATGTGGCAGTTTCAATTCAATTGCCACCACACAAGCAACGCTGTAGCAAAAGTCACGGCGGTGATTGGCGTCGGCGGGAACTGGCATTGTCACCCCTCGTGCGGTGCCATGAGGGCACGGGCCTTGCTGCCTCCGCGCAGCTCCAGAGCTGTGTGCGGCTCCATCACGGCCTGCCAGAGCAGCACACGCCGTCCCCGGCCTGAGGTGCAAGGGAGTACTTCAGGACAGCCAGCCCGCTCCCTCTCACAGCTGCTAAAACTTCAGACAGCATCCCTACACCGCAACCGAGACAGGGAAGGCTGAGATTTGAGATTGTCTGCAAGTGTTTCAGCGAAAGGAGCTGTAGCAGGTTGTTGATGCTCCATGGGGTTGGGGGTGAGGCTCAGTTCCTTTTTAAACCATTAACAGGGTAAGGATGGCACACAACACTGTGGTTCACTGGTATATAAGCATCTGTGGTTCCTTCCTGTGTTATTACTCATTAGCTGGCTCTTAACTAATTATAGTTTGTAACTTCCATGAAATTCAGCAGCGATAAGCAGCAGCTGGACAGCTTGGCCGGTGAGCCCGTGTTCACCGCAGACCGGGCAGGCAGGTGAGCGAGGAGCACCCGGCCCCACAGCACTTCCCACACACACCAGGCAGCAGCAGCCACCTCCAGCAGGGAGCTCAGAGCCCCCAGCACCAGCGGGCTCTGCCCCTGTTCCTTCAGGCACAGCATGCTGCTCCCTCTGGTACCCAGTCTAATTTTAAGTCACTGGAGTGGCTGCATATCTACCAGCTCTCCGGGGAGCTTATTAAAGAGTTTGGAAGAGCTGCATTTGGGAAGTTTGCCTTTACTCAGTTTTATCTCACTGCTCCTGGACTCTTTCAGACCATTTCCACGTAGCTCTCTTCCCTCTTAATTTTCAGTGTTTAGGCACTTACCAATGTCGGCGGCAAGCTGTTTACTGCATCAGTGACACCTCTGGAACGTCCACACCTGGGAGCAGCCCCTTTGTCCCCTTCACTCCAGCAGGACAGCCCTGCAGCCTGCCCACATCTCAGCCAGCAGCCAGACTCTGCTCAGTTTTATCACCCTTTATCACCTGGGGCTGTGTCACTGCCCACACCAACTGTGCCCAGCCCAGTGTCCTGGGAACCCACAGTTTAGCTGCTGCTCTTTGCACACTTCTAAGCTCAAGGCATGGGGTTCATGCTTTCCCTCTTTAAAAAAAGCAAAAATGCCATTTTCCATACTCTCTGCTAGTGAGGGACACCGAGGTGCCTGCTGATGTCCCTCAAAACTCCCACACCCTTCTCAGCCCCTGCCTAAGGGCTCCCACCTGCACCCCCAGGGAGCTCAGCTGTGTGCTCTTGTCTGCCCCAACCCCCTCACTTTTACTGCTTCTGCATTTCTTTCTACTATTCCTTGCATAAACGTGGAGTAGTTTTGCTTTCAGACCTGAATTCGTGTTTCTCCAGGTTAATTTTTTTTATTCTTGCCCATATTTTCCTCTGTTATTTCTGTCTTCGGTGATGTTTGCAATAGCTACTAATGTACTGTCATTTGCAAATGTAATTAGTGTGTTTACTTCTTTCTTTCTTTAGCTCATTAATAAAGATGTTAAATAAAAATATGCCTTCCTCTGCTAACAACATCCTCGAAATAGTTAGGAAGATGGGATCCGAAGGTAATAAAGAACTGTATTATTGGACAAGACTCTTCCTTGCATCTTTCACCGTTTGCCATGCTCATTATGGGCAATTAAAACATAAAACAACTTGCTCACTTCACACCCCAAGTAGTCCTCCTCCCTGTTCTGTGGCTGGATGTATAGGATACATAGATAAAGAGTAAGACCAGACATCAGCTGGTAGCTTGTTACAGCAGAAGCAGCAAGGTTTTCTCTGGTTTAGATGCAGAGGAGTGAAGTGTAGCCATTTGTTAACGTTTTTATGTACATGATCATTGTTTCCAGCAAAGGATGGGAGCGTGAGTGCTTTTAAAACTTTACTTACTGTGATTACTGTAGCTGTGTCCTGGTACAACAGCTTGTACATTTATTACACAACCATAATTCAGCATGTTGGCTGTGTCCACTAATGCATCCAGTATTTCCCATGACTCGCTAGCCATCCTTGTTCCTTTGATTTTTGACAGGTCTGGGAACACTCAGCAGTTCATGGCACTGGCTCACTGTTGGGACAAAAGGCTGTGCACTTCTTTTCACCTTCAGGAAAACGTGCTGAAATTAACTCATGGCTCTAGTGAGTTGGTGTGAAATGTAATAATACCAGTTCACCTTAGTTTTCTATCTGCTGAAGAGACAGCGAAGAAAAAACAAATGTTTATGGAAACAACAAAAAAAAACAAACCAAAAACAAAACACCAAGGAAAAGAAGAGAAACAGGCCCAAGGATAGGCAGAGGCTAGTTTATCAAATTAATCTCATTTCTTCATCTCATGCTCAGCTATTTAAACAGAATTTAAATAATACATTTATTTAAAGGAGAGCTTTATTTCTGAAGGCCTTCTGGCATTAAGGTGTGGGGAAACAGAAGTTGTCTTTTTTCTTTGTAATGTATGAAGGGAGACTTAAGATCACTGGATGCACATTTGGGTAATCATAAATTAATTGTAATGTAAACTTTCACAACATGTTCAGAGCATGTTGAGATTTTGTTTGATTTTGAATTGCTCCAAAATGACATCTAATTATATACTAGTGATTAACACGTTGGTTGCTACTAAGAAATAGCAACCAAGCAAACATTACAATTCAATATTTAAATTTACTGTGGGTTGAATTTGTTGGATATTTTGCCTATTTTTTTAATGCACAGAGGAAACATGGTGGTAAATTCAGATAGTTAGACAGATGCTGAGGCTGTTTTTCCTCATTTGTGAAAATTAGGGATTGCATCACTGCAGGTAGAGAGGCAAAGATGATCTTGATGGCTCCCTTTCTCTTCTTTCTACCTTTTTCTTCTCCTGCCTTTTTGCCCCCCTCCTGGGACACAGCTGAGTATGGGACCTGCCCTGCAGGAGTGGGGCTGGCTCTGCTGTTGGAGGCTCAAGCTCCCTCTGGGGCACGAGGCAGGAGGGGGGTGCTCAGCACTGTGCCTGGGTCATTGTGCCACGGTTCAGCAGCGCTCCTGCCCAGGGCAGGGGACACACAGGGACACACAGGCAGTTCCACCTGGGCCAGCTCAACATTCCCTTCACTGCAGATGCCCCATCCTGAGTCCCCCTCTCCATTCCTGGCAGTTTGCCATTTCCCTAGGAAGACATCTCTCCTTCGACCCGAAATCTTCTCTGAAAGTAGAATTGGGTCTTTGGCACTTGAGTGATTCATCAGTTCTTCATTTCATATTTCCACCCTTTGTGGTTTGGATGAAATTATTCAACCAAATAGGAAAAATCAGTAGAGTTAGAACAATATGGGCTGTATTGTGATTTATTTTTTTTTTCCTGATAAAAGGGGAAGTGTATGTGCTCCTCAGCTGTAGCCAAAATCTGGCTGATGCCTACCTGGTCTGAGAGAGTGCTAGGGGTGAGGACATGGTCTCATATAGGACTAAAGCATATGCATGCATGTAGCTTTGACTCTGTTATCCCTCATTTAGTGCAGTACTTCTTTGAAATAAAAGTTTCTGAAGCATTGGGGTAAAACTATTTTCAGTGTGAACTGTAAATAAAGATTTAATGAGGACTGATTTTCATCTGTGAGTCAAATGCTGTCCCACATTAGCTCATTTTTCCATTCTCACTGGAGTGAGAATCACTGCCCCCAGCCCTAGTGCTTTTGATGTTAGCTGGAGATTAGCAGTGGTCTGAAATGGAAGAAATGAGGCTGGGAGTTCTGTGGAGACACCGTTCTCCAGTTTGGGTTAAGTGAACAGCCTCACGTTTCCTGACTGTGTTTGGGCGATTGCTGTCACATCCGAGGTGCCACGGGCTGTGTGACAGTGCTGGGTGGGACTGGCCAGCACAGGCAGCAGATCACCTTCTCTCAGCCTCTACCCAAGCACAGAATCACAGAATGAGTCAACTAGGTTGCAAAAGACCTTGGAGATCATCAAGCAGTAGGAGTTTCACCAGGGCAAGGCACACCTTTAGGTGTTCTTCCATCCAACAGGAACCCAAAGCACTGGGCAGCCTCTCCAACTTCTCCTCCCACTTCTGTCAAACAGAAATATTGACAGGATCAGCCAAATTTTTTCATTAATTTAAGCATTTATGATGTAATTGCAAATGCAGGCAGTTGTTCAACTGACTCTTGCTCAGGTGGAGATTATTGAACTCCTTGCAGTGCATTCAACATGGCCATGAGGCTGCAGGCAGGTGACTGTTTCCTCTAAAGCAAATGCCACTGACCACCAACACGACACTCAGGTAGTGGCTCTGCTCCTTCTGAACATTAGAAATGTTTTAGCATAACACCCAGGAAGGAGTAGGTGTTAAAGAATCAACACATATAACGCTACATCAAGGTGTTTCTCCTATAAATCAATAGCATTTGGAGGCTTTAGCTCACTGGAAGAATGGGTTGGAACAATGGCTTAGGAAAAAATTAACAAGTCTTTCAGTGTTTGAAATCTCATTGAAAATAAACCTCTTCCTTAGTGCATAGGCAAGCTGGGTTTGGTGATGCCAGGACCACCAGAACAGCTTGAGAGGAGACACCCAGACGGCAGCTGCTGTACAGATACAAACACGTGCTCGACAGGGAAAATACACCTTGCTTCAGACCAGCAGTGCAAACACTGATGGAACACCAGCAGCTTTGGAGATACCCGCACTTTTCACTTCTTTATGGAAAAACGTGAGTTGCCTTCCCCAGGAGCAGCCCCTCACTGAATGCTGCTCCCATGGCACTGGGTGCTGGCATAAAACCAGCAGCACAGCCAGGACAAGCACAAATCAGGAGCAGTGGTTCCCTAGAGAGGGAATGTACCATAGTCACAGATATCCTGGGAGAGACCTTTAACAAAAGAGAGATTTTCTCTTTTGGGATTAATAGTGCCATTTTTCTTTATTACTCCACGTGTGTTTCACTCATTCATGCATCAGCTTCTTTCAAACAGAAAACAAGTGAGAAAACCACCTTGCAAGAATAAAATCTTAAAAACAGTAAGGAAGACAGTGGTACAACCTAAAGAGAAATCAGAAATTCTGTGTTGCAATCTCACACAACTGAAGTATATGTTTTCTCCACAAATTCTCTTTCAAAGAGAAGGTGGGTTTTGCCTCTACCTTCACTAAGAATAGACCTGATTCACCATCAAATTGTTTAAACTTTACACAGCCGAAATTTCAGGAGTTTAAGGGATTCATCACATCCCATGGCTCAGATTTTCAATCCCTTGGTCCATATTTAGGCTCCTCAGTAACTCACTGAGGTTCAGAAATGCTGTCTATCCACTATTGATTTTTCTGTGGTGTGGAAAATCAGACACTTCAGGACACTTCTTTTGGAGTTAAGGGATTAAATAAGGTTCCTATTAAAAGAAAAACTACAGGGCATATATGTTTGTGTATATACACACAAAGTTAGTACATATATATAAAAGTGATTATCAATTTCAGTCCTTTATAATTTAAAACATTTCAGTTTTCATTCACAACCCCATGTTCAGCACCTTTTTTTAGAGATCAAATTTTTCTTCAGCTTCATCTACTGAGATGTAACTTACCTGCTACTACTGTCTGCACGAGGCAAAGCTTGAGGTGTCTGTCTGTACAAATAATTGATATGTAATAAATAGAAGAAAATCTTGTTTCCAGCCTTCTTCATATTGTGAGAAGCAAGTAAGATTTACTGACTGGGAGCACGGTGATTTCACGGATTTCGTTGCAGTATCAGTAAATGAACATTCTCAGGTACATCTGTTGCACAATGCAGGGCTATAGAGGGCTGGTATTGTTTCAAATCATCAAAATTCTAGGAAAAGCATAAATAGTTAACCCCGAAGAGAAGATTGACTGCACCTATGTTAAAATAAATAAATAAATAAAAGAATTCTCAGTCTTCCAAACCCTGGGGGCAGATCTGCCATCAGTAGATGGCATTTGATTTACACCAGCAGTGGAGAGCCCCTCAGCTTCTGAGTGCGTTGAGTTTGGCTTCTCTGCCTGCACTCAGCATCCTTCCACGTGGCTTGGTGGATGAGTAATATAAATTCTAGTCATAAACAAAGAAAAAACCAGAGTGACAGAGAATTTGATGAACAATTTACATCTGTGCACAATTTTTCCCTCTGTTGGCACCACTGAAATGCGTGATCTTTTATCTTTAGCCTTCAGTCTGTTTCCCCAGTCCTCCTGGTTGCAAGCAGTGCTGTAAAACCCTTAAAATATTAAGAAAATTACATCTGCTACATCTTACTTTAAATATGGTGTTCAGTCTTTGTAAGTGTTACTTTGTACATGAAATGAATAGCTTGCCCACCAGGTAAAGGACGTTTTGTTGCTTACCATGTCTGTCTTTGCACAACATGTAGTACACGGGCATAAATAACAGTGTGTTATATAAATAATTGCATGTATGAAGGGCTGTAAAACACCGAAGATATATTTGTACTTTTACTTATGAGAACGTTTTAAAAATGATTGCTTTGTTCACTGCGTGGTTTTTATGTGTTGAATGTGGTGCACGCAGAGAACATTTTCCAAAGTTGTTTTTTTTTTTCCCTTTCCTCCAGGTCACACTAGCATTATAGTTAGCAAATTGATAAGGTTCCACTGTTAAGCTTTATTACTTGTGACATGAGCCTATGACACTTTATAAAAAGAAGTAATCCAGAACAATCTCTAGGTAATTAACACCTAGATAAACAAACATAAATTTCTATATTGCATTTATTTGGACTACCACTCAAATACGCGTGAACCATGCTTTTTTAATTAAAAGATAAATCTATGTGACACTTAGCCTCAAACTTAATTATTCAGCATAGTATAATAAAAAATAGAGCCCATTAAATGTGTCTTGCTCTGTATTTCTGTATTAACAGCAAAACAGTTCACTCTGGGATCATTTAAATTTTCTTCTTCCTCTTTTCCTGTGATTTCCCTATTCACTGAGAACCTTTGGTTAAAAAAAAAAAAAATACCCCAGCAAAAAGCCCCCAAACAATACCCTGAGCAACACCAACAGGTGAGGAGCCACAGAACTTCTCACAGCCCCTACAACACTCAGCTGGGTGACATTTCTAACACGACATTACACCACAGCTTCATTCTCCCTCCTCTCCCTCCCAGGCTTCCCGATGGAAACATACTGTGGTGGATCATGCCAAGCAGCGATATCCAGAAATGGAAATCACAATAGTTATGAATAATTTCACTGGGAGCATGCTTACAATACACAAGGTGAGGTTTTTATAATATACTGTTACTATACAGATGTTAAACAGATAGGGGAAATATTCAATTCCCAAATCACAATAGACAGAGGGCTTAAAGTCCTTATAAAAGTTTCAACGAGAAACGTTATCTTGGAGCTGGCAGCAGCCTTCAGATGTTAGGTGGGAAGACTCTTGTCAGGACACCCAGCATCTGTGTGAGGAAGGCTGCCTGTCAGCTGTGGGAAACAAAACCCACAGACTTCAGTGGGACAACCCTTCTTCTTTCCCACCTTCTTCCCACCTGCCTTTGCAGCTGATGCAACCCCACACTGTGGTACAGGGCCACTGGTGGTCATTTTTAGAGTTTCCTGGAGGATATCTGTGCCTTTCAATGCCCTGTTCCCAGCAGAACTCCGGGACCATAAAGGAGACTGTGTTTGTAAGCATTTCCATGGAGGTGCAATGAGACGGTTATCGCTCCTTAATCAGGTTTTCACATTTTCATTTACCAGAAACCAGAAAGCAGGAAAATCTTTGGGAGACACCCCCCCTACACACTGCTCTCTCCGCAGACAGTTCTTTTTCCCTGGATTCAGGGCACAGCAATTACCTGAAAGGAAAATGATCCTGTTGTGAGGCAGAGTTCAGCTCTGAGCCTGGAGCTCATCTGTCCTCGAGACACATTTTTACATGCTGCCATTTTGTGCCTAGGAAGGATTGTTCCCCCCAAGACAGGGTGTGACACAAAAAAATTTTCATTAACTTCTTGGGTTTTGATTAAAATTTGATGCATTGCAGATTTTATTCTCTGTGGATGAAGAGACCTGTGGCATTTGCCCACAGACCGAATGTGGCACCCGCTCTGACTCCCCTGGCTGCACAGACTCTCCACCAGTTCACCAGTAACAGCAACTCCTCACTGTAAGTCTCAGCCACTGAATAACTGAATCTCTATGATTCTACACTTTAATTCTTAACCCTTCTGACAAGGTTTGTACCTTTCTCTACTGGAGAATTCAAGCGAGAATATAACTTATTATTGTGGGTATGACTGGCTTAATTTCACATTAAAATTTCTCTTTTCTAAACATGTTTGCTTTCTCAGCTTTTTTTGGAGCAAGGCCACATTCCTCTCTCCTCCCCATACTCGGTGTAGTTTCTCAGATTTGGTGCATCTTTTTTTTTGATGTTAATCATCCTTACTTTTCTAAGTGAAAAATCCTTTAATTTATTTGCTTTTAAACATGCAGGTAAAACCTTAAAGGGGAAGAATAAAGATTCACCCAGGAGAATGGGAGCACTCTTGCTCTTGGTACATTCTTTGAAGTGTGAGCAGCTTTCTTAACATGCACCACAACAATAAACCTCACAATTTTCTAAAGCCAAATATATGATCTATACAAACAATCTTTTTTAATGTGAAAACATGACTTTATACATCATAGTGTATGATACACACTTCAAACACTTTCAAATCAAAGCTTGATAGACCCCAAGACTTTTTCTATAGTACATAAGTAGTAGTATATAAAACAATTAATACTACATGCTAAAACAGATTTCCACAGTCTTTTAATTAAGCACAATATATATAATATATATCTGTATATACTGTATATAGATTTGTTCAGATTAATAAGTGGACTGAGCACACACACCCAGCATAATACACTCCAGTAACTGCCTAACAACTGTGAATTTACTGGCATTATTTTTTTTTTCTTTTTAAATCTGACAAAGCTGAAGAAAATAATGTTTTAACTGTTCCTAATAAACATAAGCAAGTAGGAAAACTTTTTTTTCAGAGGTAGAGGTTTTATTGCGTAAAACACTGGATAAAACTGTACTGCTTCAAAGACATTTTTATTCTAACAGCAGAAAGAAAACAGTCATTGCTGAAAAAACAATTTTTAATACTTCTATACCAGAATAAAGTTCTGTCAACTGATGTATTATAATAATAAATAATGACCAAGAATAAACTTTAAATACAAAGTTTTCTAATTGTTACAAGCATAGCAACAAAATCCTCTACTCTATTGATCTCAGATTTCCTCCAAGATAGAAATTTTTCTTTGTGTAGGAATGTAGACAGTATTATGACCAGTATCACAGACTACAGAAGTTACAGAGAAAAAACTTGACATGTTTAGATATGAGAAGCATGATGATATTCAGAAACTGACAATGCATCACTGCTGCTGTCACTTGTTTGTATTACAAGTTACAAATGTTCTGGAAAAAAGGGCTATGTCAGAGGGGAGGATAGGGACAGTAGCACCCGACCAAATGGAATCAACACACACATCACAAGGAGCGGGAGATGTTTCCAGTGTCACAAACAGAATTATTGCCTGTCGTATCTGAAAATGCTCAGAAGACACAAAAGAATACTGAAAGAGCTCAAAAAGTGCAAGAAATGGAATGTGGGGGGTGGTTTTGTATTTTTTTCTCTCATTTTTTCTTTTTTTT
>VZTJ01003885.1:585764-607255 GCA_013397795.1 Orthonyx spaldingii | reverse complement strand
AAAAAAAGAAAAAAAAAAAAAGAAAAGAAGAAAGGACTCTTCCTGACAGTTCAGGAGTGATGTGATATGCATTGCAATTGTAGTAAAAAGCATTAGACTTAAGGTGGGTGAACTCGGGGGGCAAACTATGGTGTGCATCTTTCCCTGATTAAAAACTGAGACTAGAGGACAATAGATTGGAGCTGAAATAATCCTGTTGTGGAGCAGTGTCCTATCAAGTCTGTGACTGAGCATGTGGAGAGACTTTGCAAACCTCTGGATGGAAGCTGACAGTCTAAGGAAGTAGAACAGCAGAAAATAATAAATCAAAATTAGCCAAAATGACAACAATGATGGCTGGACTCAAGAGACCATTTTTAGGATGTATGGATTTCCCCAGGAGGTGTGATGACTTCCAGCACCTGCTGGAGCCGCTCCTCTAAAAGTGATCTACACCTCCCAGGATCAGACCCAGCAAGAGTGGCAGTGGTGTGGTGCCAGGCTCACCATCTTCTCAAGTTTTGACTGAATTTTAGGGAGCACATGGAGTGTGGATAAGAGATAACTTCTGGCCAGGATGGAGAAGTTTTCTGCAGGCCCGTATTAAGAAAAATCCCTCAGTGTTTGAAACTAGTCCACCTTTTAAAAAATAAATGCTGCTTCATTAATTTAGGCTTTGAGGAAAAAAAAAAGTAGAGTTTGTTTTCTTTTCTTTCAAGTTTGTGATGTGATATGTTGCTTTGTGACACTTCATGTCAGGCTGCATCAGTCACATCACGTTAGGTTTCATAACATGGCATGACTGATGCAGCCCAACATGGTGCATCAGCTGAACAGGCAGAAACTGTAGGTTTTGAGAAAGACATGGATCTCAGTCAGGGGTTTAGGGCCACTTAAATGAAAGTTCATCTCAAGTAGGGGCCTTGGATTTAAACAAAGCCATTGCCCAAGAGTTGTTAAAGATTCAAGTATATGCCAAACCCAATCTTGCTTTGTCTAATCTTTAAAACTCAAAATGTGTTATTGGAACACATAAAAAGTCAATGTCAATGAAGTGGCACTGGGTTACTCACTGTAATCCAAACACTGCTAATAGTTACTAATTTATTAACTTTGATATGGATCCATTATTTAAGATTAGCACAAAGGAATACACAAACGAGAGAGAGAAAGAGTGATGAATACTAAAGTCTTTTTCATTAAAAAAATCATTTACATGGTCAAGCCGCATTAATTCTCCACTTCTAAAAATATTTGATCGGCATCCAAATTCTATAAAATTTCCACAAAGAAACATCTTATTTTTGTGGTATTACAGGCACATATGTAGGGGTTTGCACTAAAACGTAAAAATGGGCATTGAACTAGTCACATGAATAAGATCAGGAATTTATTCCAGATTGTTAAAAGTGTACTAATCACAGCAAAATCATGGCTTTCTCCCAAAGCAGCAAGAAAATGGTAATTTGAAAGAAAAATGCCAATAATACATCACACACAAGCCGTCTGTTGTCCCCACTACAGCACTTTGTATTATATTGCATATGTGTACATACATACACAGATACACGCATACAGACACACACACACGATTTAATGCATAAATTTAGAGAAAAGGCAGAAGAGCAATAACATGATGAACAGAAAACAAATGCTGTGCAATGTACTATAAATTATAATTAAGCTCTGAATAAAATGTGTTTCTTAGATATGACATTTGTTCCCTTAAAATGCAAAAATGGCCATGATTATCTGACAGAATGTTTTCCTTAGATGGCCAATGGCTATAGCACTTACTGAGATGCAATACGGCAAACTCATTTCAGATTTCTTTGCCTGGTTTAAGAATATCCTTTTGGTGAAAATCAAAAATAACAGCAATTACCTCTTTAAAACAAATTATTCCCTCGCAAAGAGATACTCGACGAAGCCTCAAAGGCTTGAATTTCTCGGAAACAAATCTCTTTAGCTGGGATGTTGGACACTGAAGATCTGGACTCAGCTTCCTGGGCTGCTGCAGCAATCCCCCAGGGGCAGGGCCAGCTCTGGCCAGGCCGGGCACTGGTGCAGGGCTCAGGGTGGGCAGGTGGGCAGTGCCTGCTGCTGCACCGGGACCTGCACCAGGCTGCTGCTGGAATGCTCCATGTAACGGCACTTCTGCTGCCCAGCAAAGCACTCACACCTTCAGTGAGCCCGCACGTCCCCGGGAGGAGCTGCTCTGCATCCCTTTTCCCCGCACAAGCTGCTATTTGAGGTACCAGCATCTCTAAGCAGATGAAGTGTGTGCTGCCTCAGAGCTAACAGCAGGCAGCGATGGCCGGGTGCTTCCTGTGCAGGAAGAGGCTTTTTGAGCATCTCCTGTCCTCTGGCAGTGACTGCTGGGCTGAGCTCCTGTCTCTCTCAGACCACAGCCTCCAGGTCCCAGGCATCTTGGTGAACACTGCCATTTGAAAGTATATTAGAGCATAATAACAAGCATTTGCAAAGGGAAAACTATTTTCATTTAAATCTTGGCTGGTGTGATTTCCTTTTTTTAACGTATAAATTTTCATAAATACATTTCCTATCCACGGCAAACATCCCAAGTACTGTATGCATTACCCAGGAGAGCAGAATGGCTCTAAAGCAGCCATTCAGATCTGGAGCATAACAGTATGGATGGGAAAATGCTGAATAAATATATTTGTCCAATAGACAATAATGGCTCTGATTGAGCCATTCCACTTTATTGGTCTCAAAATATGCATTTTATGAAACTCCCAAAATACCAGACAGATTAAAGTACACCCAATCAGGTTCATATCTGTAATAAAAGTTTTTATAAAACAATTGAAAAGTATATGTTTATTTACACACAGGTCCAAGACCAACCAAGATGATCTTCTGGGAAAACTTCAATATTCTGTGAAGTTTATATGTTTCTTAGATTACCAAAAAACAAACAAACAAAAAAAAACAAAACAAAAACAAACAAAAAACCCCAAAAAACAAAAAACAAACAAAATTAAATTTTAAAAACTCTACTTCATGTTGACCAAGAAAAGTCATTAAATCAAAAAGCCTTATCTGAGGTTATTTTGAGGCTTTTCTCTGGAACTACATACCAAAAAAAGCAGAAATGCCTGGATTTTAGGACGGCCAGGGAAAATTTTCAGCCACCAAGGCTCAGGCCTTGGGTTACATGTTTCCACTGGGATGTCTAAAGCAAGGGCAGCCCCCTGATCACTCTCCATTCAGCTGAATTCCTTCCTTACCAGGCTCAGTCCTGCAGAGTCCTTAGAGGTAATCAGAGGCATTACCCAGAACAAAAGGTGGAGTCTGCTCTTAAGGTAGTGCCTTATACCATGCTTGGTGTTTCCAAATAGGTATTTCAGCTTGCTGATGAGTACACTAAAATGCTTAATGATAACACAGAAAAGCAAAAGTTGGTGCTGCACTTTGCTTTTAACATGTATTATTAAAATATTACATTAATTTCACACATTCCCCTAAAATAAAAACTGCACGTATAGTAACTATTCAATTCCTGTCTCAAAAGGTTACAATCATGAATTATCACACACTGAAGTTTCCTTTAAAAGCAAAAGAAGAAATAAAAACCACCAACAAATCAGCCCTGCTATGTAAAACAGCCAAGTGCAGGTTAGTGTGACACAGAGGTCACCTGGGCACTCCTGACAAAGAGAAATTCTACTGCTGTCCTTCACAGATATGGTTTTACCTTACTGAATGAATCACTCACAAAATTATGGAAAATATCACTAATTTAACATTTTTTACCTTTGTTATGTAGAACATGGAAATGATAATTATTTGGAGGCAGAGTGAGGAACTTGTTAGCCACCTGTAGTGCACTGAATACAAGGGAATTAGGAAATGGACAGTGAAATCACCAACGGTGTAACAGAGACTTGCAAGTCCAGGAAAAACAAACATTTCCCATTTCTTGCAGAGTTGGTAAAACAACAGGATCACTCAGCTCCAGCCACTTAGCGCAGAATTTGGTTCTTTTTCAGAAGAAGCTATTCACACAGGAACTTTTGATTTAGAAGGTAAAGGGATCTCTTCTTGGAAGAAAGGAAAAACCTCAGCAGAATAGCTGAAAAGGTCCTCCTAAATAAATATTAAACTTTACAGGAACCCTGTAAAGCTAAAATTTTGAGATGAAGGCAGAAGACTGTGCTTGCTCAGGAGCTGTGTGTCTCAGACCACTGCTGTGGGTGCACACACGGTGCCCTGTGCACGATGGCACCAGTTCAGCTTCTGACATGACAAACATGAGTTACGAGCCCGGAGCCTCAGCGGGCTCCAAACGAGGTTAGTGGGAATGCTGTCATTGATTGAGCTGGAAATGCCAGACTATCATTGTCCCATGCTTTGGGAAATTTAATTACATTTAATTTTTCATATTTATTTACTTTGGTTTATACACATAAGTAGAGGACAGAGTTTTTATCAAGGGCATAAGGTACCTGTTATAAAGAGCAGGCCAACTCTGACTAAAGTCATAATGGCAATGGTTACAGAAATCATAATCCTTTTCATAATCCTAAACTCACAGCAGCTTGTATTTTGACCAAGCTTTCATTTCCAGCCGTTTCCTCCCCTCGGGCACCAGCTGCTGTTCTCCCAAAGCCTGAGCTGTCCCTTCATCTCTGCAGCCAGGGCCTCTCCACACACGAGGGGAGAGGTACCCGAGCCCAGGGAGTGAGCAGGTTACAGCCCTCACAGCCTTCTCTCGCTCTTGTGCTTTGGGGATCCACATAGACTGCAACTAAGGAAACACATTCTGAAGGTAAGTGGCAGACTTTTCTTTAATATTAACTAACCCCAAGTTCTTCTGATCATCAAAATTACATGCTCAGAGTCCCACCCTTGCCTTTACTTACATATTTCAATTAATTGCTATGTCTATTCACTCCTTTACTTGTTTTAATCACTTCAATAACATTATATTCCCATTCTAACCCCCTTGAGCAAAATATCTCAGTTTTCCTACTAGGTCATTCACAAGTTTTCTCTCTAATGTTCTGTCATAATTTTTAATTGTCTCAGTAAATATTTATTATTTCAGGGAGCATTTACGACTTCTTGAACGAAGCTGTATTTGAATTTAATGTACCTATGATTTCCCAGAATAAATGCTATACTGGTGGCACTGGGATTTTAGTAAAGAGAACATTCAATTCAGAAGCTAATAAGAAAGACCTTGTTAGTGATGGTATTGTGCTACCAAATATCCTTTATTTCACCTAGCAATTCATAAATACAGTAGAACTTTCACTTCGGGCAGCTGTCTTGAGTTTATTTATTTGGCAGAATGGAATTTTTAAAATCCCATACTCAGCTTTCTAAATTTTTCCTGCCCACATTTCAGTGTGTCACATCCCCAGCTGGCCTAGAACTGGACAGTCACACAGCCTGAGCCACGCAAAGGCCTCCCCTCTGTGACAGCCCCGTAAGGACACCGGGTGTCCCCACCAGCTCCACAGTCCATAAATCACCCGAGTGGGAAGGGATGGAATTATCCACGTGCTATAATGTATATCCCACTTGCTGAAGTGGGACCCGAAGCTAGAGTATTTGTTTTTTGCATGTGTGATGTCACTTAGACTAACCCTGTTCTCCTTTCATTTTAGTTGTTGCTTTTTCACGTAACTGGGGCAATTTAGACGGCATTTTGTCACATTACCGCTTGTCATGTACCTCACGATTCTCTAACTCTAGCACTGTGTTAGCAGAGAGACTGAAGAAGAACAAAACACTTTAAGTAAATAAATATCTAGCTCACTAATAGCTAATATTTCAAATTATCCAGGAGTAGCTCACAACCCCACTAATCATTCTGCTAAAACATCACTACTATCTGTTTATGGGATTTGGTGAGTGGAGTTCTCAGAACCACTCATTATTGGCAATGCTTCTGCATTATGTGCCATCACAGCACAGAATTACCACGAGCACAGCCTGAGTGGGCACTCACAGCAGCCCACCTCTCACCAAGCACATTTCTGATGTAGGTGTATATACAGATAATGTCTCTGTAAAAAAATAAAGCAACTTATTTTTATCATATCCCATTCAACAAATCAGGGGCTCAAACAGTAAAAATTAGAAGGCTGCAAAGAGTAAATTGAGCATTAACTTTGCAGGACCTCTCCCTCTGGAAAGTGCTGTTGGTGGTGTCACAGAAAAAAAGTGTCTTTTTTATCAAGTCACAAAGGAAATGCTTTCTCCCCTTCTCCTTTTCTTTTCTATAAAAGGCTCTCTAAAATGAAAGGTGTCAGACTTTGCTTTTTCTTCTTGGCATGATCCAGAATGTATGGCTGAGGAATGACAGATGTCTGCAACCAGCTGCAATGAAGCATGCTAAAGTTTCAGTCTAATCCACTTATTTCACTGCAGTCACGTAAACCAAAACAAATGGGCAGTGCCTTACATTATAAAAACACAGCAGCATTACTTTGTTGCATAATGTAGCTGATACGCCATCTTTTTATCATTTTTCCTACTGCAGAAAGAATTCACCTCTTTATTAAAAACAGCCCCTGAAAGTTCTCCTGTTCTGCTTGCCTCTATTTTTTTCTTTTAGTGTCACAGCAGTCCTGCGATGCTCCATGCATTACTCAATATGCGGCTATTATAAAAACACCGTCATATTTTTCCAGGGAAGACTGCTTTTGTTTTTAAAAACGTGATCCAATTCAGAAGCCACTGGGCCTTATTCTGCTCTCATCCTTGCTGCCAGCCCGTGGCTTGAACCGATCTGTGCTGCTCTGAGTCAGGATTGGATCTGCCATCAGACCAGTGCATGTTTCATCTGTGCAAAAGCCAAATAACAAGTGCACCCAGCGCTTACCTTAACGGGTAAAAAACCCCCACGTGTCTGTTTTCTACTGATCAAACTGGAAATGCCATCAGAGACACAACTAACAGCCTTAATCTACCCGACTAACCTCGTTCAAAACCCTCCCATTTTAATGAGGAGGGAGACTCACTGCCAATGTGTTTCCCAAAGCCCTGAACACCCCCCTGTGTTTCGTTATGCCAGAGGGAGTATAACCTAAGTGAACATGGCATTGCTTCCTGGGAAGGGAGACCCTGCCTCACTCCAACATGTAGTGCAGCAACCTTTTGAACCCTCCCCTCTTTAATCCTTGTATGGAAAGGGAAAGGATGAGGAGTCATGTGGCTCCCTCCCCGCCAGCAGTTCCAACAGCTGGGAAGCACTCTTTCAGTGCAATTCATAAAAAAAGATGTGTTGGATTTCGCCGATGGCAGAATGGTGTACGATTTCTGGCCCTTCAGGCTAAAACAATAAATGCAAAGAGGAAAATTTGAGATTTCCCCCCTTAAACTTCCCACAACAACCTCAGCAAAACCACATGACTTGTCTTGTACAATCTCCCTGGTGTTTTCAGTGCTACTTTGGCAGGAAATCAGAATTACTGTTATATAAATTCCATCTGATGCCAGAGCTACCATCTGTGAGTAAAACTGCTTCACCTACGTCTGCCGGCAAAGCCACTCTCCCAGAGACAAGGGAGAAGGGGAAAAAAAATTTGATTAATTTGCAGAATGCTTGTGATTTGCTCATATATTATTATAACTGCTCATCAGCACATGACAAATTCCCAGCACTCCGCACAGGAACCCGTTCAGTTTCAGCAGTTTTTTGCGTCGGCACCTGACAGACTGCAGAGCCACTAATGACTTTCAGATGCTTACAAACAGTAATTCTATCTTCAGAATAAAAAGAAAAATCTGTAGGAAGAAAAGAGTAGAGTTAGTCTATTCCATTTCCTTCCTGTATATCAACATGATTTAACTCTTCGGGGCAGCAGTGGTTCCAGGATCACAACACGGCTGCTCCTTGCCTGTAAAAGACAAAGACTGCCAATCTCAGGGGAAAGGTGGAAGCAAAAGCCAGTCTCCGAAGGCTTTTGCTACACCAGCTCCACAGAGAGCCAGATACAAAGCAGGTAGCCCAGGAAAAGGCACACCTACCCTGCAGTACAGGGAGAAAATACATGCTCTCCCCGGCGCTCCCGAATTCCATGTCTATTTCCCTATTTTAATACTTCTGATAACCTTTTACATTTTCAGGGAACACATCTGCTTCCTAACTGCAGCTGAAATGTTTTTTTTCCCCCTTTAAAAGTATGATTATGCTTTCTGAAGCACTGTCTGTGTGCTTGATTGCCTGTTTCAGATTAGAGATTTTAGCAAGGAAACAAAGACTTCAGAGTGCACATCAGTCCTGCATATGAGAAACCACAGAAGGAATAAGCAATAAAATGTGATGCACCATCTGTCCACAAACAATAACCTGGATGTTCTGAAGGCTTACAAATTATTTAGCACACAACCTCACCGAATTATAGGACCCTTAAATAGAGCAATAGACTGGGAATGAGAACCTCTTCGATGTCCTTTTGTATTTTTTTTTCCTCAACTCAGCCCTCGATTGATTGCTGTCTGTTGAGGTATTTCTCAATGACTATTGGAGCAAGTTGATATTTATTAAGTAGCTCTCTGTAGAATATTTTGCCACAGATTTGAACAGTGGGGTATGCGCTGCCTCCCTGGCCCTAGCCTGCTGCAAACAGATTGTTAATCAAAAGACAGTCTAAAGGAATAGTCAGTTGGGAAATTCAGTCCTAGGGGCAAAATGCTGCCCTCGGTACTCATGCGCAACTCCTGCTGGCTTCCACGGGAGCTCACGGGAACGCTCAGGGAGGAATTTGACTTTATTAAGTACTAGGAGCTTTCTGACTGGACTCTTGTAGAACAAATCTCTAACAAAGAATGTGATTTTAATTTTTTTTTTTCCTCCCCCAATTTGCGTCCTGCTGCAATTAAAAATAAAATGACATTTTTTTCCTAGCTGTCATGCTGAAGCACAGTGATCTTGCATGCAAAACGCATTAGCAAGTGAGCACACTCCAGGTACTGTAAACTAGAGTATGTCAAAGCTACTGGATCCCTAGACAAACCCGGCATCCCCCAGCAATATGCTCACACACCAAAATCAAGATATTGAGAGACCTGTGTTTAGGATAGAGGATTTTGGCTCACCATATTTAAATGTGAAATCATGTTTTAAAAAATCAGCCAAACAAACACTAAAAATACTTCTTTTTTTATATGCAGTGAATTGCAAAATTTCTGGATCTACTGTTTCATTCAACCTCTTCTCTGCATTATAAATTCCTGAGTTTTTAGTGAACATTAGAATTTGTTTTTTTCCAATTGAAGCATGCCTCTAAACCCACACTCCAAAATAAATCAGCATCCCTAAAAGCCACCCACTTAATTTTAAAAAGGAAGAGCCTGCCCAAAATATTTCTTTTGCTTTCGTTTCCATAGAATTTTTTCTGCAAATTTTCTTAACATTTCCCACACTGGCTCTCAGCTAACAAACATCCAGACCCACCTACCAAAGGTCTTCTCAGTGTGCTCTCTACTCTTTTGCCTAGATGGCAGATCAAAATTCAAATAAAAATAGATATTAGAAGACAGAGGATTTTTTTTTTATCATATTCTTTTTTACAAACAGAGGCCAAGATAGAGGTAACTGTATAATTATCTTTAGATGTGCCTAATGTAACTCCATTATCATTGATGGGTCTTACAGAGAGACACTGAGAGGGAAATGTGCCTTCTAGAGTTTCATAATGGAGCCAGAACTATTGAAGAATATTTCAGTATTTAGGCCCTGATTCAGCAAATTGCTGAAGGTTATGCATACTACAAAGCCTGTAAGTCATCCCACAGACTTTGTGGGAATGCACAGCAGCTTACACAATGCACGAGCCCAAGTTGTGCCTGGGCTGGGACCTCCTAGCTTGGCCCTTACTTACAGAGATTCGTAAAGGAGACATGAAAATTTACCTGGGGGTAAAAACTGGCACATTACATTGCCTCATTGTGAATCTGTGCTCCTTTCTGCGTTTGTTTTTGCTTTTATTTCCACGTGGCATTCGCAGCGGGTGCGAGAGGGACAGCGGGCTCTGAGGCTGTGCGGCGGGCAAGGGTCTAGCAGCCCCACACCTCTGTGGGGGGGCCTGCAGCCACCCCAAGGCAACTGGTGCTTTTTGGGAGGATGGGAATGTTAGCATCACTGGGGGCACAGGGCGCGGGCTGCTTGCTGTGTGTGCTGCACACAGACCAGCAATCGACGCCCAGAGCTGGGGCTGCTGTCACCCACGTTCCCAAAGCCACGTGTTGCCATCCAAGAAAGGGCAGAAGATGAACATGCAGCAAAACCCTGAGATGTCAAAGGAAACAACAACAAAATTCCCTTCCAACAACTCCTGTGGCAGTCAGTGTGCAGAGGACCAGGCATTACTGAGGGTTTTAAATAAAATTGGAGAAGTCCCAGATTTCTGTGGGCAGTGAGACACTGTATCCATTTAGGGTGTTGGGTATTTTTTTTATGAATTAAGAGTAAAGGAGCTCCCTACCTATCTCTGATAGGTGAGCAAACCACAGCATGTCAGGTAGCAAAGAGGCAAATGTCCCTGCAGTGTACCCAGCACACCAAAGCCTTGCTCCTGCTGCCTGTAGGAGAGCCACTCAATCCCACAGAAGCTTCATTGACTTGCACCGACTTCCAGGGAGAAGATTTACTTATATGAAATCAATGGCAGGCTCTGGGCTTTCAAGCAAACTGATACCCACCTGGGCTTCTCTGTGTATAAACCAAACCCATTCTGCAACAAAACTAATGCATACAGTGGTTAGAGGGGGCCAAAATATTTTGCCTTCTGGAGAAGGGATGCAATTTCTCTGATTTCAACAAATAATCTGAGGCAGGTAACTTTTCTCTATCTACCGTTATGCTAATCAGAACAGAGAGGTCTATAAATGTACTTAAAGAGACAACTAAAAAAAATTAATCTCTGGTTTAACTTAAAGGTCAACTCAATACATATTGAGAAGTCAACTGAAATTCTGCCGTTAAATATAATCACTCCTTCTAGGGTGGTAAATACTGTGTGGAAATACCCATCAGGAGCCAAATTCTGATCTCAGACAAGCACATGGATGGAGGAGAGCAGTGCTGATCTTGCATGCAGAGCCCTTCCATCTAAGCCTCTATGTATCAAGACCCAGGCCACTGGAAAAGCTCCTTTAAATTCCACAGGATGTGATTAATATAGTGAGATATATAAAAAAATATTTATGTATTTTAAAAGTCTTGGGGGAAGGGGAGTGTGGGTTTCTGGACTTTTTCCAGCTTTCTGGATTCCTACTTTCATGCATTTTCTGTAACATGAAAGGCTACAGAGGTCCTTTCTTATAGAAAGAACAGAGAGATATTTTTCTATAATCACATGGCTACCATGGTGAAAGCTTTTCAGATACAGAACCTGGCCCAGCCATCACAGTAAAATCAGGAAGAGCAAGAACAGCCACAGGACCCTGAGCCCCTACTCCTGCTCCTCAGCTCTGGGGCAGGCATCCATCCCAAGCCCTGATTGTACACACATTTGTTCACAAGCTCAAACCAGTTTTCCTACTCTTAATAGAAAGAAGTAAATTGAAAAAGGCTTAACTAGCATTTTATACATGTGCAAACTTATTCTTTAAATTTTAATATATGGAAGGTACAGCATAGGCATTTTCTTCTGAAATAATGTCAAAGATTTGGGGAGGGAAGGCACAAAGGTCAGATTTAAATCCTGAAGGTAGCATAAAAAATTTAGATAACACTGTTCGTATATATTTTTGTATAGCATGTGTCCTGACAGTGTCACCATCAGCATGGGCTCTAGAATTCATAATCCACTGTGCTATTTTTTAAAATAGTTTGATTTGTTTATTAACTGTGCTTTCCTATTTCCATGAGATATAGACATCGACAGTGAATAGACCTTTTCTAATTGAACTGATAGCTTGAAAGTGAACATGTCCTTGAATTTACACTGAAAGATAGACAGTGATTATTTATAATAAGGGATTTAGTCAACTGCCTTTCCATTTGTACAGCAAGGACTTTATCAACAGACCATGTTTAGGTAAATAGTGCCAAATAAGATAAATTTTGTATTAAAGGACGAATGTCTCACAGTGTCAGATGTACAAGGAAGAGACATTTGGCTGATGATATGTCCTGTAAGTATAAAAGAGAGTATTAAGATAACACTTTATGCTAGCATTAATACATCAAAGTTCTGGACTGACCTGTTTCATCCAAAGTGAAAGCGAGGATGCTCTTAATTCCTATCTAAGATTAATTTAATTCAGAAGGCATTCAGCCTTATGTTCTGTTTTGCAGCTTTATAAGAATTGCTGGATTTGCAAAATAGCACGGCTGTACACACGTTAATAAATGGTCTGTATTTGTCTAGGCAGAGTTGAAGCCTTTCTTTAAAAACACACACACACACACACACACATACACAACTCTGGCTCCGTGAGCTTGCTTTGCCCACAATATTAGAGCTCAGCTATCTCCTTGCTGAAGGGCCTATTTGTCTGCTTTAAGTGAAATCACTCAATTCTCAAAAGTCAGTGGAGGACTTTGGAAGGGGGAGGGCTGGGAGAGGCCACTCCAAATAAGTTCCATTAATCAAAAGACACAGTCTAATGTAACTAATATTTTACAATTAGAGAAGACAAGATGGAACTAAAAGCCATCTATCTCTCTTACACCACATGATCATCGATTCATAATCAGAAGACTGAGAGTCGCACAAAGATGCATTTACAGGGGCTGGGGGAGGGGGCTGGGTCGGAGCCGGAGATAATGAACACGATGAGAAGGAGCGGCGCTGAAGGCTGGGGAAAGATGACAGAGTGGTTCAATGGTGACGGATGACACGAAGATGAGTACTGATACCTGACAGGCAGCGAATGATGACTGCAGTCCTTTCCCACCATTATGATCCTCAATTATCTTGCTAAGGACTAAGAGGGGGAAAAAAAAAAAAAAAAAGCCAAAGTGGCTCAGCCCATCCGTTTATTTATAAGCTGGGATAATGCTAGAGTGTGCCAGGCTGCTGGGAAAGGCCACCTTTCGCAATTTGATCAGCACTTTATAGGAGCTGTAGTTTTCATTGTCAGCGCTCATGGGCACAGGGGGAAATGGGTAAAATACAGTACTTGTCCGTCTGTTTTGTAATAAAATTCCTAAATCTTCAAAGGGAGTTATTTTTTTTCTTTCACTGCCACCTTCAGGAAAAAAACCAAAACCCTGGGCTGACCAAAAAAATAAAAGAGAGAAGAGAAAATGGGCTTTGTATTTGCACATAGAGTTAGCAGGTTGCAGCCTGTGCTCCCAAAATTCCACACGCAGATTTATCCAAATGAATGATACGTGGTGGAGAATGAGCCAGCATGAGCAAAAGCCAGGGCTTCAAGGAGTGTAGGAGCAAAGTGAAGGGGAACTTTTCAAGATTCTTCATTGATTTAGGGAATTATTAATAAAAAGGGAAGAAAGTTCACTCGAGACTGCTTTGTAGTTGCAGAAGATGCCACAGGCTAGCATTTCTGTACCAAAGAACACGCGTTCTGCTACATTATTTATTTTTAAAGACACAGATCTCCTAGCTATGTTGGAATCATTGCTTTGGAGAAAAAGAAAAACAAATTAAGATTAATGTTCTACACAGCTCCCGATACCAGTAAATATTTGATCAGAACAATTCACATTTAAATGTTGACATACTAAAAATCATATTTTTTGGAAGAAACATTTCTTCTTTGTGCCTTAACCGAAACTTTCCTTTCCTGTCCCTTTCTCCCACTTGTCCTCTTGAAGAAACAAAGTCACACAATACAGCACCACATTTTCCACCCAGGATAACTAAAATGAACAAAACCAGGTCACAAACAGCTCTATTTAAAAAAAAAAACAAAAACAACAACAAAAACAAACAAACCAAAAAAACCAAACAAACAAACAAAAAAAAAAAACCTCACACACTATAGAGGTCACGTATACTCTGCAATCCTGCCTGCCTTTTTCCTCTCTCTCATTTTTCTCCAAGGGATCAGGCTGCTAAGTTCAGCAGGGCACTGTGCTCTGCCCCAGCCCAGGAGGGCACAGTGGGCAAGGTTTGCCGCCCACAGAGCCCTCTCCCCACCACAGCAGGACACAGGCTCCCAGCAAAGGAGCCATCCTGCACATTTTGGGGTGATGGCAGTGCAGTCTCTCACAGAGATGGGTTTACAGGTCGTCTGCAGCTCTGCCTGCTGACCAGGGGCAGGAACAAAACAGCCAGAGGCATCTAGAGCACCGTCTGCCGTGTTCATGAGCAAGCACGAAGCACCAGGGAGGCAACCTGAGCCCAGCTTGCACATGAAGAGACTCAAATACCAACACACCAGGCTTCATCTGACTCCATGGTAAAACTTCCCATGTACATTTCCTGGCTCCAGGACTGTCAGAAAACTATATCAGCAATCAAAGACACACCAGAAAAGAGCTGTGTCATCTGTGGCAGAAGTAAAGCACCCCCAGTCACACCAGTTCCCGTTGGCCAAGGGACCTGTACCAATAAGCATTGGGAGCATTAGCAGGTGCCTCTTATTACCAGACCTATTACAAGCAAAGGAGTTCTGGATTTTGGCTACATTGAAACAAAATAGCGGGGGGGGGTAAAAAATCAGTGGTGAGAATTAGCCTAAATTTACTTGTAAATGCTTTTGTGGGTCATGGCTGCCTTAGAGCCCTGAGCGTGTGTTGGGCTGCCTGGGCACTGGGGCCAGGGGTGCTCCAGCTGGAAACCCCAATGTGTCAGGACATGTGTCCCTAGGGCTGCCTGGGCACCATTGGGTCGACAAAGGGCGTGTCCCCAAAGGAGAGAAAACATTCCATGTGACAAACCTCAGCTTTGAGGGAGCTGCTCTTTAGTTTCAATGGCTTCCACCTTTTCTGTTGCACAGAGAATACGCCCGTGAGGCTGGGTTTGAAAGGAACGGACCACACCAGTGCCAGAAATGCAGCAGTCGTCACACAGACAGCGTGTGCACAACGAGAAGCCCTGCTGGAACAGGACTACAGATATTCCAAGAAGCATTTCCCAGATATCCATTTAGTAATCCTAGTTATGAACAAATGTCCTTAATCTGCCCACTTCATACCTCTGAGGTTTAAGACAGGTTGAACCCATGATCGTCATCCTAATTAGCACAAACAAAAGGGCCAGATGTGAGAAGCGTGGTTCTTGATAGCAATGATCAAATATTGGGTAGCTATAACTAGTTTTCATAAATAGCATATCCTCAGAAGTGATGATAACTACACATTATAAAATGCATTTTTTTAGCTTTTTTTTTTCAAGAGCACGTGCTCCACTTGTGCACAAGTTGGACCCATCTCTCTATAACATTACTTCAGCATTTGTGGCAAAACAACTCAGCTGCCATCAGTGGATTCACAATTGTGTAAAATTGGACTATCACAGTGACTAATTGGGCTAACTTAATCTGTTCATACAAATTAAGTAACTGCACTCACAAATACCTAATTTAGCATGTGTGTGCAATAGTTTAATTTGCACATACAATCTTACACTTTAGGTAAACAATCATGAACAATTTTTTGTCTGCATGTGCAATTCTCTGAAAAAAATTGTATTTATATTGAGCCCAAATAAACAAATATTTCTTTTATCTACTGATATCACTTCTGTTTTTCAAATGGCTACCTAGAGAAGCTATGTATATTTATGAACTACAAGGCAAATTAATAAAAAGGATAAAAAGAAAGAGAAAAAAATCTTACAATTAACTTGTGGTTGTCTGTGCTCGAACACAAGTCTAACAAACGAGAGTATTAGACTTTTGCTTGAACAAGCACTGCAAGACTCAAGCTTTAAAATATTTTTTTTAAAACTCTACAGAAAAGAGTTTTACCACTATGAGAATAAAATATTTAGTTATTAACACAATGTTAAGATTTTTTTAGAACAGAAAATTAAGATGCTGAGGTTTATTCTGCTGTCAGTTCAGACCACAAGGGCGATGTAACAGCTGCCATTCAAAATGCAGCAGCAGCAGCAATATAAACTAAAGTTTAGCTTTCTGTTATCCCTGGAGCTTTTAATCAGTGGGAACTGTTCAAGAAACGACTGAATGTGGCACTCAGTGCCACGGTCTAATTGACGAGATGGTGATCAGTCAAAGGCTGGACTCGATGATCTTACAGGTCTTTTCCAACCTAAATGATTCTATGATTCTGTGAAATAAGTATTAATGCCTGAACGGTGCATTAATAATTTCATACAAAATTAACCGGGAATTATCTTCAAAAATGAGAAGGAGAAGAGAAAGAATTTTTTTTAAAAAAAAGAAAAGGGAAACTAATAAAAAAGCAGGGCTACAAGCAGAGCCCTCACTGCACTGTAAGGGACGGACTCGGCAATAATTATTTAGCTGGGCGCACAGCTAAAAACCCATCAGACGGCTGTAAATGTGCGGGGTGCCAGCAGCGGCTCAGTGCGCGGTGTGGGCCAATAGAGAGGAAAGAAAAGGGAGCCGTTTCTGGCCGTGTTTCTGTCTCAGCACACGCGTGTCCCTCGCTGTCCCCTCGCTGGCCCCGGGCCGGGCGCGGCGGCCGCTCGGTCTGCAGCGCCACCTGCGGGCGGCGCGGGGGCAGCGCAGCGCGGGCAGCGCCGGGGCCGGGTCACAGCGCGGTCACTGCCCCGGACACCGCCCCGGACACTGCCACGGACACCGCCCCGGACACTGCCCTGCACCCCGGACACTGCCCCGGACACTGCCTCGCACCGCGGACACTGCCCCGGACACTGCCCCGGACACCGCCCCGGACACCTGCCCGGACACCGTCCCGGACACCGCCCCGGACACCTCCCCGGACACCGCCCCGGACACCGCCACGGACACCGCCACGGACACCGCCACGGACACCGCCACGGACACTGCCCCGCGCCCGCGGTGTCCGCACCCCGTACGCAGCCCCGGGACCGGGACAGCCCCGCATCCCGGACACAGCCCCGGGACAGCCCCGCACCCGCGGGTCAGGCATTGCCGCTGCTGTCTGGCACCGAGAAGCCGCAGAGTCGGGCAGCGACGCGGGTTCAAGTTGTCCAAACTGCCAAAATGACAGAAATGTGTTGCAGTACACCTTGTGCAGCTCCGAGGGGCTGATTTTTAGGCGGCAGCGCTGATGGGGAGGCTTTTCTCCACGCCAAGGAGCCACCACGTTGATTTTTTTTAATGTTTAAGCAGCAAACTGGCTGGTTGGGGGAAAACCTGCCTAATTTCAGACATTCTACGTGAATACAGGTAGGGGTATGAGAATTAAAGCCGTGAAGTTGTTACTTTTGCAGCTTCCCCAGCCCATGGAGCGTGGCCCGAGTCCAGGCACTTCCCCGCAGCTTTGTGCTCAGAGCATGGGTTTGGTTCTCACTCCATCCCGTGTTGAGCCAGCGCTGCTCTCCAGGGTCTCTGCCAGCCCCTGCTCCAGGCTTGGCCTCACACAGGTCCTGGCCGTCAGCTGACTGAGGTTCTGCTGCCTTAGAGGACATCACCAGCGTCATAAATCAGATATGTAAGGGTAAAAGTAGCACGGCGTGTCCCTCTGCTGCGTGCACAACAGCCCCAAGTGCTGGCCTGAGTCTCCCACGCCCCATTTCAGAAGGATGAAACGTTGCCTAGTGCAGGCTTTGGGCCCAGAGGAGCACCTGGGGCAGTGTGGGTGGGCAGCAGGGTTCCTCCCCCAGCAGCACAAAGAGCTGAAAATGAGGTCAGATTCTACCTCAAACCATTTGTAGCATCAAAACCTGTTTGTGGTCTTACAACTCACGTGAGATGAAACCTTGGCCCAAGTAGTAGCAGACAAAAACTCTCCTTAAATGAAACAGGGAGTTCTTTTTTTTTCATTCTGCAAAAGAGGAACTTTACTATAACAAAAATAACTAAGTGAACAGAAAAGAGACAAATAAAGGGAAAGGTAGGGTTGGAATTAAATGGAAAAATAAATCACATCACTAATTGAGTCAATTTGTTGATTATAAAGCTAGAAGGCACCACTGAGATCACTCTTCCTGACCTCCAAAGTCATGCAGTCTAGAGGAGTTCCTAGAATTAATCCATGCTTTGAGCCTAAAAGCTGTGGCTGAAGTAGATAATAACATCCAAAAAAACATTCTGTCTTTAGTACAGCCTAGGAAGAATCTGCTGAAACCTCATCCCTTCGTGCAAACAGCTGACTATCCAGCAGGCCGAATTTCCTGTCCCTGCAATATAAAGTTTGTGCTCGAACCGCTTGTTAAACTAGCTCCTTGCACGAATTAACAATGAATCCCTGGTGGGACCTTCATGGTTTGGGTAACCCCATGGCCAACAAACTGTGTTCTTCAGGTGTGTCACCCCTGTGAGTGTTACGTTTCTGTCACAGCTCCTGCTCCTCAGCACAGACGCGCCCACCCATTCTTTAAGTGTGATTTGTGGTCTTACACGTGGCTTTAAATTATTTCTGTGCAATTGGGCCCAAATAATGGAGCAGCAAATTGCTGCAGAGAGATGTGGATCAGTGGCTTCCTGGCTGTGTGTCTGCTTGCTAGGCACAGCCTCTGGGCTGGTTGCAAGCTATCCAAGCAGCCAGCTTTTCCACCATGCAACTGATTAAAGAGAAAACCAAAAAACCCCAACAAACCAATAATCCAAACCAACCCCACACAAGAAATGAAAAACTGGACAGTTCAGGACTCTGCTGTTAAATGTCACAGATAATAATACGTGGTGGTTTTCAACAGTAAACTTTGAAGTGTTTTTACAGAGTGGTTGGATTCACCACTGATATTTTGCAAACCAGGAATGTAAAGCACTGAAGTTGACTGACATCCCTGTGGTTCACTGAATCACAGAATTTTAGGATGGAAAAGAACTCTGAGATCATTGAGTCCTACCTTTGACTGATCACCACCTTGTCAACTAGACCAGGGCAAGACGGTGGCAGAGTCAGGAAAAAGACCTGAGATTTTAATGGAGCACCAAATTCACCAGCCAGGCTTCCAGTTTTATTTCGTATCTCCCTAATAGATTGGCAATTTTTAATCCATTCAACCTGCATCATATATTAATTTTTCAATATTCTTTTGGAATCATTCATTAGTTTGGAGTGGGTCCACTTGCAGTAATCAAAATGCCACACTGCAGAAAGACAAAAGCCACACAGAATTCTACCACTCCAACCTTGCTACTTTTACCAAACTAACTTGCAATCCTGTCAAAAAATCACATTAAATTTGACAAGATTTGTTTTTGCAAACATATATTGAGTGGCATTAATTATGTTTTCCACCATTAATTCTTTATGAAATGAGTCTGAGCTAATCTATTTCATTATTTTCCCTAGAGAGAAGGAAGTCTGGCAATTATTTAGGTCACAAGATTGCCTGACTTACAGCTTTCTGAAAGTTCATGGTCCAAAACTTAATAAAAGCCATACTTAATTGAAGCCTCTACTTTTGTCTATTTATTAAAATCCTTTGACTATTAACACATTCCTCATTTCCTAAAGGGTAGAGGCCCAGCGACTGCCTCGTGCCTTTTTCCTTTCCTCACCCTCTTATCTACACCCAGATAAGATCTCTCGTCCCTTTGGAGTGCTTTTGGATTGTGCCTTTGACCAGGTAGATAGAAGGATTCATTTGGAAAGTCAGTCGATAGAACTGCTCTTTGCTTTTAATGCTAATTTCAGCACTACAGACTTTCTCCTGATTTGCCCAGGGACACAGTGGATATCTCTAAGAGCCTCGTGCCTCATTTTACCTCTTAGTAATGTTGGAAGCATTATTTTAGGAGCATTATGAGAACTAATTAGCAAGTCTTTCCAAAACTGTGAGACAAGTGCACATTCCCTTCATGCAATCCATTTCCTTGAGCTGTGCTGAGGCAGAAGCCAGGATTCCTCTGTGGCACACGAAGAGGATGTGTTGGAGGCAGTGGATCAATTACTTGCTACAATTCCAAAGCCATGAGGCTCCTTGGACAGCTCCCACAACGCCAGCTCTCCTGCAGGCAGGGGCTGGGCGCCCGGGGGGGCAGCAGCAGTGCTGATATTCTGCTTTCTGACTCAGAGCTGTGACAGGAGCAGTGACAGTGACAGCACCAGGGCAGCGCTGACACGGCCCTGGCAGCTGACTGCCTTGAAAGGAGACACCTTTCTCTGTGTTCCTGCACACTTGGTGCTAATGGTCATGTTCAAACCCAGGGTCGTGAGCTTTCCACCTATTTGTCAACTGTGAAAGAAAAGGGGTTTTTTTAACTGCAGCAAACTTCTTATCCATCACCTAAAGATTCCTTCAGCTTCCTGTGCTATCCAAACCAGCTCTCCTCAAAACACTGTAAAGCCTGATTTTGCTCATGTAAAAAGCATTGTACAGACTTCTGAGTAGTTCACAATTATATTCTAGGGACGATTTACCTGATTTTTAGGGCAAGTGAACAAATTGCACTTTTCCTTTCCAATACTGTAATACTTAGTCTGCTCTTGATGGAATGCAGCATGCGTGGTTACATTAAGAATTAATATCTAGTTTTAATATGTTTTCAGCGTCCTCTACAAGACAACTTTTTCCTTTGGCAACCTCAATGCCTATAAAACCCAGACACACGCTCTTTTCACAGCAGCAATCTTTCCTCGAAAATAAAAAATGCCATTTCTTCTGAGATTGCATGTTGGCTAAAGGAAATGTGCTGTGCACCAAGGGATTGATTAAAATGAAGTGTAAAAATAAATGGGGAAGAGGGGGAAGAGAGGTTCTTTTCCTTAGGAATTTTTTATTATTATTCCTTAGAAAAAAATCACTCCCAACATCCAGCTGACAACCTGATTGGAAACAGAAATTCCAGCTCAGAAGTGTTCCGTCATGACTCATGAGAACAATAGTTTAGTGCCTATTGCTTCCAGTTCCCTTCTAATGGCCAGTTCTCACATGTGGACCACCAGGACTGGGATCAAAGTTGCCTTCTTTTGGAAGTGTTTTCATTACTGGCAAGGCATTCACCAGCACCACACCCACAAACTGAATCAAGAGGAGAAGTGGAAAGTAGAATAAATTGCTATATGGGGAAAAGCAGATTGAGTGCTCCTGACATGCTAAAGGAATAAAAATCAGCTCTCTGGAAATGTTTGATGTATCTGTGAGAAATCCCTGTCTTGGGATGGACTCTGTAGGAGAGGGAATTAAATATCACAGCCAAAAAAACAAATCAAAACCCCACTATAATGCATTTATTTCTTGAATCTCATTTTGACAGTCAGTTTCTTGATTTGCAGGAACCTGACTCATGATAATTATTTTCTTGACGTTGGCAATGACACTTAAATGCACCTAAATCTCCTTTCTTCTTACCTAGCTCAGCTATTGAAAGGAGACCCCAGAGAGAACAAAGTCACAGCAAACCAAACAAGAGATCTCACAAGCATCACCTGGAACCCTCCTGAATGGTGACTTTGCAGGCCTGTGGTTTCGGGCAATGCAAAATATTCATTTCATGTAAATGGATCTTTGGTAAGAAAAAGACATTGC